>JAOXJM010000071.1:3063981-3095646 GCA_026413425.1 Tringa solitaria | reverse complement strand
CTCATTTATTCCAGAAATAGGATGGAATTGTCCAGTTTTGTGTCAGTATTTTTTTGTAGTTTTTTTTTCTATGGGGTATTTTCATTTGAATATCTTTGGACTGGCATGGGGATAGTAGAAGCAATGGGATTGTCATCATCCATCTGCCAATCTGCCTTCCCTGTGGCAACCCCTCTGTCTCTGGCTTCCTTGCTAGAAGCAGGGTGAGACTTTGCTTCCACCCTCTTCCTCCGTCTCCTGCGGCCCCAGGGCCAGGTAACGTGGGAACCAACAACTGGACATAAACTTCTCTGGTTGCTGCTGTCCATGACATGTAAAATGGAATGGCTTATCTGAAGATACGGTGGTTGATAATTTCTTGGGTTTGGTAATTGCTTTGGACTCCACATAATACATCTTGTGACAGGATCTGCTTGAACTCAGAGCTTCTACATCTGCCATCTGTCTGTCTCCCACAGGGTATGCTTGCTGGGGGTGTTTGCCCTGATTGTCAGCTGGGGATCCCTGGGTCTGGAGTTGGCTGTCGCAGTGGTAAGTGGCTCTCGTCCAAGTCCCATCCACCCTTTGCTGCAGGTTTATCTGACGGGACGTTAATGTTCCGCTGTGCCTGTTTCATAGTGCATCTTGTTTGAAGTAGCAGTCCTAGCAATTTTGCATCTATAAAAAAGGACAGAGCTGCTCCTCCTCCCTCCGTGGTGTGGTAACCAGTGCTCCAGTGCTGGTGTAAGGCAGTGCTGGTGGGGCTGACAACGAGACTTCAGCATCTGAAACACCCCCATAGCAGAGGGTTCCATGACATTAACCTAGCTCAACTACCCTTTGGTATCAGTGTTCTTTGATATTCCTTTTCTCTTTTGTCTTGCATCTATCTAGGGCTCCAGTGACTTCTGTATTAACCCTGATGCTTATGTCTCCAAAGTGGTTGAGGACAATGCGGTGCTTAGTGCTGGTAAGTGCTGGGACTGGCTTTGGCACGGGGTACAATGGCACTGGGTGTCACACAGGTGGATGGCAGTGGCTGAGAATTTAAGGGGTTGTTTGGAACAGAGGAGCTGGCATACAGAGGTGCTGTTTGGAACAGAGGAGCTGGGAAAAACTGTGTGGGAATATGTGTGGAGCTCTGGGAAACCTGTGTTCTCCCCAAAGAAGCATTTATATCCTGGTCAGAAGTGCACGTATATACTTTACTTTGTCTAAAGAGCCCTCACAATCTTTCTTCTGTCTTCTTTCCACCTTAGGTGGAAATAACTGATAAAATGGAACAGAAGTTCCTGAATTATTTTGCTTTGAATGTAGCACTCTTGAATCTTGTTCTCCTCTTTGAGTGACAGAACTGCAGCAATAGCAGTGTGCCATTTGAGTTGTCATTTTTAAAACTTGCTCTTAGGTCTGTATTCCTGAATCTAGGATACTTATTTTTGTATCTGTTACCAACAAATACATACCATTTTTTTCTCTTAATGGGGGCTATAAATAGGAGTCTCTTTAAAGCTAATTTAGAGGGTATGAATGGAAACAGCCACAGAGAAGTATGAATTTCCCTTTCCATTATAAATGCAGTATTTTGACTGCTTTGTTAATCCTGTTCCATTTAAAGCAATATGCCTGCATCACAGTGGCATCCAGCTGAAGCACTGATGGATTTGGGGTTTGTGACTCCTAATTTAGACTGAAGTGCTTGATGAGATGAGGGGCACCTCCAGCTGGGACCTCAGGCAGGGCAAAAGTGGCTTTCAGATCTGTGGTGTAACAAAAAAGTGGTTGGGCACCTGCCAGTGGAGATGTCATAAGTGCTAAAAAGGAAAATTATTTTTCAGAACTGAGTTTGCTGCTTAGATAACAAAGTTAACTTTTATTTTCTCCTACCTTCTCTCCCCTGATAACTCCTCTATATGGCTCTGTGTATGATAAAACACAAATAGGCAATGACACTGATTTGCAAAAGGAGCCGCTTGTGGTTTTCCTGGCTCTTACTTAGTGAAATCAGAGAATCTTTGCCTTGTGTGCAGAAGGTCTGGTGTTTGGCCGTGTGCTTAGCCGTGTCTTTAGCCAAATGCTGCCTCTTACTGTGCAACTGATAGGAGATTAGGTGTGTAGCTGTGGCTGAGGATGCGGGGATTGGATGCAATAAGAAATGTTTATATCTGGAGGCAGAACACAGTATAAGAGAGTATCTACAGTTGATGTTACCGCCCAACAGCTTATTTTTGGAATGCTTTATGTATTGATTTCCTGGGAAGGAAAGGGTAGAGCCACACCGCTCTCTCTGTATCAAAGAAATGCAATATGGGAAAAGAATGAAAGTTGAATACCACCCAAGAGGAAAAGCCTGTCTTGGCTGTGAAGGTGACAAAGATGTGTCTTCAGGTACCAAGCTGGCCTCCTAGTTCTTCAAGGAGGCAAATGGGTCAGTGAAGTGGAGGGGAAATAGCTGATGCTGATGCCAGCTGTGTGCTGTAATAATTTGGTAACCCAAATCAGCTCTGGATTGGTAACAATTAGATTGACCCTGGGTAACTGAAGAAATGCTCCTTCATGCTACTTCTCCATTTCAGTTGTCCCCGTCTGCTGGGCTCCTGCAGTTTTTCGTTAATCAGTATCATTCATTTAGAGGCTAATGGTGAGTGCAGGACTGACATTCTTGTCCTTCCTCCTGTTTCCCCTGGCAGGGACAGTCACCTCCCCCGGGTGAAATCAGGCTCTGTTCTGGCAGCACCACCAGCTACAACAGTTGTTGAGGCTCCATAAATAACAGTGAATGGGTCTCAGTGAAACACTGAAGAGGAGGAAGAGCAGGTGTTGTCACAGGCTTGAGTTGGAAGGGTGGCCCCTTCCGTGGGTTGCTGGTGTGTCAGCTCCCTGCTGTTAGGCAGCCGTTGAGCGTTCATGAGTGCCTTTTCCTTCTTTTTTTTTTTTTTTTTCAGAAGGAAATCAGCCTAACTTCTGAGCCTGCCATCGCACCAGGCAGCTGGTTGGGAGATGGTTGAATGTTGAGCCTTCCCATGTGGATTTTCACTGCTGTGTCATAGTTTAATATCAGGAAGCTACAGAAATAGCTCTTGTTCCCCGATGCCAGAACTGCCCTGGGCACCTGAGCAGGAGGGAAAATCACAACACGAGGACCGCAGTGTGGCACTGCTCAATGGCCCTAATCCCAGTGATGGCTCCTTAGAAGCATCTTTAAAAGTCTGAAATAAGTGTTGGAATCCCTTAATATGCTCGACTGCAAATTGTAGCAGCTGCTTTGTGATCAGTTGAGCCATATACACAAGGAAGGGTGATAAGCTGAAGGAGACTGGGCAGGCAGCTGAGAGCCAGCATTGATGTTGTCCTCTCGGAGGAAGCTGCCCTGTTTGAAGGCTCCCAGTTCTAGTGCACAGGACTCGTCACGCTCTGGTTTGTTGTCTCTGCTCTGGGGGTGATGCTCTCTGACATTAACAGCTGGATCGACAGATGAGGCCAAAACACTTCTAAGGTTGCTCCAGCTATTTTCACCGCAAGGTGTCTGACCATGCGTTATTTCAGTTCAGAAAATAAATGATTAAGACAGGGTGTGAGTGGGTGGAGAGGCTCACTTAGTCCATGGAAGAAGAATCCATTGGGAGTTAGCATATTATGTAGGCATCGCCTTTATCTTGGGAATCACTTGAGCTGAAGTTGGGCTTCAGTCTTGCCTAGATGTCTGCATTTGGCCAGTACTGGGGTATGGCACACAGGGCTAGGTGCTGCCATCTCTTTTTAAGGATATAAGAACCCAAGTAATCCTAAGAAGATTTGTAATGCTGGGACAATTTTCCTCCTTTAATCACTACTTTTAGTTGTTGTTTTTAAACATACTGTGTTGTGATATTCCCAGCCCTATGCTCTGGCATTCAGACTAGGACTGAGTCATCGAGGTCTGAATATTCGCAATGCTTCTTTGCTGGTGGTGGTTATAGGAGTTTTCATAGAAAAATAACCATGTTGGATACTGAGCAACTACTATGTTAATATTCCTGTTTGTGTATTAATTGCTGTTTGCAAATCTAAATAGAATTAATGGAGCTGAGAATAATCTGATTAAGTGCATTATTACTGTTGTCAGGTTTTTAGCTGGAGAGATGTCCTTGTTTTGTAGATAAAATGTGCTGCATTTAAAAAAAAAAGGCAGGGGAAAGAGGGGGAGCAAAGCCTTAATGCAGGTTTCCTGGAGAAGGAGAGACTTAAATCATTTTGCAGAAGAGGCTGACATATGTGCCTAACTCGTGCAGTATTCATTAATTGAGATAAAGCCAATGGAGTTGAACAGTAGCTGTATAATCAGCTCCTGCTGCTCGTAAAAAGACTTGGTGCAGCCAAGATGTTTATTTTCAAAGCAGGAGGCCATCTTCTGGTCTCATTCTTGTTTTTTTCATTGATATTATGTTATTATCAGATGACTTATTGCATAAAATTAAATAAAAAGGCACAATCTGTCGAAACAACAGGAAGAGCTTTCTCCAGATTCTCTTACTGGAAATCTGCGTGGTGAACAGACACTTGCTTCATCCGAAGGAACTGCAAACCTCAGGGGACAGATAATGGAGCTTTTTGCCTCCAGTCCAGCCAAGCTGGTCAGGCTGGATGCTGACACTTTGCTACTCAGATAGAAGCAGCAAGCGTTCTTGTCACATACAGCCTCCTAATTGGCTTCTCACTGATTTACTCTCATCTGCTTCTAAGCCCAGAGCTGAATGACACGGAGGACTGACACCGCCACCACCTCCCCTTCCTCTCTAGAAGTAAGGTCAGGACAAAACCTGACGTGGGGCCACGTGGTGGTTGCACAGTTATTGCTTGAGCTCAGTGGGCACTGCAGAAAAGAGTTTGCCCAGAGACGCGCTTTCGAGAATCCTGATGAACTGATGTCAGCATTGAGAAGCTGTATTTTCCTACATGGTTTTGTTAGACTCCTGATTAGCAGAGAGCTTTGAGTGGAGGGCATGTGGGATGGCTACGAGCTCCTTGCTGAAGGCCCCGATGACTGATTTCACCGGTACAAGAGTAGCATCTCTGAGAGAAATACAAACGTTATGCAGATACCTCCCTTTGCTGTCAGACTGTTGCCGTGGGGAAACAAAACTCCTGGTGGAGAACATGTTACCTGGGCAAGAAAATCTGGCCAAAAGAGGCTTCTTCCTTTGACAACACAGGTGATATGCTTCAGCTTTCTCTGATGATTGAACCCACAGAGAGAGTCTCATCTGGGTGAATATGTAAAGTGCTAGCTGCTTAGAGAATGTTCAAGCAGAGCTGAAGAAGGGCTGGGAAAAGCTGTTCTACGTGTGGGGATTAATATTTTTTTTTAACTAGGATCTCTTCTTCTGATTGCTTTTTACCCCACAGACCTTCTCACTGCCTTTTGGCGGGTGCATAATGCCATTTTTGCATTTCAGCTGAGCTTTGAAGTGAATAGTAAGTCTCCATGGTTGCAGAAGGAATAAGCAGCTCGAGCAGCTGAAGCTGTCTTTAGCAGGCAGTTCTACTTTCCTTTCTAGGAAGAACAGACTTTGCAAAAATAAAGCATTTTGGGTAGTTCCCTTCCTTGCCTTCTGCTCCCACATTGCCTGCGCACCGAGAGCGTGGGTCAGGAGGATCGCTGCTGGCAGCAGCAGGCACAGACGGCTGCAAATGTGACCCTGCCTAACCCTTCCGTGAACTGCATCGCCCAAAAGGCCTGCTTCAAAAATCCTATCCAACCTTCAGAAATCTTCTGTGAGAGGAAAATGCATCAGAAAGATCATTATAGAAAGAAATGGCCTGGAGCTGTTAGCAGAGTGCAAATGATGGGTTCGTGTAGCTGTTCTCCGGACAGAAATGCGAGGTTTGGTGTTGTACAGGAGAGTCTCCACCAGATTAAAACCGGTGAAGGTGCCTCCTGCTCTTTCCTCTTTCCCATCCTGGTGGTCTGGAGGCAAGGGTGTCACGCTCCTTTTAATTTCCAGGCTTGGCAGCACAGGATGGCTTGAAGGCAGCTTCAGTAGCTTTAATTTTAAAGCACCACAGCTATTAGCACGCTGGGTTCAGTGCAGGGAAAAAGCTGCTCCTGCTGGCTTTGCCATTTTGGAAAGCACATTTTATGTACAGAGTGTCACACTTGTCAGCTGCAAAGCCAGCGCTACCGCAGCGAAGCCTTGTTGATCCTGCCTTCCAGGGTGAAGCGAGGGAAGCCCTTATTTCACTGCACTGCTTTTCACTTCGCTTGTAACCAGCAAATCTTTATCCTGGGCTTACAAGCTGCAGACTACGATGATATCGGGAACTCTCCTCCGTAATCTGCCCACCAGGGATGATCCAGAAGGCCCTGAAGAAATGTTTCTGGAGCTCCCTCTCAGCTGCCTGCCACGCCACTTAAGGCACCTACAAAGGCGATGAAAACTTCATAGCGCTGTGGGAGACTTAGAGAAACTTGTAGTGGTTTGTTGATTTTAAAATAAATAGGTGACAAGATCACAGCTCCTTTAGGTCACCGGGGGTGATGCTGTGGATGGCTGCTGCTATGCCCTTTGCTCAGCCCAGGTGTGTTTCAGTCCATTTTTTTTTTTTTCTGTAGCCATCGAGTGTGATTTATGAGCCTGGGAGGAGCAGCCCTTTCCTTGGCTGAGTACTTGTGGAGAGTCCAGTCGTTTGTGTGGTCTGCCCGAGCTGAGGCACTCAAAGCAATCCTTGCTGCCCTCCTATCTACCCAGATTTTGCTAATTGCTGTTTAGGGGCTTGGCTGGGGAGATGTAAGTCATCCCAGAGAAAGAGTCAGTTGAGGGAGGGGGGGGAGATGAAGCAGCTGGCAGAAGCTGCCCCAAAGTAGGCTAATGAATTATAAATAAGAGCTGTCAGGTTGCATTGCCAGTGTGCAGGAGCTGACAGTCTGTGTTGTACCTCTCGGTCTCCAGCGTCTTGGTTTGCCGAAAGGTGCATTCAATATTTATGGGATGCGCAGCGGAGTCAGGATAGAGTCAGGTCTGCTTCCTTCCCAGCTCCACTCGCTTGTGGTTGTGCCTTTTACTGATTTCTGAGTTGGGACTGATTATAGAATTACCTTTGCAGCCTGGAATGCGTGTTACTGAAAGTCACAGGCAAAAGATGAAAAAGAATGGAGAAAAGGCTGCTAGTCAGGGGGAATTGCGGAGTGTATGTGTGTTTTGGGGCTTTTGTCATCCTTACCAAGCAAATGTCACCCTTGCTTTTGCTGAGCTGAAACTCTCCTGTTCATCTGAAGAGGAACTGTAAATGTTTGAGAAATAATCTAAAGGTATTTGGATGATGAAGTCCTTCAGAGCTCCATCCCGCAATAGCGTTATTGAGAATGGCAGGAGAAAACCTGATATTTGTAACTTGTGCTTGCCAGCAGCTGTAGCGTTATGGGGGGCTCATGAAGGCACCGAGCTGGTTTCACACACATTTGAATGAGGAGAAATAAACCTGTGTCTTCAAGGCTAGAAATAAGGGATGCTGCTGGCTGAGCACTTCGACAGTCTTACCTGGAAGTTTACCGGTGCGTCTTCTCTGTCCTGTGATTGCTGGTAGAGCTACTCAGTACTGAGGCTAGCTTTGGGGATGTTACCAGCAAAAAGACTAACTTTGGGGATGTTACCAGCAAATGATCTGAGGTCCCTTGAACAGGAAACGTGTTGCTGTTACCCTAATACATGGTAAGAGCTTTCTTTCCTGATCAAGTCTGCAGCATTGACTCAATACCAAAAATACCTTTTTTGCGTAAGTCAAAAGAAGGATGCAAAACAAATAATGTACACTCTTTTTAGTTGAAGTATAATTAAAGCCTTCTTATTAAAATATAATTGCATGCAGGTGACATCCATCATAAAACAGGCTGTTTACTTGTTCATCCCTAATACATGTCAGGAAGACAAGAGCTTGTCTTCCATCCATTTCCTCACTTGCTTTTAATTTTTAGGACGTGATATTACTGAAAGTTATGATTTTCTTGAATTAGGAGGACTTTCCTTCTGTAGAACACTGTCTAAAACCAGTCTTTCCTTGAACATGACAGAAGAATCTCCAGTTGTGAAGCTGTCTTTTTGCCCTTTTTTCTTTTAAATGCTTGAGCTTGTACATTTAGTACGCAGTATATTCAGCATTGTGTAGTAGCACAGGGATGTGCAGCTCCTTTGGCCCAAAAGTGTGCTCCCACGGGTATGTTTGATAGCAACCTGTGTTTGTATCACTGCTACTACCTCTCTGTGCTAATATTTTGTGGCTGTGTAGTGACCCAGCTGGTGAACTGAACTGGCTGAAGGTTGAGTTGTCTCTTTGTTATGTGCCCCAGGCATCAGTCTGGGGTTGCTTTCAGTGGCTGTAGAAGGGTATTCTGACACGTCAAAGTTGCAGAAATTAAGCATGCAGTTGGATTTATCCTAGACTGTGGTCTTGTCATGTTTATATTGTGGGTACTGTTGACTTTTGAATAAAACTTCTTGGATGTTTCACCTAACTATGGAAGTGGGGCAGCCCCATTGCCTTTTGCTGTTCACAAAAGTTAAAAAAAAAAAAAGGGAGAAAACAAATCTTTCTTTTCTCCCCAAAGGCAGCTTCCATCCCTTTCTCTAGTGCCATCCATGCACTGTAATCCTACATGAAGAGAAGTACTTTTATTTATATTGCATTTTCATTTTGCTTATTGCTTTCAGAACTTAACACCTCCCTTGTGGCAGTCATAAAATACTGCAAAGCTGGAACACTGTATTTAGCATGACTTTCTCTTCTTTTGTCTTGGCAGATACTCTCCGCTATTACATGACCTGCAGTGCTGGATATCCCAACCCTTTCCAGCAGGTGAGTATAAGGATCCTAACTCTCTTCAGCCCTTCTCAGCACCCTCCAGGGTATTGGTTAAAGGCTTTTGATGCCAGCAAGTTGCCAGGTGTTGGCTTTAGGGAGGACTCCACCTGTTGGTAAAGCTTTGCTAGCTACTTTCCAGCTGTGCAAGAGGTGGCACTGTGGTTTAGTGAGCAGTTTTTTCCAACTTCATCCCTACCTGCATAGCTTCGGGTCCAGGATTCCATCTTAGAAGGGCCCACGTGTGATGTGGTGAGGACCATGGCTTTGTTCGTGGCACCTCTGTTTACATGGCACTCCTAGAAGAGCATCAACCTGGAGACCCACAATTAATGCCAGGGTGGGAAACTACATACCTCCTGCATTGAATCTCTTCTTGCAGGTTTTTTTGGGTTAAACTGTGGCAACACTCCACTCCCAAAATGCAGCCACTTCTGTGGGTGACGGAGTGATTCTCACATACGCCTCTTAAATCCCTTGGATGTTGAAGGGTTTGTATCCTGAAGTATAAATGTGAGTCATTATTCTTTTGTGTGGGGGCTGAGGAACAGCACCTGGGCCCATCCCAAACTTTGTCGTATGTATCAGAGGCCAGAATGAACCCACACCACCCACCGTTTGGCAGACACCAGCTGCTTCACCATTTATATTTAGGATTTTTTTAAGTCTTGTCTTCCTCTGTTTTAAAGGGTGGGGTAAGAACACTTCAAGCTGTGGTATGATGCACCGTTGCCATCTGTTGCATTTCTGGTTGCTCAGTACACTCTGACATGCTATTGCATGTGAAATTCCCATGGATGCTTTAATGGGATGTGAAGGCTGCACCCCAATACAAACAACCTCTAGTGTTAACATTAAGTCTTTCTCAGCCATCTGATTTAATAGAAAAGTCCAGCTGTGCTCTATGGTGAGAACTTGAGTGCACTGTGTTTGTGTCTCCCTCTCCTCTCTCCCGGAGCCGGCCCCAGCTGCGCAGATGTTTTTGTGTGTGTATGTGTTTGGTTTTTTATTTTGGTTCCTCTCTTTCCCTTTTCTTTCTGTCTGTACTTCTTCCAGGTTGGTAAAAGTCAAACTTAACCCTGTTGCAACTGCACCCATGTCAGTTGAGACATCCTTAACTTGTACCATTCATACAGACGGTGCTTCAATATTTGGGAAGTAGGATTTAAGTCTTTTCCCAGGAGTTCAGTTGGTTTGTGTGGCCTGAATTGCTGAAACATTGCATGTTTTGTGTTGAGCAGAAGCTGTCAGGAAGTCACAAGGCTCTGGTGGAAATGCAAGATGATGTTATGGAACTCATGAGGTCAGCAAGCAGAGAGCATCCCACCTCCAAGGTAAGTCTCCTCAAGTTGCTCTCCCTGTGCTTTGTGGCTTCCCTAACCCTGGTATAAAGCCCAGGATCAGCTCCTGCTAAGCCATTTCCTTGCTGTAATCACTGGCTTGTTGCTTACAGGAGTATCTTACTCGGATTCAGGAGGTTTTAAATTCAACAGAGATCAACTTGCAGCAACTGACAGCTTTAGTCGACTGTCGGAGTCTGCATTTGGTGAGTACTCGGTAACTGGGCTTGAGCTAAGAAAGAGCAAAGAGGGTGTAGAGCCTGTAGCGTGCTGATTATTTTGGAGTTTCAAATCTCTGGTGTGCCAAAACAGTTTACAACAGCTTTTACTGATTGACTCCAGCAGAAAGGAGAATGGGAATTTGGCTCATGTTAGCTTTCTGTTTAAAAGATCAACATAGGAAACTAGATAACATGCCTTTATACATCTACAAGCTGCAGCCATAAGGTTTCAGGGTCCTTCAAGGGTTGTTTGTTTCTATGCACATAGCTTCTTGCCTCTCCCATGGACTGGAATGCCTTATAGCTGCACTATAGCATGGCCTAACTGTGGTCCTGGCTGTGTCTCTGAAGGCAGAGAAACAGATAGTCCATGCTTGTGTTCTTGGGCAGTGGGATGTAGTGAGGGAGCTGAGGGGCTTCATGAAAATGTGGTATCTTAAGTTGGGTGGATAAGCATGCCTTGGCTTTTTTTTTTTTTTTTTTTTTTTTTCCTTCTCTCTTAAAGTCTTATTGTGTGGGTCTGAAAACATTTCCACGTCTAAATCTGAGCTGGGCTTTGTGAGGGGAAATAAGGGTTAGATCAGTTATGAAAAACATTTGGGGTCCCTAAAATTAAAATGGAAATACGCTCTGGAAAAGGGACTACAATCTCTTAAGTTGTTTCAGAGAACGTTGTCCAGGGGAAGGGCTTTTGAATTAGAGCTCAATGTTAACTCTCTAGTGATCAGGAAACTGTTCATTTCTCTTTCCAGGACTACGTCCAGGCTCTGACAGGCTTTTGCTATGATGGAGTGGAAGGCCTCATCTACTTGGTTCTCTTCTCCTTTGTCACAGCCCTCATGTTCAGTTCCATTGTGTGCAGCGTCCCACACACTTGGCAGCAAAAGAGGTATAGAGAGGGTTTAGATCCTGTAACGTTGTAGAACTCTTTCCTAGTGAAGACTGGCTATTGGATTTGTGCCCGTGAGCATATGGAGCTCTTTCCCATATGATCCCAGGAGCGTGAGGGATGAGGCTTTATAAGCACAGGTCCAACAGAAAAAAAAAATCACTGTTGGCTTTTGCTCTGGCTGTGGTTAACATTTACATCTGAACCTTATTGCACTGGAATACTGTGTATGCAGAGTATTCAGTACGCTGTATGACTGACTATGAGTCAAGTCAGAGATGAATGATTAGAGCTGTAGAGAGAAGTAATGCTCAAACTATGTGCCATCTCTGTAAAATACCTATCCTCTTGCATTGCTATGAGGCGTTTGTTCTAGTATGGGGAAGAGAAGTGGAATGAGAAAGAGTTCACACTTGCCTTTTTGGCTTTGCTCACACTGGGGCGACTGACTTGCATAGCTAATAGAAACCAGGAGCTCTCTTGTTGGCAACAGCAGATGAGAGATACTTGCAAATTGGTGGCAATCATCTAACAGCAGAGTTGTTTGGAGCTAGTTTTTGTGATGGTAACCAGGCCGAGCAGTAAGTCTTGAGCAAACCTTCACTTCTCCATCTCTGGAGACATTCAAGACCCGCCTGGACACGACCTGCCTTGGCAGGAGGGTTGGACTAGATGATCTCCAGAGGTCCCTTCCAACCCCGTATCATTCTGTGATCCTGTGATTCCCTGGCTGCTGTGCCACATGCAGCTATTAAAATAGCTTGGAGTTTTTCTGTTCTTGCAGAAGAGCAGCAAATTCTCTTCTGTGGTCCTCAAATGTGACTTTTGTGGTCTAAGCCCAGGCTCAAGGTTCAAAGTCAAATGGAACATCCTGAACAATAGCAGGAAGCCGGAGCCCTCCAGGGCTGTAGCGCCCGCAGAGAAAGCCTTGGGAAATGCGTCAGGATAGCACTTCAGAAAATGGCTGGTTTCCTTACCTCTTCCACAGGCAGCTGCAGAGGCGATATCAAGAAGAGAATCTAGTCTGCCCCTTTTGAAGGAAAAAGATTTACCCAGTGGCATCTCTTGTGCTGCCTTCCATGCGGGCTGCTGCCTGCCCTGCCAGCCCCAGCAGGCTCAGGCTGCTGCTGTCAACTGAAGGATTCCCTCTTGCATTCCCCCGAGCACCATTTCTTCCTCTGCCTCCCTGCGGGAGGTGGAAGATGTCATACTTTATTGCCTCTAAGAGGCTGTGCAGGCTGCAAATCCCCGAATAAACCTTCAGTGCCACCTTGTGGCACAGAAGCTGCAGGTGATGTCTGGGATGTTTTAGCCTTGTCCATGCTGTCTCCCCTCAGCAGCAAAGTGTTCTGTGTAGACAATTTTACTAACTTTGTCAAGTGTCACTAAAATACATTTCAAATCTTGGTGCTTCATCCCGTAATTAAGGAGATAAAATAGTAGTGTATATTACATAGGAGGGACAAGAGAATACGATGGGAAGGAACCAGCTGGCAAACTGGCTCTGCATTAAAACGGATTTAAAATCCTGGCGTTAATGAGCTGAGAAAGCCTCTAGCCACAAATGTTGTAACTTAGTCTCTGTAAAGGCTCCTGAGATTTTGTTAGAAGCTGAAGCAGACCCTTTGTAACCAGAATGGGAGTTGAGAGAAGTCTACAGAGAATTACCTTTAACAGTTCTTTGGACATGGCTACAAGAAATGGAAGGCTGGAGTTTTGAAGGATGCTTTCTGTGGGGTGCGTGGCACTGCATCCCCACTGCCTCTCTTTTACTTTTTTTAAAGTGCTGTGTATTTCAGGATGTATGTCCATCCTTTGGCTGGCTGACTGGGCAGTTGCAGAGCCGTGCTGTCTGCCAAGCCCTGAGAGAAGACCGTGGGGAGACGGCAGGGGATCACGCAGTGTACACGTCCAGATGGTGTCTGTGGGAGGCCTGAGTCACAGCGGTGTGGGCTGTGTTTGACACTGCCGCCCTGAGGCATCCCAAACGGGTATAAATGTGGAGGTGTGGAAGATGGTTGGGAGGTTCCTAGGATTACCATGGTTTCCTGCAAAAACCCCACGTGTGGGGTCACTGTAGGGTTCTAGGAGGAACTTTTTCTCCTTCTTGCAGAAGCTCAGATGATGATGGGGAAGAAGAATCAGCTGCTCAAGGGAGTAGACAAACACACGATAACCTTTACAGAGTGCACATGCCCAGCCTCTATAGCTGTGGGAGTAGTTATGGCAGTGAGACCAGCATCCCAGCAGCAGCACACACAGTCAGCAATGCTCCCGTCACGGAGTACATGTGAGTATCCCGACAAGAAGGCTGGATTGCGGCTCCTCCAGGTTGCTTCACTCCGATTTCGGTCCTCGCTAAGTGCCACGAGGAGGCTGGCACTTCTAACCAAGCAGTAGAAGCGGTGAAGGGTTTTGTGCAAAGGCATGTTTTCTGATTGGCATCTGCTGGGAGAATAGAATAGCTTAAATGTGCTGCAAGCACAAAGAGTTGTTGTGTTAGACAACACACTCCAACATGCAAACAGCTTTGTCCTGCAGGATTTAGAAATCTGTCCGGAGGAAAGAAGTAGGAAAGTATTGTCTGGGCTCCTTATTGCACAATGATTCTGATCCCCAGAAGACTTAGTTCTTCAGACAGAGCAGTTTTGCTGGAAGATTTTAAGTCTCCTGAGAGACAGAGAGCCAAGACAAAACTTGCAGGCTCCTTCCACAATATTTGTGGTCAGCTCTCACCGGAGCTACCTAGTCCAGGTGGGTTCTTCACAGCTTTCTCCAGAAGTGCCTAACCCTGATCACGTGTGGACTACCCTCAGGGCCCATCTTTTTGGGGCCGGCACATCATTTTATTCTTCCCGTTAGACTTTGTCCTCATTTTATCTCCATTCCTGCAGCTTGGCAGTTCTAACGCTGCAGGGAGGCAGATTTTCACACGGATCTATTTTTAAATCACTTGTCATGATTCAGTGTGGGCCCTTCTGAGTAAGAGTGCAAAGATAGTGCTTAATTTGAGGAAAATAATGCTAGTTTTGGGCCCTTGTCTGAAAAAGGGGTATCCACCTGGTCTGTAAGAACAGCTTTGAGGGAGACTGACCTGATACGGTAGTTGTGGGGGTGCATATACTCTGTCCCATGTCACCATCAGAGACCTTCCCCAGAGAAGTGTGACACGTTCCCCCTGTTACCATGTGTGTCTTCCTTTCCTAGGAGCCAGAATGCAAATTTCCAGAACCCCCGTTGCGAGAATACCCCGCTCATTGGCCGGGAGTCCCCACCTCCCTCAGTAAGTCTCTCTTTACTGCTCCTCTCTGCTTCAGCAACTTTGGGGAATACACGTTTGCCACTCCTGGGTACTCTCAAGGGAGCCGGTTGTGCAGCCAAACACAGGATCTGGCCCATAAATGGCAGCAATTTGAATGGACAAGCCATGTCTCACCTGCTGCGGGGAACAAAACCCCGCTCTGCTACTTTGGACATTGCGCATGAAAAGAATCAAACTCAATCTATTAACACTGTTAATCCTATGGGCCCAGTCCTGCCACCACTGAAGTGCATGAGTATCTTGGTGGGTGACTTCAGCAGGATGATTCACTTGCATGCGATGTATTTGCTGTCTGTGGCATTGATTCCTCAAGTTTAAAACAAAACTTGTTAAAACAGTAAATTCAGAGTTATTGCTGAACCTCTCTCCTTAATCTGCCCTAACGGGATGGTAGGATGAAATCTGTATTTTTATTTTTTTTTTTGAGAATTTTTTTTTAAATCTTTCTTTCACAACTGTTTTACTTTCTTTAGAACCTATTTTTTGTATTTAATTTCCTATGGAGGAAAAAAAAAAAAACCAAAAACAAAACAACAAACTTTCATGGAAGGTTTTGGTATTTGGAGTGGCCTGACAGCCATTTCTGTGTGCTGGATAAAACATGGGCTTGCCTTTACCTATGTGTAAGAACTAGATGAATCTTGCCCTCCTTCACTGGATCCCGTGAGCCTTAACTTACACCACAACTTGGAGAACACGCCATCACAGTGCTCACTAACTCGGTGGTGTGACTACAGAGGATGAGTAGTAGCATGCTTAATAATCAACCAGTCTTCGGGTGTAGGTAAAGAAAATACACTCCGTGGTGCATGGTTCAAATTTACGGGAAGGGGAGGAAGAGGATGAAAGACTAGGAATTGTGGTGGAAAAGGGGACATCACATTCATGTTTTCACTTCAAAATAACCAGTTCATCTTGCTGTAGAGAAAGCGGAAAAGTGGAGGGTTGATCCTTGTCTCTGTACTTGGCCAGACCTCTTTCAGCCTTCACAAAGAGTTTTCCCTGATCCCTGGTGGTACTCTGATCGCAAGCTCTGGTAGCGTTATCTGCTCCCCACCACGAGATGGTCCTCAGGAGAAGAGCTGACGTGTTACACATCAGTAGAGTGTGGCAAATGCTTTACCGCTGGTGTTTCCCATTGAACAAAGGACACTGTCCCTCTGTTCATTCAGTGTTTGTAGACCAAGGTCCTGCTTCCCCTTCCCCTACAGCTCTTCTGCTTCAGAGACAGCACGCCCCTTTCTGCGGGGGCTTTAGTTAGGCAAGAGGTTCCCCGGTTCTTCAGTAGCTGTTTGTGTTAATACCCTGGGGGGGGATCTGAGTCCTGGTGCCTTAGGCTGGTTTCTGACAGTAGATAAAGATGAGATTTTTTTGACTTGGCAGCCATCAATATGGGCTATAGGAAAGCGCAGGAGCTGGAGGAGGAGGAGAGCGTGTTGTTACTCATATAGACAAGGAGAGCTTCTCCCTAGATGAGCTTGCTACAGGATGAATGTGTTTTCTGGAGGATCAGACTGATAGTAGATGGGCAGTGGAAAGAAGAAGAATGCTGTCCACTCTCATACTGGCAGGCAGCAGAGAAAGGGGCTTTTCTGGGATTTTTGTATTTGTGACTCTCCATAGCAGGTGGCTGAGACCCTGCTGAGGCAGAAGAACTTGCAGCTTTTTGTAGCAAATCATCTGTGGGAGGAGAGGGATGAAAAGGGAATACCAATGCACGTCCCTGCCTCTTCTGGGGAGGGAGGAGGTGGGGAGAACCATCCAAGCAGGTTGTGTCCAGTGGGTGGACAGAGCTGATGTGTTCCATTTAGCTTTCTGTGACCAAATGGTGAAAACTAAGATGTGATGATCCTGCTGCATTGTTTGTCCGTTACTTTTCCTGGCTTTTTGTTCGTTTGTTTGGTTTTTTTCCTTCTCTCATTCCTTCTGTTTTCTCCTTCTTGCCACAGGGCTATTCCCTTAGGGTTGTAGAGCCCACCTTGTCACTGACACACACCACGGCGTTTCACTTGCTTGCACTGTGTTTTTCATGCACGTTGAGGCTGCACTCTCTTTTTCTCTCTCTTTCTTGCGTCATCACAGTTGTATTTGGCTGCCATGGACAGTAGCAGCCATATGAGCTGGCAGCTTAAGCCCTCGGACAGTGCACGGACATACTGGTAACAGCGCCCGCAAATGGAACAGGTACTGGAAAAAAGGTCCTTCTTGCTCAATCCCTTCTCCACTCCCAACCGCTCCCTTCATCCCTGCACTGTTTATCCCAGGCCAGTGCCTTTTATTTCTTCACATTCCTTCCCTCTGCACCTCCCACCCCATTCCCTCCTGCCAAAGGTTAAAATTAAAAATCAGTTTTGCGCTGGTGCAGACTCAAGGAGCAATATCGACCTTCCAAAGGCTTCTGGCGCACGTTGTGAGGGTGATAGGTGCCCATGTCTCACAAAGGTTAACTCACAGCAGCTCCAACTCAGAGTCCACACCTGAGAACAGCTTGAACACTGAGTGCTGCTCAATGTAGAACTAACCTTGCACCTCAAATGCAACATAGAAGTTCTCCCATCACAAGAAGCCCATTTCTAGAAGTAACAAGAACCAACCTAGCAGCTTTTCAGTTGGGACTGGTTGTCTTAATTCAGCTTTTTGACTTCCCTTGAGAACTGCTGCTGTTTTGTTTGTCTTGACTGGTCATAACAGCATGTGCTCAAAACCACTGATACCCCTCTGCCACATGCTTTAAGCTCCTTAAGCAGGATTTTTAATTTGTTGAAAGATCCTACCCGGCAATGGTGGCCTGTCCCGAAGAGTTACTTCATTGCCTGTTAGATTTGTGTGCAGCTTCTCCTTTTTTTATCCTTGCATTTAAAATCAGAAAGGAGCAAGTTTTTTTTTTAAAAAAAAAACTTCCCTGAAGGTCCGGACACAAGCACTAAGATCTATTTCATTCTGTTTCAAAACCTTTTACTGTTTTGTTTGTTCTGTGTGTGTCCAACTCATCCCATCCATGAGCCACAGGCTCTGTGAGCAGGGCCCTCCTAGTACCATTTCACTGTCTGAATTCCTCATGGGCTGTAGCTGCTGATGTCCTCCAAGATAGATAGCCAGTGTTTGTTCCTTTGCAGTGGTCCATGACAAAGCCATGTGCCTACAGAAAGAGTAGGTGGTCTGCTTGTAGGTGTTAGCTTGGTTGAATATAGGGTAAAATTACTGCTCTTAGGCTCATCATACTCATCTGGTGTGAAGGACGGTGTGTTCCTTCAAAGGAACTGCAGCCACACAGTCACTGGAAGGGGTTGGTTCCAGCTGGAAGAGAAGGTCCATTGCTTTTGACTCATGGAGTCGATGACCCGTATCTCACTTTGTGTTCCAGAAATTCGTGTCCATAAAGCTGCTGCTCCTCCTTTTCTGCCGTTCTTGTTGGGACTTTTGTCAGCCTTGCGTTGGATTCCTTTCCGTCGTGTCGCTGCTTGGTCTGCATTCTGGCTGCATCTTGCTGTGTGTCTGCCTGCCGTGTGACGTGCTGGGAAGGGTGCTGTCTGAATCGGGTGTCTTGATGCCCTCTGCCATGGTGCATGAACACAAACCAACTTGTCTTGAAGCATGGTGCTAGCAACCTTGAAAGGGGCACAACTTTCTTCGGGCTTAAGTCTTGCAAAGACTGTTCTTGGGCATCAGCTTCTGGGGGGCTTTCTGCTTTTTGGCTCCTGTGGGCGGTATTGTAGCCATGGATGGGACTATTCCATGAAATAAAATATTGCTTGTGGGAGGGGGGAAATTCTAGTGTCTTCATTCTGGACTTGAAGTCTCCTTTGGGCTGAAACGTGGCCTGATCTCAGCCTGCACTGTCTTCTGCTTCCCTGAGCTCACACCCAGAGTTTAACGTGGCTGTCTGCAGGGCTAAGAAAAAGGCATTGCATTCTTTTCAAGGCTTTTAAAAACAAACAAAACAAACAGAAGCTCCGTTCTTTTGACTTGGAAAACTGAAGTCGCTTTGAATTCAGAACCCACTGTCTGGAATTGGCTGTTGCCCTGCACCTTGTACCTCCCGTACATACTGGTACCAAACCCTGTGTGTTTGCTATGCTCTAGCTATGTGAGAGGCGGATCAACCTTGAAGAACTTGAATCCAGAAGCTTTGGTCTTTATTGGTTTACCTGAATAGCTCTGGCAGGAAATGAAAGTCAGGGTAGCTAAAGAGAGATACACACAGTTTTTTTCACCCACAAATAGTAAATGGTTTATGCTCAGAGTCATGGTTTCATATGGTAAGTGATCTCCTAGCACAGCTCAGTTAGCTTGTGGTCTGCACAGATCACAGGATTTGGTAGAATTTATGGTCTCTAAAATTAACTGATTATTCTCATATTTTTTTAAAACTTATTTCTTTTTTTTTTTTTGCAACCAATGATTCCTTTGTACACAGCCTTTACACGTTAAGCACCTAACTAGCATGCGCTGGCAAACTACCTATGAAAGTTTATACCCTCAACAAGGCTGAATGTGAAGGAAAGTCTTATCTTTTTTTTTTTTTCCTTTGGAGAAATAGAAAAATAAACTTATGTGCAACCAGCTGTGTTTGTCCTAGCTGACTGGTAAGTGACTGAGAGGTGTACTGTGTTGAATAGCACAAGCCACCAGGAAAAACAGTAAAAGAAGTCTTCTAAGTCCTTTTTAGGATAGCTGGTGGTGTGGTGAAGGTATGGGCTGAAACTTGTCCTCTGTGCTGTTTTTGAAAGGGTAGATGAGGGTGTGTAGGCACGTGGGTACTTCCAGAGAGAGCAATGGAAGAATGAGTGCATTGTGCATGTTCTTTAACCTTCTATGAAAGCTCCTCTTTAAAGGAAACTAAATGCAAGTGTGTACCTTACAGCTGTGTCAGGCACTGTATGCGTTTTATCTCAGAGTCCATGACCTCCTTAGCTCTGACTTGGGCTTTAAGTCTTTAGAATTATTTTTTAAAGGAGCTAAAGACTTACTTATTTTAACTGTGGATACTATAGTTTGATTTCATATCTGTGTGACCGGCAAGTTTCTGCTGATACGTCTTCTTCTGCTGGCCTGTCCAGATGTTGGGATCTGTGTGTTCCAAAGCATCTTCCCTCTGCCTCCCAGCAGAGGATGCGCTGCAGGACTTGGGTGAGGGACAACAGGCTGAGGAGCAAAGCATTCCTACGTGGGGTCTGATGCGGTGGCTGAAGATCCAGCGCACGCTGGTAGAGCTGTGCTGGTGATGAGAGGTGCAGAGTGAAGTGTTAGCTCCCTGCTTCCAGGTTTCAATCAGACTTATCATGGTCATTAAAAATACACTTTAACAGAAGGAGTGACTGGTTCAAACTGTAACGGGAAAAGGTGCAAAGGCACACAAGTACTGAGTTAAGGAGAGAACATCAGCCCTAACTCTGACTACACTGAGTCTTGATTTGTTCCTTGTGGTGGATGCAGGTAGGTTTGAATGTAAAATGCCCTCTGCTTGACTGTCCAAATCTCATGTTCCTGATTACTTTATTTAATGACACTTAAACAACTGTGGGATGTTTTCTTGGTGGAGGACTTTCCGACTTCTCTCTCTGTGGTGTGTGTACATTGTACATCCTTGAAGTGCAGTTCATCAAGTGACCCTTCTTGATTTTAATTCTCTAGAGAAAGTTGATGTTACGTGTTGTGTGCTGAACTTATATGACTTGTGCAGAAAGATGTGCAATAACTTTCCATGATCCGAGATATTTTTTTCTAAATAGTTCTTACAAAACCTTAGCACCTGGAAGTTCTCTGTTTATACTCATCTATCGCATCACGTATAGAACACCAATGGAAAATGAGCAATCAAATGCAATTTTCCATCTAAGACCCTCTTCTTAGCATGATGCTTGGCTGGTAATTTCAGCATTTTGCTGCCCTGCTTCCTCTATGAGAATGTTCTGTGACTTCTAAGCCTCTCTGAGCCCATTGGGTTAGCGTCATACATTTTAATAATGCCCTAAACTTTATTTCTGAAACAGTAATCCCATTTAATAAACTGTATAGAATGTAGTCCTAAAACTGGCTCAGCTTGGTATTTTCCACCTTTTTCCTTCTCACTGGCAAAAAAAATACATCTTAAAAAGAGAAAGAACAGATGTACCCTTTGTCTTCTAAATATAGATGCCATTTCTGGGCCAGAGTTTTATATTAAGATCCACGTTCAGCTGAAAGATTTCCAATTATGGAAGACACTAGAAGATGAGTGTGCAAATGAGCCACAGGTGTCTTCATCTTGTGCCGATGGGGTCCGCTCTGAAAAAGGAGCAGTTTCTCTCTTCTATTGTGGAAAGGTTCAGCCTGGGTCAGCCTTTGAAGGAAAACTGATAAAATACTGTTAATTCTCTGAAAACCCCTTTGGACAGCTGAGCTTTTGAGAGCCTAAAGATGCCTCATAATGTTCTTTCCCAGTGGGCAAGATAAATCATACCTCCTGGTGTGGAACTGCCTTTCACTTGTCTCTTTGCCAGTTTAACCGGCTTTTTTATGTGGTTCACTTTTAAAGGTGATAAAAAGTCAATATGCTGAAGAGCACTCTTGGGAAGGAAGATGTCAGTATTATAGAATTATTCAAGCTCCAGCTGGTAAAAAAAAAAAAGGAATAAAATGTCTGTCCTCATTGCTTGGTTGGTAGTATCATGGTCGCAGCATCCAAGAAGCAGTGATGTGGCCATGATGAAGGCATTGAACACATTGGCACAAAGAGGAAGAGTCTTTTGTTCTTTCTGCTGGGTATTATTTACGTGCTTTTCAGCTCATTTTTCAAAGCTGAATGGCATACGTTACTTCAGTAGCTTCTGGGAGCTGTTTTGGATTAACTTGCTTAGAATAAAAAAAAGAAAATAAGAAAAAACAACTTCCCCCTCAAGCAAAGCAAACTCTCATCTTTCTGAGTTTCTCTTCTCAAGCTGGAGTCTTGTCTGCTGCTGCACAGCACGCAGGTTGGATCCCAAGCCACAGTGGATTATTACCCATCTGATAACTGTTAGCTAATACCATCTTGTTTGGTGGCAACCTGTTTCCAGCCTGACAGGCTCTGTGCTTTCTTGGCCGTAAATTGTTCAGAAGCTCATTTTTCCGCGCTTTTCTTTCAAACTGCCCATCTCTGATGCACGCAGTCTTCTGATGCCCCCGTTACTGTAAAACACAATGTAAAAAATGCAGAGCACACTCATTTTCTTTTCAGCCTCCTCTTCTGGCACGGTTGAAAGCAATAACATGACTAAGAGAGGATGAAGGTGCGAGATGGGGGTTTTCTGCATCGTTTCCATTCCCCTCTCTTCCCCCCAGCGGGGTACGGCGTATTTCGACTCAATGACTATTGGATTTCCTTCTCTGTAGAGAGCTGGGATAAATCATTAGCCCATCTGCCCCGATCTGACCAGCATCCTTGTAGCTGGCTGACTGTATGTTACTCAGAGTAGACTGTGCAGTGACTTGTGAAACTCTCCTTGCCAGACTGAGCCAGCAGCTCCTTGCTACGCTTGCTGTAAATACAGACTGTTTTATGCTGGGAGGTGGTCGTAATCTGTGGATCTGTGTTTACATTAGTCATTCTGACTTACTTTTTTTATTCTGTTTGTTTTGTTTTGTTTTGTTTTCTCTTGTCTTCCTCCAGTACACCTCCAGCATGAGAGCCAAATACCTCGCCACCAACCAACCTCGTCCAGATGCTGGCAGTGTGCATTAAAATGAAAAAGCAAAAAAAAAAACCAACACAACAAAACCCACACGTGCAGTCAGACTAAACAATGTGCCAACTGCTGTGCCCCTGTGCTGTCCTCGTAGAACAACCCTGCTGTTCTGCCCAAAATCCAGTGCAGCTCCTTCTGTTTCTCCAGTCCAGACCACTCTCCAACCTGGTACCTGCCCGTTGGAGCGGGAGCCCCTTCTGAATTTAAGCCTTCACCTTGTTGTACCTGATGTGTGAGAGAGAGCAAGCACGAGCAGGCAAGAAACTGGATCCACCTTCCTCGGGTCAACGCTATCAGAGTAGCTTATCAGAAGAAGTTGGTGAATACCTTCTGCCCCCCTTTTTTCCCCCCTTTCTGTTCTCCAGAGGGACTCAGTGAAAGATGGTGGTAGATCTTCAGTCCTGCAGTGGGATCAGCAGTCTGTCAGAAACGCTGAAGAAGCAGAGGCTCGGTGCTGATGACAGCCTGCAATGAGGGAATGCTGAGTCCATGCAGCATTTTGGGAGTCCTCTGGTCTGGTGCCCCGTGTGAGGGAGGAGGGAAACCCCTGCCTCACGGTGTCACTTAATCCACTCTAAATTGGGATCCTGGAGCTCTTCTAGAGCAAATAATTCCACTGGTTAACTTTTTTTTTTTTTTTTAAATAATCCATTAAGAAAATGCTTTTTTCTTTCCCGCTATATCTAGCATCATGTGAATTCTTGAGGAGGAGCAGGGGGGTCCCAGCACCAGTCAACTGCCCTGTCCATTGCTCTGAACCTGCCCTCTCTGCTCCATCAGGGGAGCCCAGGTACTTGGCAGATGACATTCTGGGTGCTGCCTTTACGAGGCTGATACACAGATCACACAGGAGCCACCCACCCACTTGGTGCCAAATTTTTCCAGGAACGGACTTGTAAGACTTTATGGGGGGTATTTTTGCACTAAAGGGTTTCAGCTCTCTGATGCTAGATCTTATGGAACAGGCAGCTTGCAAAAGCAAGAGGGACTGGAAGCACCAATGGATTTAGAGCAAACGCAAGCTCTCCCTGCAGGAGTGACCTGTGAACTCTGCTGGACTTTTTTCTTTTTCTTTTCTTTTTTTTTCTTTTTTTTTTTTTAAATCATGATTTACAGCACAGGGTTGCTGAGCTGGCATTGAAGGAGGTTTTTGGAGCCTCTGTCCTAACAAATTCACAAAGATTGTCAGTATATCTTCTTTTGTGTTCCAGAATCAGAAACCCAAATGACATCTGGAGAACGCTGTGACTGTCAGAACAGGTTTTTATGTTACTCTATTTTATTTCCTTTTGTTTTTCAAGGCATGTTGCTAACCACTACCTGACCGTATTGAGGCACATGTAAGGCATTTTTCTAGACATGAGGCAGAACAAGGCTTGCAAAGGGGCAGCTGGGTGCCTGCAGAGGGCAACATCCTCCATTGGTGCTGTACCTTCCACTGAAGAGCAGTGCTCCAAAGGGCACGGACAGCTTCCTACTGGAAGAGGAGACTGCCTCTTGGGAGGTACTGTTGAGTACTGCCCTCTCAGTAGGGTGGCTCTGATGTTCCTTTTTCTCTTTTTACCTCTGAGCAGGGGCATCTTAGTGCAGCTGCTGAGCATTATATTAAATAACTGGCGGAGTAAATGAGGTGGGGAACCGTCTCTCGAGCTGGAGTTGAGCCATTGGCAGAAGCAGTTAGTCTTCACCTCAGTGATGTTCAGACTCGATGTCTGTTTACCCCACGCTTGCTGAACGGGGCACAGAATCTACCAATCTGCCTTTACTCAAGTCAGTTGCCTTCTTGCAGTGAGGTAGGAACTGCTCCGAGCAGGTCGCTAGCTGGGATGATGATATCTGCTGTAAAATGGTACCAGCTCTCGTCAAAGAGCAAGCTTTGAGACTCCTCTTAAGATAGAAACCACTAATTAGACTGGAAAAGCTGTAGGCCAGCTCTTACCATTCAAAGGAGCGAGGGAGACAGGGAGGAGGCACCACCATGCAGACAGGACAAAAAGGTTTTGGAGAAAACTTCACACTTCACCATAAATCTCTGGAAGCAGGATTTTCTTGCTCAGGACCAAGTATGCCCTTTCAGACACGTTTGAGGGGCTTCACACTGAAACATACCTCTGTTATCAAAAAAAAAAAAAACACAAAACAAGGGCAGGGAGTTGTAGTCACAGGTGATATGGAGGGACGCTGTGGCTCATGAGCACCAGGTTCTCCACCCTGTCTCAAAGCCTACCAGGAGACCCGGGTGTGCAAGCACGTGGCATGGTTAGCTTGCAGGGCCCAAAGCACACTGCTCTCTGGGGGGAACTGGACCTTCCCCTCACATTGAAGAAAGAAGCAAGAGCCATATAATCCTTATTAAGACTGGGTTGTTCTGCCGTCATCTCTCCTTGTGAGGATGTCCTCGGATTGCTACTTACGTTATGAATTTTAGGGGAGCTGCCCTAAAATCTCTGGTCCTACTCATGGAAGGCAAGTGTTTTGGAGGCTGGAGGGTGTGGGGAACCCTGT
Organism: Tringa solitaria; assembly: GCA_026413425.1. Classification (NCBI taxonomy): domain Eukaryota; kingdom Metazoa; phylum Chordata; class Aves; order Charadriiformes; family Scolopacidae; genus Tringa; species Tringa solitaria. Next base: position 3,070,852 of record JAOXJM010000071.1, on the reverse strand, counting down.
GAAGACAAGTGCTTCTGTATATTGACTTTTCTGATACACAGAATGCATCCTGAACATGCGTGTGGCTGCACTTTGGGTTGGATCTGAATTGCCACAGTGATATTGTCTGCACCAGCGGGGCTAACGGGGGGGAAGCGAGCCTATGCCTTTTTGTTTGCAGCATCTGATGGAGCAGCCAACTTGACCTGCTTCCTTCCAAGGTTTGGCACAGCCACTCGTAACACCCAGAACAATTCCTGACAACGCTTGGGGCTTGCAGCAGGGCACAGATGCGGAGATACGTGCTCTGTGACTTCAAAACATAACTGGAAAGACTGTTACGGTGACAACGTTTTGCTCTCTGGGGGCCAGCGTGACGTGACTGCAGTGTGAGCTGTGTACCTTTGTCCAGCCAGCACTTCCTTTACTTGACATGGATATTGCACTTTTGTAAAGCATCCTGGAACTCTGCTGCCCCGCTGCATGCTGTGCAGAGCGCTGGATAGGAAACACAGACAAATGGGTTTCTTTTGGTTTATTATTATTACTACTTTTTTTTTTTTTCCTTTTTTTTTCTTTCTTTTTTTTTTTTTTACTGGAACCTTGAGCAACAGTGTGGCATTTCTGCAGGCTGGTCTGAACGGATCTGCTGAAGAACAGATGGCCTTTGCCTACTCTTACGGCTGCGACATAATCAGCCTCATCCATATGGTCACATTTTGTCTGAGGAGTGGACTTTGGAAAGCCAAGATCTCCCAGACTCTGTGCCTCCCTCTCGGGTGAACAGCAGGTGCTATCTGGCGAAGACTCATCTGTTCTAGATGGCATTCATGGTCGAGGGAGTCCAAACTCTTCAAGCTGTAGGAGGTAAAGCTGTAGAGACTTCTCTCTCTTCCATTGTGTCTCTGTTTTTTAATGTGACAAAATGCCAAGGCCATATCACTTGGTGTGTCCCAGCTGCCCTTACGGGAACAACCTTACTGGTGTTACTGGTTGCTAGCAAAAGGGTCCAGAATTCAGGGGAGGTGAGGTTGGCCTCTGGACACCTTGCTGACTGCGAAACAGAAGGCAGCTTGTCCAGCTGAAGGCGACTGCATTGGTGAAGACACTTCATGTTACCTTTTCAGAAGCACAAATGTGGTCATTGGCTTGTCTGGTTGGCTTGGTTTTATTTCCACTGCATCATCATGTGTGAATGACACTTTCTTTTGGAACTGAGAACTCTTCCAAGCACACAAACATCTCCACAATGTGAAATGTAAATAGCATGTTGGACTCTTGTGTCCAGTGTTCAAGACTGCATTGTAATTGTAAAGGAAACCGAATCAAGACTTGGCTGTGAATTTCTTGTGCTGTCTTGGGAATATAACTGTAGTGTTTGTATCCTGTGTGTATTATTAAACTGAGTTCATTTTATGTGCTGATAAAAGGGTTCAAGCTAAGATTTTTAGCGTGCATCCATGTATCCAAATGTGAAGGATGGAGTGCTCCCTCCCCCTCCTGTCCTTTTTTAAGTTTTCTCCATTTGATAGGTGTTAATTTTCCGTGTACAGTCATCTCAGCCAAGATGCAAGGATTTGAGTGCTTTGAGGGGGACACAGTGCGTGGGGTTTTAAGTGATCCTGAGTCAGGATTTTCCATAGCAGTTCCCTGAACATACGTGCAAAGTTTGGCCTTTCTGAGAGTAACCCGTGTCTCGGGGGGGCTGCTCGGCCACCGCTCACGAGAGCTGTGGGTGCGGGAGGGTGACAGCAGGTAGGAGCGGGTGGGTACCCGTCAGAGCGAGGTACTGGTAGCGGTGTGGATAAACCCATGCTTCACTTCTGGTCCCACCTTCTCTTCCTTCTGGCAGCAACTGAAATACCATGCTGAGCCCTTTGAAGAAGAGAGAAGTGTCTCGGCTTGTTGATTCCGGCCACCCCACCTGATGCGGGGGTGGGTGAGGTGGGTGGGTTTTCCTTCATCTAGGGAGGGGAGGTGTCTTTGAAGTACCTTCTACCTAGGGACCAAGGAGAAGCCAGGGTCTTCCCCAGCTCTCCAAGGCTGCTGGTGTAACTGAGTGAAGATATCTGTGTGGGAGGGGAAGAACCCTCCGGGCAGATGCCAAGGGGTAGATCTGATGCCTTGAGAGAAGAGACCCGACGAGACTTAATCTGTACCTGTAACCAGGTGGCTTCTTTCATCACAGCCTACTCCCCTTTTCCAGAAATTCTCTGTGTGCATGCTATGGACGGCTTCCCTAGTCATTCCAGGAGGCCCAGCAGAAGCGTGGGATGTTTTTGGTAGCGAGTGATCTGTGCTTTTTTTTAGGGGGGGGTGCGGAGAGCAAGTATCTCCTGCTGAGCCGTGATGGTGAGTGTGTTGCCCAGCTGGGAGAGAGAAGGGACGGGGTTACTGGTGGCCTGGAGCTCCCGGGTGCTCACCCAGCCCCTGTGGCTGCATGCGTGAACAAAGTGGAACATAAATTGATGTACAACCAGAAAGTTCAAAATACTCCTTTCCTAAAGAGGATAACTGTAGCATGAAGCTCTTAGGTGCTCTGCATATTTAATACCACATTGCTCCTCACTATGCAATTCCCAACTCCTTCCTTCCTCTTCCTCCTCTAATCTCACCCCAAGACTTCTCCAGGGGCCTCCACCCAGGGAGGCCGCTGAAGTCCCAGAAAAGCTTCATTTCTTTCATTGTCCTCTGCATTGGGTCCAGGTGCCCAGCCCTCACGTCGCGTGCCTCAGGTCCCTTGGTAACGGGAGGCCCCATGAGTTTTATTCACATCATTCAGAGGGAAGTTTATTTTCTTGGACACTGTGCACAGAAACCTAATGGTGATCATGTACCTGGCCTTTTTGTAACTTTTTTCTGTTTTTTCTTCTTAACCATAATGGTTGTATATCATACCACTTTATATGCATATATAATATATAAATATATATAATTTTTTTTAAAACTTTGGACCTGCTAGTTTCTTTCAAGTGTTCCTGCACTTACCCAAAATGTTTTTAAATTGTGAGGGTTAAAGAGGATTGAGCCCATTTTTGTATCTTTACTTTTAATTCTGTAGTTCTATTGATTGTAATGTAGCTATTTTTTACTGTAACTTTTTGGTTTGCAAATACTAAACAAAAAACCTAAATGTAATTTCTGTGGTTTCTATTCAGCTTGGGTTTCATGTTTTAAAAATAAACGATTTAAAACCACTGTTCATACTTATTGATTCTTCTTTGTTTGTTTGTTTGTTTGGGTTTTTTTTTTTTATTTCCTTTTCCATAAATCTGCTTGAATTTTCATTACCTTTCATACGTTGTGGTCGGTCCGTGAAGGGAGACTGGGTAATAGAGCCATAAAGTCTAATGGTGGAGGATAAAAGGAATAGGAACCCGCGTGCCCTGTGCTACAGAAATCAAATTATTGGGGTCAGCCCAGGTGGGTGAGATGAAGGGTGCTCCCAGGTTTTGGCAGGGCTGCTTTTTCCTTTACTTTCAGGTCTCAGCCTCATCTGGCTGTTGTTAGAAATCACAGATTTAGACATTTCTAAACCCATTTGAAGACTGGACTGTTAAAAGTGGCCAGCCCCAAAAGAACCTCTGAAGAACAGTGATCGACGTGGACATTTCCTCCAGGAGAAGCTGCACTAATCCTGCTTTAGAGAGAGGGGGGCTCGTACCCCTCTCGGGAGAGGTTTGGCTGGGAGGGGTGCCTGGATGGGGGCATGGACCTGGGCTTTGGGGCTGTCCTCATATGGGGGACCTCTGGGGCCACCGGCACCGCTGCAGAGATGCTGGAGCAGTTGGGGGATGTGTCCATCAGCCCGTGGAGATGTTCACTCTGCGAACGGCGCATGGAATGGGATCACAGAATCACGGAGTGGTAGGAGTTGGAAGGGACCTTTGGAGATCACCTAGTCCAGCCCCCTGCCAGAGCAGGATCACCTGGAGCAGGTTGGACAGGAACACATGATACGTCCCCAAGTCCCCTCTGCTGCTTGGCTTACGCTGCTCAGGAGCAGCAGTGAACACAAATGGTTCTTTTTCACCAGCAGAGGTACAAAAAGTGTGGAAAAATGATAAGGGGGGGGATTACACAGAGGCCCCATGAAGGCATCTCTCTTCAGAAGGCAGTGAGATGTATGTACGTGCCTCCAGTAACGGCGCTGGAGGAGCTGGTGCTGGAGGAGCTGGTGCTGCAGCTCGGCGTGGGCTCGGCTTCACCCTTGGGCTACGGCGGGTTTGTTTTTAGTTCTTCCTTTGTAGCGCTCTCTGATCACAGCCCCGCGCTGCCGCCTCTCCAGCAGGCGCTGAGCTAAAGCCTTCACCTCCCTCTAAGTCTCTTGATCTGTTTTCTGCCCGATCCTGCCAAGCAAAGGGAGGGACTGGTCTCCTTCCTCCATCCCGCGCTGCTCTTGCCCCCAATCTCAGCCCGTCACTGGGCGTCTTTGGGAAACTCCCCTCCAAAGTGCAGTAAAGCCAAAGGCCCCCGTGCCTGAACTTGACCCCTAGGATGAGGGACGGGGAAGAAGGAAGCTCCTCGTGCAGGAGCGAGGGCTTTATGGAGGAGAGGAAGCAACTGTGTGGTGGCAAAGCCTCTTGGCAGGGTTTGGGGCCAGCAGTTAACTCCATCAGTTGATCCAACCATGGGTTAAAGCAGGAAGCTTCCAAACTACCCAGTGATGCTGTAAAGACCAGCTGACGGTCCTGGATCTCACCAGCCCTAACTGGCAGAGCCAGTCTGAAGGCCACTGGGAGGGGACAGCATCCCACAGCCCCGTGACCTGAGCTGGGCTCCCAGCCATCTTCCTCCAGGGTTGTCACTTCTCTGTGTGTGTGCACAGGTACTTGCTGCCTCCTTGGGAGACCAGACCGGTCTGAGCAAGGATGTGACTCTCTTTGTTACTGCTGTGGGGTTTTTAAGTGCTGTGTGTATTTACTTGACTGAAACCCCCCCCCCCTTGCCCTGGAGTCCCTCAGGGCAGTGCAGAACCACGGAGGGCTTTTTTGCTGCCTTTCACCCTCATGGCTGTGAATCTCAACAGACACCGGTTTTCCTCCCTTCACTAATAATTGAGAGATTTGTCTCCCCTTTGTTTCCCCCCCACACACCCCTCCTCCCACGTTTTCCATCTTCGACCCGGATCTGAGCCGATTAAACCCGCTCTGGTGCAAAGGGCTGGGGGAGCAGCCAAGGGAATCTGATGGCACGAAGGAAAACAAAGCCCCCATCAGAGTCAGCGCGTCAATATTTTACCAGGTTTACGGACTCCCACCAGGGATGGGAACACGCAAAGGCCACCTGCCCAGTGACCTTTCCCAGTCCTTTCCAGCAGCCACCAGCTTCTCTCGCCCTGCTCCACCACTCCCCATCCCAACCGCAGCAGGGATGGGCTCTCCTGAGCAACCAGGAGCTGGGAGAAACCAGAGGGGAGGGTGAAGTATGTGTTTGAATAAACCTTGCCTTCTGATCAGCCTTCAGTAGTTAGTGGTCCGTTAGATCTCTGGCCTCGGAGATAAGGCGGGGAGGAGTGCCCCGGGGAGATGCTTTCAAACTTCTTTGTTCCTGCGGTGTGCTGAGCTGTGCTACCAGGGGTGCTGCCCCCGGGAGCTGGTGGTGGGAGGAAAACCAACAGGCAGAGCTGGTGGCTGCGGGGTACTCGCTGGGACGCAGTGGCCGACTACCTGCCCCCATCTCCTGGCACCTCTTGGGGTGGGAAATGACACATGCTAACGGGGGGGATGCCTCCTGCTGAACTGGGCACGCAGCAGCTGATGATGGTGCTGCTGAAGCCTGGATCTGCTCATCTTCTTCCATTGGATGCACCTGAGATCTGGAGTCACAGCTGGCCTTTGGTAGGGTCTCATCAGGGCTCTGCCTCCCCAGGTGTCGGGGAAGGCAGCTGAAATCACATCTCGATCTCCTCTAACCCCTTCTGAAGCATCCTTCTCCCCAAGAAACGACCCCATCCCACTCTGATGGAGCAGGTCTGCTTTCAGGAGGTCATGGCCACCCCCTCACAGGGTGAGGGAGGCTGGGACAGAGCTGAGAGAGCCCGCTGGCTTGAAAGAAAAGCTTAAACAAGGAGAATCTGATGTGTCTGACCACACGGGGATGCTGAAGTCCTGCTCTTGGCGGCTGGAAGGGTTTGCAAGAGGAGGCAGCCACAGGATGGGCAAGGGGAGAGATGTTGCTGCTGGTGCAGGGCCCGTCCAGCTCTGCTGGAGGCCGGGGGCTCGACAGGGCTTCTCTGCACCCCACCTTTGCAGTCCATCCTGGAGCTGCTCCGTGGGTCAACAGCGTCGCCATACAGAGGGATGTGACCACCCGGAACGTTTGCCAGCAGCCTTCACCGGCTCCGGTGGCCAGCCAAGGAAGGAGGGTGGCCTGGCTGTGACCACCTCGGGTCACAGGTCCAGCCACTGTGATGGAGAAGCTGGTCACTGCTGTGCCATCATGCCATTGCATGGTGGAGAGAGGATGGATGGTGGCAGGAGCAGAAGGACTGTGGCTGCTGTCCCTGTCACTGCGTGGAGGGCGCTTTGCCCGGGCTCTGCCGGCGGGAAGGTCTTTTCCTGCAGCAGGCAGCGTTTCTCACCACCACTTCAGCAAAAAAACCCAAAAAATCCCTGCTCAGGGATTATTTTTTTTTTTAAATCCCACCCCGGTGGGTGGAGGGGAGTGGGAGGAAGCAGAGCTCCCTTCTCGCTGTGAGGTGTTGCAGATGCTGGAGCCCTTCTCCCACCCGCTTCCTCTTCCCACCAGCGGAACACCGCGGGACCTGGCGCTTGCACCCCATAAATCACTCGCTCGCTCACGATCCGCTCCGAACTGCGCTGGGGCCAGTGGGCTGCTTGGGCAGGGAGCCAGGAGCCCCCCCTTTCCCTCCCCCCCCCTCCCTCCCGCC
>JAOXJM010000071.1:3019774-3046783 GCA_026413425.1 Tringa solitaria | reverse complement strand
AGCCTGCCCGGGACAGGGTGCGGGATGTTGGGGTACGGTGGTCCCTGCAGACACCCCCCCCAGCCTGCCTGGGGCAGGGGGCGGGAGGTTGGGGTACGGGGGTCCGTGCCGCCCCCCCCAGCCTGCCCGGGACAGGGTGCGGGATGTTGGGGTACGGTGGTCCCTGCAGCCCCCCCAGCCTGCCCGGAGCATCCCCGGCTGCTGCGTGGGCAGGAATTGCTGCCCCTTGAGCTGCCGTTTCCCAGAGCCCTGCACCGAGGTTTTCTCACAGCCGTGGCCAAGAGGTTACCAGAAAGCCCACCAGCCTGACCAAACTCCGGGCTGTTTCCCATCAGTCTCATCAGAGGCCGAGCATAGAATTATAGAATGGTTTGGGTTGGAAGCGACCCTTAAAGATCATCCAGTCCAACCCCCATGTCATGGACAGGGACAGCTTACACCAGATCAGGTTGCTCACAGCCCCGTCCAACCCAACCTGGAATGTTTCCAGGGATGGAGCATCAACCACCTCTCTGGGCAGCCTGGGGTTTCACCACTCTCAGTGCAAAAAAAATCCTTATATATCTAGTCTAAATCTTCCCTCTTTTCATTTAAAGCCATTACCCCTTGTCCTGTAACAACAGGCCCAGCTAAAAAGTTTGTCCCCATCTTTCCTGGAGCATCTTTAGGGACTGGAAGGAACCCAAGATCTCCCTGGAGGCTTCTCCAGGCTGAACAACCCCAGCTCTCTCAGTCTCTCTTCATAGGAGAGGGGGTCCAGCCCTCTGATCATCTTCATGGCCTTCTCTCCTTCTCTGGGCCACTCCAACAGGTCTTTGCTGTGCTGAGGACTCTAGAGCTGGACATAATTAAAAACAAACAAAGAAACAAACAAAACAAAAAAACCCACCCCCCAAAAAATCCATAGCACTCCTCTCAATTCCACTAAGCTCCAGTCTGGTGGGTAAATCTGGGAATGGGGTGCTGGGGGCTCTGTTCCCACCCATGCTTGGGGAGACCTGGCCAGCACCGTGCGTTGGAGCCCCAGGGTGCAGGGATGTCTGAAAATAAATGCTGTGTAGATGCCAAGCAAGCTCCCCCAGTGAAGGCTAACCATGATAACGATGTCTTCTTAAATGAGACATGGTCCTTTCCAGCCAGGCAGTGGGAGAAGTGGGGGCAGCAAGGGAAAACTGGGTTGAAATCCGGTCCTGGATGTGCCACCAACCTGCTATTTTATTGACGCCAAACCCCAGGGTGTCTTTTCCCCCTTACCCACCCTCTCTGCAGGCAGGGACCTCTTGGGCTTTTCTCTCCCCGCGTGTTCGCTGCTCCAGGGAGGCGGATTTGGGTTTGGGCCTGGGTTGCAATGTAATGCCATAATCAGGGGCTGCTGCATTTTTGGGCAGGGACCTTGTCCAAGTTGCATTTTTCCTGCTGTCACGTGCTCCATTCATCTCTGGCACTGGATAAACAATACCATAATACCAGGCAGGACGAAGCAGGGAAGCTGCTTCCTCAGGCAAGCCCCGGCATTTGCCTGCTGCTGATTTTAGGCTGTACGTTCTCCTGGTCAGCCCTTGAACCACGGCCCTGGGCTAGAAATGCTCGGAGAGGCTGTGGGGTTTGCTTTTGCACGGCACTGCCCATGTCTGGGGAGAGACCTACGCTGCCAAAGAAGCCTCCCATAATAAAAGAGAAAAAAAAAAAAAAAAGAAAAAAAAAGCAGTTAGACCATACAAACACAGGAACCAAATCCCACACTCCCCACTTCCCGCTATTGCTGCAGAGCCCAGCCTTCCAGTCTCGATTTGCTTTTCTTTTTTTTTTTATTTTATTTTTTTTTATTTTCTTTTGGGCGCCCTTTGTCTCCCACCCGATGGCACAGCCACCGCTGCTCGAGAGGCAGCTGAAAAGCCCGATCGGCGAAACCCTGAATGAAGAAAGAGCCCTTTTCTCCGGGAGCCAAAAGGGGAGGAAAGGCATTTTCCCCCGACCAGCTGCTCTCCCGCTCCCGCGGCCCCGGCGCTGCCCGGGGACACGCGCCGTGGCCAGATGTTGGGGTCCCGGCGGGCGCCGCGGGGCGAGGGACAATGCGGGCTCTGTGTGCTGCCGCTCCCCGAGCGCTGCAGCAGGGTCTGCCGAGCCGCGGTGCCGCTGCCAGCGCCGGCACGAGGGCTCTCCTGACCCCCTGGCACTGCCCTGTCCCCCTTTCCCGAGGCTGGCATTGGGCTCAGCGCGGCCGCCTGAGCTCGGTGAGCCTCGCTGGCATTGTCCCACCGGAGCGAGACCCCCCCCAGGGATTGTCTGGACGCTGGCTATGTCCCCACAGGTTGCCTCTCCAGGCCTCCTGGCTCGGCCCTCACCCGCCACGTGGATGTCCCCAAATAAGGCACCGTCCCCCCAGGGACATGGTGATGGGGTGAGCGGTCACCCCCTCGGTGGGCCAGGGTGGTACCCGAGGGGCAGGGAGCAGGAGGCTGCTGCCAGGAGGATGCTCGTCGGCATTCAGCCACTCTTCTGGGTACGAAGAGCCTAACCCTAACCAGGGTGGCCCCCCCGCCAGAAAAATTTGGGTACCCCATAAATACAAGAGCCAGGGGAGAGGGACAGTCCCATCTGCTCTGCAGGAGGGATGCCGGGGCTGGACTGGGAGGGTGACTTCACTTCTTCCTCCAAAAGGGATCCCATTTTAGACAAGGACCATAACTCACCCCACCGAGATGTCACAGGGTGAGCCCGGCTGGGGCTGTGGGGTGGCAACATGCTCCCTGCTCTGCCCAGCCCCACAGGGATGGGTCTTAGCCAGAATCCACTGCCCAAGTGCCCCGAATCCCAAGGATATGCCCTTCGCTATAACCCCACCAGCTCATTCCCACTGCAAATTAACCTCACCGAAACCCCGTACTGGTTTTTCACTGGAGCTGGTTGGATTCAGCCCTGCACCAACCCAGTGCCGGGGCCGCCCGTGGGGCATCTTCCCTTTCAGCCGTGCCGCGGCATTAGGTCTGTTTAAATTGGTTTAAACCCTCCGCGTCGCCCCCGCTCGCAGCCTGACCCCGCCACTCGATAGGTGGTCCCTAAGAGGCTGCCGGCTTCTCAGGGCTGCTAAAAGAAAAAAAAAAAAAGTGGTTAATAAATCCCCGGTAATAAAGTGTGGGGGTCATCCGAGAGAAACGCCGCGCTCGGGCTGCGAAGCTGCATTGTCCGCCCGGGACGATTTACGCGCTTCGTCGGGCCGGGGTTAAAAGCTCTGTCGGGAGCCGACTTCGCCGTGTCCTGGTGGGTGTTTAAGGGGGTTCGGCCCCCACTGAGGTGTGCTGGGGGGGGACACGATGGAGGAGGGTGGCTGGAGAGAGCCCGGAGCCTGCCCGCCGTCCCCCTCCCAACCCCCCCCAGCTCTTTCTTTCTGGGATTTTCTGAGAGCACAAAAGAGACTTTGCATCAATTACGGGTAGGAAAGCGGCAGCGCCCGGCGGCAGCTTCTGCGCTCCCCGGCCCGGGTTTGGTTAACTTCCCATTGTCTGATGGGCTGCGCTATTCAGGGCCAGTGCGAGGCTTCATTTTTTTTTTCATCTGTTGGGTTTTTGGGTTTTTAACCCCCCTGGGACCATAAAACCTTCCCGCCCTTCTAGCAGAGGGGCTGGCAACGCTATGAGGGTGGCTGCGGAGAGCGGCGCACGTCGGTGCCTCTCTGCCCAGCACCCAAAACCTTCTCCGAGGGGTGCTCACGCTGCACCTCCTGACGCTGAATTTTCCCTGTCCCCCCCGTCGTCGCCAGCTCTGGCACCGCTCCGTATCACAACCTGCTGCAAAATCTCCAGGGCCACAGACCCTAACGTGGCTTTCCCCCTCCACCTCGGGGGACTTCGGGTCCCCTCATGGGGGCAGGGGAGGGGGACAACGCTCTGTGATCCGTGCAGGGGCACTTTGAGATCCCACGGGGGGCCAGTGTGTGTGTGTGTGTGTGTGTGCTATAGAAATGCAAAGCGTTATTATTTTCCCGGGGCTGAAGCAGAGGCCTGAGAAAGGTTGAGAGAGGGAGAGAGGCATCGAGCGGGGAACAGCGGGGGATTTAGCTCCTGAAAAGGAGCTGGGGGGGGGGGAAAAAAGCGGGCGAAGAGCTTCATTGTGCGCTGGGCAGAGGGGGTCAGGAGCAAGTTAAACTGGTTAATGTATTGGAGCAGCTTCCTCCGGGCTGCAGGGAGCGAGGCAAAGCCCTGCAACAAAAGGCCGAGGGAGCATTCTTGCGGGGAAAGTGGGCTCTCTTTAAAAGGATTTGATTTCTTTTCTGTCAGTTGAATGGAATTTGGTGGTGACTCCTCCAGGTCTAAGAATTTGGGGCTTTGGCAGTGGCGGTGGCGGGAGGGGACGGTCCCCGGTCTCCCCCTCCCCGCTCCCGCATTCTTCTCCATCTCCAAGCCCCCTGCCCCCAGATTACAGCCCCCGGTGTTGGGGGTGGGGGGGAGAGAGGGGCTTGGGGAACACAAGCGGCCCCCGTAGATGCACTGATCCTGAAAGAAAGCGAGGGGCAGGGGCCATCCCCGCCCGGGCTGGTTTCTCATGCTCCCTATTCAGCCCAGGGGAGGGGAGGTAGATGTGGGGAGAGGGGAGGGCGAGGGCTGGGGGGGCGGCCGCCGCTGATTTAATGCCTCTCCCGGGGCTTGGTGGCAGAGGTGGATCTCAGGGGGGTTTCAGCAGTGTAAGGTGTGCGAGGGGATCTTCTCCTTCCTTTGGGGGAGTGAATTTTTAACGTTAAAACCGGGGAACGAAGGTAAAAAGAGGAGGGAAGGGGAAGGAGCAAACCAGCTGGATCAGACCCCGCTTTCCCACAGCCTGTCCATCTCTCTCCTCCCAACAGCAGCTCCTGGGGCAGCCCTGGCCTTATAGACCTGGCTCTCCCACCCCAAAGACCCCTGGCTGGTGCACAGGAGCCCCCCTTCTTCACAAGGCCACGAAGGGGTGACCTGCTGCCGGCCAGGGATGCTGAGCTGGATGCGGGCTCTCCCTGGCTGCAGGTCCATCATTTGGTGTTGACCCTGACAGCAAACCCAGGAGCTTTTAGGGCTGGAACACACCACTTAGATTTAACTGGCAACGCGGGTTTGGAGTGGTAAAAGACAATCATTAATTAAGCAGAGCCTAAGTGACTGGTGGATCTGCTCTGGATGAGCTATAACAGAGCCAGAGCCTTCAGCTGTGATCAGCTCAGCAGACAGACGGACAGTGGGGCAGCAAAGACTCCCACCGACTGTGCCCAGCTCGCTGTGCCTCAGTTTCCCAGGAGGTGACACACCTCTGGCAGAGATCCCACGGTCCCTTGTCCCCTGGGCAGCTGCCTCTTTGGGCGCTTCCCCTGTGGGCTCTCCATGGAGCCTGTACGTGTCCGTCTGTATAGGCATGGCCAGAGCACAAGAAGATGAGATCACGGTTTGCTGCAGCGATGGCCAGCCTGTCCTGAGCTCCTTCCAACCAGAGGTGGGGTCAGAGGAGCTTGCAGCTCCTGGCCTTTAGTTTCTGGCCTCCCCTTCTTTCTGGCCCCAGATTTTTGCACATTCCTGTCCTGAGCTGTCCCTCTCCCCACTGCCTTTCTGAAGATGAGCCAGAGGCTGATGCCAGGGGAAGTGTTAAGAGATTACCCCAAGGAGGAGGCAGGAGTCAAGTCTCATACTGGGCTGGACTGGGCTGGACAAAGGCCCAGTGAACTCCGTGTCCCATCTCCAGCAACAGCAGAACCAGAGTATAAGGGCCAGCAAATAAAGGGGGGCTGCTCCCAAACCTCACCCCAGCCAAGCCCTGCCCTGTGTCTGGTGGCCACCACTGTGGGTCCTGGGCAAAGGGAGCGGAGGCAAGAATGGAGAGAGGCAGCAAGTGGGAGGTCTGGCCCCAAAATGTCACACCTCAGCCCAGTTTAGGGCAGAACCCAGATGCGCCCAGCTGTGCCAGTAGCCACGGGCAAGAGCAGTGCTGGGACCTTCCTTGCTGGGGACAGCCCTGACACTGGGGAGCTGCGAGGAGCCCAGGTGGCTGGTTGCCCACAGGGCTCCCCTCCAGCTCAGCACCTGCCTTAGAGACTCCCAAAATTTCATGCTTTAAGGTCCACGTTTGATGCAGCAGCTGGTCCCCCCAGTGACACTGGCCACTCTTCTCCTGCCCACCGCTACCTACGTCTCCAGGTCTCCAAAACCTCCTGAGGAGCGGGAGCCAGGGAGAGGATCGGGGATGCATTTCACCTTCCTGCCCGGACCTGAGCATCTCGGTGCCTGCAGCTCTCCCCGGGGCAGCCATCGCTCCAGCAGCCGCCGACGCACACCCTCTGCATCCCACCCACGTCAGGTACGTGTGTCACCCCGGCCCCAGTACGCTCCTGCCAAGGCTATTTCCAAACGCTGGCTGCCCCCAGGGAATTTGGCTTCTCTCTGGGCCCTCACAGCTTCTTGGCTTCTTCCTTGCCCCTGGGGGTGTCCCAGTGAAGTAGGTTTCCAAAGGCAGATCAGTGAGTCAACACTCACCCACCGCTTCCCCCGGCTTGCCTTGGTGGTCTCCAAAAGCCCCTTCGCCGTCACACCCCCTGGGAAACTGTTCACTCCTTTGCCATTCCCCCTGCGAAGGGGATTAAAAGCAACAGTTCATTTTTCATGTGATGTTAGTTTTAAATAGGAATTTCGCTGCTCTGGCTTTGCCCAGTTTCCGGGAGCTGAAGCCGAGAGAGGGTGGTATTAGCGCCGTGCGAGGCAGGGAGGACGAGGAGGAGGAGGGGGGAGGTGGGAGTTGAAAGGGGAAAAAGGGAGAGGGGGGAGGACTTGCGGGGGTGAAGACGGGATTAAAACATCCCATTAGAATTTCTGTTTTTGGAAAGCTCACAAAAATGTTGACATGTAGCATGACTAACATAGTGCAAATGTCAGCCCGGCTCTGCGAACGGGGGCCCTCGCTCTCCTCCCAACACGCTGGCCCCCTTTTAAGGCAAAAATATACAATGAGCCATACAATGGCCGAATTCCAGAGAGCAGCGCTAATTGTTCCTCGCTCACGTCTTTGGGCTAATTGCTTCGCTGAAACCATTCGTGCCTGGCCTGGATCCCACGTGTTTTTACCATTTAATTAGGAGAGAAAAGCTGGGGCCAGGAAACGGGATGAGATAAAGGCAGGCAGAGATGGAGGACAGGTCGGGTGCCCTAACCTGGAGAGGAGACTCTCCGGCAAGCGAGCGGGCAGGGAACAGGCTCTGCTCCGTGCCAGCCTCCAGCAGGATTGAAGCTGTGCAGGCACCCAGGAGAGGAGAGGGAGACTGGGAAGGCTCATGAGCCCAGTGACACCAAATGTGAAATGGAGAAACACCACCAGCAGCAAACATTAGCAAGAAACACCTTCATCCAGCTGCTCAGTGATGGCTCCAAGGCTCACGCAGATCATAGCTCTTCACGTGGTGCTGTAATTAGAAGGTTTGTCTGTTTGCAGCCCATGTGCAAAGCTTGATCAGGACCCAGAGAAGCAAACAATAGATGGGCAGGAAATGCCTTTTGATGGCTGCGTATTGTCTTCCACCTTCTGGGGGAACTGGAAGTTTAACTATAGTCTTCCTCTTTCAGGTATTCTTGTAGGGCTTGGTCCTCGGAGGATGCGCCTGGACCACAGCATCGTCTGGCGCTGGGCTTCATTGTGCTGAGGAATGTGCATGTGGTTTTCCCTTTGAATAGCTCCTCTGAGACCACAGTGGCCCAGAAACACTGCAGAGCCCCCGCACATCCCCTCCGGGGGGAGAAGGGTTTGCTTACAGGGTACCACTGTCTCCTCCAAGGCTCAGCATGGCATCTCTGAGGCCTCTCACCCCACCGCTGGGCTGCAGGTGATGCCACTCCCCATGTTGTAAACAGGGGTAGGTGCACAGGGTTTAATATTAGCACTTCCTTCCCTTTCTCCCCATCCACCTTACAGAGTGCTGCTTGATCCACAGCATCCTCTGGGATGCGTGTTTTCACAGGCAGGGAAAGCTACTCAATATATACGATCTGCCACTGAAGTGCAGCATCTTCTGGGGTGGACCCTGATGGAGCTGATCTGTAACTCCTGGAGGTATTTCATCTCCCTATGAATGCAAACAGCTGGGGATTCCTCCATTGCCCGTCCATACCTCTTCTTCTGGTGAAGAGCAACCAGCAAAAAGCCACCAGCCTTGTTAGTGCAAGGGAAGATTGATTCATTGGTCTCACAGAAGCCGGTAACACCCTTCATCCCCCCACAAGTGCTCCCAGGGTTTAGGATCACAGCAATACAATTTGCACTTGGCAAGTTTAACTGCTCAGTGGCTCCAGGTCAGAACAGCTCTTGGCCTTACAAGCCATACACCTGGTGGGTTTGGGCACTCAGCACAATCATTGCAGATCCCCGTGAAGATTGTAGCACAGTTTAAAGTGCAAATCTCCAAGTGAATCTGGCTCCACCAGGGCTGCAGAATAGCCCCAGGAGCCCTGCTGATGGGCTGTCACACCCCACCCCTGCATCCCTCTCAGCCCCAGGCTCTGGTCTTTCAGGTCTTTTGAAAATAGGAAGCATGTTGCCCAATTGCAGGTGAAGGGGGAATTAGCCACACAGAGCTCAACCGTGAGCAGATGTGGAAACTGATGAAAATGGGGAACCCAAACTTCCAGCATTCCCCAGAAAATCTGCAATTCTCTGTCCTGGTATAATAAGCCTGATCTTCTCTTTGTGTTTCCATGAAAGCCTGTAAGAGCACACCCACACCCCGAGGACAAGGATGTTAGCAAACACTGGAATTTACAACAGCGATTTAGTTAGAAGAAAGGCTCCAGGTAAAAAGGACTGATACCTAAAAAAGAGAGAAAGAATTCCTCATAGATGGAAATGCAATGCTTGTAAGTCAATATTTGCTCTTGCAATATTGGCACACGCAGAAACGGTTTTCCAACATGAATAGGTTTCAGGCCAGCTGCTCTGGGATCACGTTGTTCAGAAGCAGTCAGATCCACTTCTTAAACTTCATAAAAAATGTGTTCTTTTAAAGCCTTTGGGGAATCAAGAGTCTTTTATGACAAGTCCTTCTAGCCGTTGAAATCCGCCAGTGCCATGGGGTGGCCTGGTGGTAGCTAACCAAGAACAGATGATCCCTTTGGGAAGAGAATATTGTAAACCCCAAAACATAGACAAATCAGAACAAATCCTTGTGGCAATAAGAGAATTGAGAACATTTCTTTCAGATCACTCAGTCAAAGACAAAACTAGAGATGATATTTATTCCAGGACTAACCCCACGCGTATTCCAGCTCCCCCCGTGCACTAGAACCTCACACCAAGACACCCAGTGCTGCTCACTTGGGGTTTTGAGCAGTTGCCTTGAAGTTACTGTCACGTATGTATGAGCAGGGTACCTGGGACACCCAGGTGACATTAGGACCTGCTGGCAAGGCACAGCCCATGTGGCCTGCAAGCCAGTGTCCCTGCCTGGGTCCCCCATGCTTGTCCCACACACAGAGCCCAGTGGGGAAGTCCCCAACCAAGGGGTGTGGAAAGATGGTCCCAACACCTGGAGTGGCCAAGAGTCTTTCCTCAGACCTGGACTGGTGGACACAAAAGAGGAAACAGAGTCAAAATACTAGGAATTAATTTTCCCATCTGGGAGGGGAGATAATAACCCAGCCTGGTTGCTGCACTGGGTGCTCTGGGAGCAACGGTGCCAGTTTGTGAGGAACCCTGGGACTCATGGACAGCCCGTGTCGCCCGTTACCCTGCTGTAACAAGATGATCCAAGAAGCAGAGTGAACGTACTGTTGACTGGGAAACCAAGATGTAGGGGAGAATCATGTCGTATTTCTGCATGCTCCCTGTCGCCCGGGAAAAACTTAGGCCAGTGACCATCATCAAAACCTGGTAGCAAAAAATGAGGAAACTCCTTATTCCTGTTCCCTGTGGCTCAGAAAGGTTTGTGTCAGGAAAGGCGGAGGCGACGTGTTTTGTACTCTTGGAAGGGACTAGGCGTCCTCATCAAAGTGATCAATCCTCTCGTTGCTGCAGAACAGCCTCTGTCCTCTGCCCTGCAAAAGTCCTTTTTTCCCCCCCATTCCATGACCTTGAAGGACTGCATCTAACCACGACAAGGGCATTTCTTTGGGGTTTATTTCGGTTGTCACAATCCCCGCTTAGGAGTAGCATCCTGGGGGTGGGATGTCCACTCTGGTGGAGAAAGGGCTTACTCAGTAATAGTTATCCTGCTTTTTACAGGCTTTTATTCTGGAACAAGCCGGTCGCTGGCTGTTCCCCTGGAACGGGGCGCAGGGAGCGTGCCAAGCCCCCACGGAGGGGATGCAGCCACCTTGCCCCGTAGGAAGTGGGCCACCAGCCAGAGGGTTTGCACACACGGCTGGACAGGCACTCGGCGGCAACGGCGTCCCCCACTACCGACCTGGGCTGGATTCAAACTGGCAGCTGTAGAGGGAAGAGGAAACCATATTCTATCGTTATCTCTCACCTTGCTTCCCTTTCGTAACAACCCCATCCCTTTGCAAAACAGAAAAACACACCGGGGCTTTGCGGGGGCTGCTGGGGACCGTGCACTGAGCTGGGGCCGGAGCTTCCCTCGCCGAGGGCCGTGCACGGCCAAACCATCATTTCTCCAAACTGGGTCAAACGCAAAAGAGAAAAGCTCAGGGAACAGCAAGACTTTGTTTCCCAGCTCGATCCCAGTCTCCGCCGGGTGGGATGCTGCTGCAGACAGGTTTTCTCCAGGAGGCAGGACCTGCTGGTGCACCGTGCCCAGCCTTGAGACCCTGCAGTGCCGCCTAATCACCTCTGCCATGATCATATATTATAAATGCCCCAGGGATATCACTCAGAAATGTGTGGGGAAAGAGAGAGACTAAGCTCCCAGGATGGTTACCGTCCTGTCTCTTCTCGGTTTAAGCTCCTGATGTCTCAATCCCGGGGTCTAAGGGAGCGCGGGGCTGCCGGCTCTGCCCACCCTAATCCACTCCTGTGGCTCCTACACAGGCTCTCGGGGGCGACGGAGCCCGTTCCTCTGCCTTTTTCACATCAGGAAAATCCATGAGCTGGTTTCACATTTGTTTTTCTTTCAAACTTGAGGCTTTGCAGATATTAAAATATAATCCAGGAAGAATTTGCTTTGTGAGGGAAGAGTGTGGGATCACGGAGGGGAGAGGGGTCAGCGGGGGAGCGCAGGGAGGTGGGGGTGGCAAGGAGATTTTCATTTCCCCTCTGTGTCCCATTGGGATCGAAGTTTTTACCTCCCTGCAAACAACAGTGGCCAGTATGGGACCAGTTAGAGGCCCTGAGATACTCCAGACTCCCTTGAGCTGGGAATTTCTGTTTGCGGCAGAAATTTTAGACATTTCCCATGGCAAGGGGAGAAGAAAAGCTCTTTGCAGGTGGAAGGAACTGGAGAAGATGGCCGGGACCGTGGAGAAATGAGCAGAAAGGAGAGAAGAAAACATCTCCCCTAGCACCGAGTTGTTGCTCTGCATTAAAAAAAAAAAAAAAAAGGCAAACAAATATCATTTGTGTCATAGGTAAACAGAGGAACTGGCCGGGCAGGACAGGAAGGCAGAGCCCCGGCAGAGCCCCGCGCCGCGTGGGGAGATAAACAAGAATCCTAGAAATGTGGAGAGAGGCTTAAGGTGATTGCTCAACGCGCGAGGAAATACGGGGCAAAAGCCAGATATCAGGGAGAGGAAGCTGGAAAAGGGCAGGCTGATACGAGCAATGAGGTCAGCGCTGCAAAAATAGCGCGGGAAGGCTTCCTGAAGCCGACGGAGCACACGTGCTCCCGCTGCTCCTCCTGCCTTAGGTGCACAGGTGACAGGGGATTTACTAGCCCATATTGGGTTAAAATTGCTCAATGGCAGTGAGCTCAGTCCACCGCAGGCTCCTAAGGTGCAAATCCCACTTCACAGCACCTGCACCTACCAAGCAAGTAGCTTGGTAGGTGCAGCTACCAAGCTTGATGGAGCTCCGTTGGCAAAGTCCCATTGAGTTCCCCTAGCTGAGGCTGTCACCCAAAAAGCATGAGGAATGCACGGCTCCATCCACTCAAAAACAGCCATTTTTCTTGAATGAGTACAAAATTGGCCCCCGGCTCGCTGTCAGAGAGAGCACAAGACAGACAGGCTGCCCTCCCAGCTTGGGTTTGATCTCCAGCCCCGTTGCGTGGTGAGCTCATCCCTTCTGGACTGCAAGGCACACTGCTGGGAGAGCAGCCAGTTGACCTGCGGCCCCACCAGCGCTGGCAGCACGGTTTGTTTGGGTTCCTGATATGCCAGGGGTCTTGAGGCTTATTTTGAGTTCATCTCAATTTGGCAGTTTTGATGGATTCTGCCTTTCTGGTCTGGTCACAAGCAGTTGGATGTTCATACAGATCTTGCTCTAAGACAAACAGCATCCATAAATCTCAGGGTGAAGCCAAGAGAGTCTGGTCTTTCATTGCTCCGTGCTGTCCTCTCAGCCCTTTGAACCTCTGGTGCCCTCACAAGCATGGAAGCCTTAATCAATGTCCTATCAAAAGGAGCAGAATAAATCTCATTATCTTCTGAGACAAGGTCACACTCTCTGTGTGGCCGTCTGGCAACAGATGGGGCTGCTCCTTGGGTTGTCTTCTCTTTGCAGGAAGTCTTCCATCAATTCTTGCCAGGCATGAACCCCTGTATGTCTCCAAAATGCAGTTTCAGCCCTTGGCCCTGCTGTGGCTCCTTTGGTGGGTCACTGCTCAAAGCAGAGGACTTCCCACTATGGTCCACCTTACCAATCCATCCTGCTCCAAAGCATGCTTCCAGCCTTGCCCCCAAGAATACTAGGGGATGTCTCATTAGGATTCTGTGGAATGTTGAGTAACTTCTTCAGTTTCTTTGACATATGACTGTTTTTTTCAGTTACCTGTGGAAGGAGGGGTCTCTTTCAGGAGCAGGCCTGGCATTACAGTCCCTTGTGCTCAGTTGGACTTGTTTCTCCAGTTCATGTGCCCTCTGTTCCTGCTGCTCTGCCTCCTCCCCCATTCCCAGTGATTCGATAAAAGATTGCACCAAAGCCCAACAAAATCAATGGGAAAACTGCCTCGAATGTTAATGATTTCTGGGTCAGACCTTGAGCTTGAACTTATAGAAAAGTTGTTTTCCTGCCCCATTGCCCTGGTTGCACTGGCCCAGGCATGGACTTGCTGCTGGGGCCGGTGGCCCCGGTGGCTGTGCTGACACAAACACGTGTTTTTAGACAATTTTCCCTTCCACCCTCAGGCAAGGAAGAGGATGAGGACATTCTGTGGCTGTTTGAAGAGGACACACAGCTGATGGCAACCGCATTTGTGACAGTGTTTATTTGCATTTCTAGCAAGCTTTTGATAAAGCCCAGCTCCTGGCTGTGCTGCCCAAGCTCCAGGGACCATGGGAATGCCGGGAGGACCATCTCCCCATCTGGGAGAGGACGCAGGAGAGCCAACGACCAGCCCACTGGCCCAGCGGCACATTCAGCTGGAGACACATCCCCTTCAAGGGACAAAGGGACTCGTTGAGAGAGGAATAAACCATGTGTGGCCTACAGGAAGGAGGGGGCTGAAGAGGACTTGACTTCACCGGCAGCAGGGAGGGAAGATAAGGATGGAAAATCAGATTGTTTCCAGCTCACGTCCGGGCAGTGCGTGGGGAAGAGGTTATTGGATCCATGTGTGGTGGGAAGGGGCTGGAAGCTGGGGGAATCTGGGAGAGCCTCCAGGAGACCCTATGAAGCTTCTTTGTCCCCAGGAATGTGATGTCTCTTGCCACAGTGGCAGTGGCACACAGAGGGTCTCAGAAGCCAACCCCACGACTACCCACTGCCCTCCATCCTCTGCTAGATCTCATCACGATTGACCTTCTCAGAGCCCAAAAAGGATTTTATGGGGAGCATCAAAGCACCACATCCCATATGAAATATCATATGGGGTAGCTGGAGAGACATGGCGTAGTGACACATTTCTACATCTCCTAGAGCACCCTCCAGCCATGTCTGCTTGCGAAGCCACCAACAGCGAGGACCTGCTGGGCAGAGGCGCCTGCTCACCCTCCCCGAGAACAGGGACCCTCTTCTGCCTGTCACCCTATAGCCATGACCCAGTTTCACCACAGCATTTCTCAACCCTGGGCTTTTTTCCTTTTTGTCTCCTCTCTTGCCATTCCCCTCCCTCCCTTTTGGCACCGGCATTTGATATTTACTTTCAGGCTGGGAGGGACAGAGGAGGCTTTTCCTTGTGTGCCCCCACATTGTTCCCCGCTGGTATTTGGGAACAAGTGTGACATTCAGGGGAGCCGGAGAGGACAAAGCCTGCCTGGAGGTAATCATACCGCGGGCGGGCGTATCGGGTATCCCTGGACGCAGGGCATCCGAGAGCTTTTGACTGCGTCTTTTTTTTAGGAAGAGCTTTCTCAGCCTCGGTATCTCTCAGATTAGGTTTTGTCCCCAGAGGAGCCTGTTGTGCCTCCATTGTAGCGCAGCTGTGGGAACCCACGGCACGGCTCGGCACCGGAGCAGCAGGACAATGCCGAAAGGCACCGGCGCTCCTGACCTATCCGATGGGCGGCTCTTCCTGCGGTCCCTCTGGACCGATCTCTAACGAGGAGATTGTGTCGACATCTGTTTGCCGGAGCTTTCTCTTCTGTACTCAGATGTCCACAATAAAAGCAGGTATGGATGGAGGCCCTGCACCCTTGGCAAGCGTCTCTGAGCTTATGCATGGAGATGGAGAGGGTGAGAGACACACACACACACCCCACAACCAGGGAATAGACTGGTGCACCACATAGAAATCTGGGGTTGTGCCTTGGATGTGCAAGGAGGAGGCAACACAAGGAAACCATCTTGTCATCCCTGGTTCTGCACTGGGGAAGCAGCAACATCCTCAAAGACTCCGTGACCAGTGGAGAAATGCGGAGGAAAACCCAGGGCTGTCTTGGTTTCCTCCCACTCACCCTTTGGCACGGCCAGATAGAGCTGGTCCACAAAACACCTACAGCGTCTAGCAGAAAGTAGGACATGCTTGCTTGCCGGTCTCTGACTATCTTTTGCACTTAGGGATTTGCAGGGATGCTAAAGGCTTCCCAGAGACATAACAAGAGATACTGGTCCTCAGCCTCTGCTGCAGCACAAGCTCATGCTGCCGTCTGTCCCATCTGAGGATGTCCAGCCCCATCCAGCATAGACAGAGCCTGGCTGCTGCGTGACCCTGCCCGTCCCGGCATGGGATGACATCTGGAGCAATGACAAGTCCAAGGAGACTGCAGTGTCTCTTCTTCTCAAAGAAATCAGCACTCGCTCCTCCCCGACCCCATTAAAATGCCTGATTTAGTACAGATACTAACTGCATTTACTCCGTGTAAAGCCACTTCTGGCTCCTTTCTGCTGAGGAGCTGCGTAACCCCGGTGAAGCCTCGCTGATATAAACCAGCCATTGACTGATCCCTTATCTCCAGCCTTCTCGTGCTGACTGATCGGTTCCTCCTTCTTCTCTCAGCCGAGCCTCTGCTCTGGATTCATACAGACTTTTCATCACTTTTAAAATCCTGGCCCAATAAAACATTAAAGCACTTGAACATGAATGGGAGTGTTTACTTGCTTAAACCTAAACATGGGATATAGTTGGATCAAGACCTTTCTCTTCCTGCCCAATGCTTCCTCCTCCAGTGTCCTGGCTGCTCTCCTCGGCATCATCTGTGGTTGCTCTCTGCTTCGGTGCAATGTCACAGAGAATTTGCAGTTTCCCATTTGTGACACGCTGGTTCTGCCTAAGGTGACAAATGACCTCCTCCCTTAGCGATGAACCAATTTACTCATCCCAGGCTGCATCTGCTGGTTAGTCATAGTCTGCCCTCGGAGCCGAGGCTTTCGGTTCTGCTCAGCATCTGCGCTCCAGCTGTTTGCCATTGACTTTCCCCTGTTGCCTTTAGCACCCAGCCACCCGCTTCCCATCGCGCTTCAGCTCCTTGCGTTTCCTTTTATTATTCTCAGTTCTCCAAACCAAGCTGGCTCCTTTCTCCGACTTCTGGGAAGAGCAATCCTCCATCCGGGCTGTGAGGCAGCCCTCGGCGGCTCGGTGTGATGGAGCACGTTGAGTTTGGTGGGAAACCACGAGCATTCCTGGGGCTGATGGGACGCGCAGGTGGGAGATGCTCCTAGGGTGACTGCCGTCCAGAATGGCTGGCTGGGGAGGGGACGTGACCTACCTCCACGTCCCTGGATGGGGAGGGATGTTCTTGGATGGGTGGAGATGTCCGTGCAGCAGCTGGGGAGCATGGCGGCGTGGCCGGTGCAAGGTTGGTGTCTCCCGGACACAGCGTGGGGCCGGCTGCCCACAGCTGCTGATCCACCACGGCATGTGTGAGCCTGCAGCCTGTTGGACGTGGCCCTGGCCAAGGTGTCTGGGAGCAGGTCCAGGCTTCAGCGAGCCGGGCCGGCTGCCGAACACGCGCGTCCTCCCTTGCAAGGAAAAGATGTCCTAGCGGGGAGACAAAGCGCACGATGGGCAGGTCCCTGGATGAAGCCACTTCCCTCCAGCACATCTGGAAAATTGCTCCCATTCCTCTGGTAAACAGGCTTCCAGAGGAAGATCTGTGCTAGTGTTGTCCTCCCTCTGGGACGTAGTGGAGCCAAGGTAGGAAAACCCAGCGGGATGGGAGGATATAAGCTCTCCTAGAATAACTTACAGCTGTCCTAGAAGCTTGGAGACCTGGAGGGCTGAGGAACGTGTTGGCAAAGTCACAGATTTCATGAATTTTCCTTATTCTTGGCAAAGGGCCAGGGGAAGACACGGTTTACACAGGACGATAGGGATGATGAAGGTCCATCTGGATTCCCTGTTGAGTTCAGCCGTTTCTCCCACCTCCATAGACCCAGAGGAACATCAGCACAGGTGGGTCTCTGGGCCAGGCTCAGGAGAAAGCCTGGAGGAGCCAGCACAGATGATACTCCTCCTGCTGAGCAGAGAAGGTGTCAAGAATCCTTAGTGACGTATCTTTAAAAAAATCATTGTATAACATCCTGCATCACTGAGGATGGGTTATTGTTTAAGAAGCCAATGAAAAGAAGTGGTGTCAGGATATGAAGTCCTCCAGGGAAGGGAAATGACCCAAGAGAAGGATCTCAAGTCCTCACCCTTGGAACAGAAATTTGGAAGGGGGTATTTCAGAGCTCCTGCTCCAGCTCAGGGAGAAGTGGTGAGAAAGGGCTGTAATGCTTAGGGAGCAAAGGGAGGGTTTGCTTAAATCTCTGGTAACAATAATTATGTCACAGCTGCCGAGGAGACGGCCCAGAACTATTTTGTTAGAGATTGCAAGCCCAGATACAGGTAAATCGGGAAGCTCAGCTCTCTCTTCAGAGGGGGACAAGCAAGGAGGTTGCTCTTCAGTGCAGATGAGCGTGGAGCCCTGTGTTCCCTCCAGGCACCACAGAGAGATGTCACACATGAGAGAAAACAAACCAGAGGCATGATTCACGGTACCTTGACTGTGACACTGAGGTTTAGGACTGTGCTCCAGCCTTGCCCAGTAGCCCCAGGCAAGGAAGCCTCCTGCATACTGGAAGGAGACTCCTCTTAGGAAACCAGAAGCCTGCTAGGTTCAGCTCTGGTTACAGCCTTAAACCATCATGTCATAAATCTTTTTTGCTGGATCCTTGGCAAGGGTGTTCCCCACCAAACAC
The DNA here is from genome assembly GCA_026413425.1 of Tringa solitaria. Taxonomy (NCBI): domain Eukaryota; kingdom Metazoa; phylum Chordata; class Aves; order Charadriiformes; family Scolopacidae; genus Tringa; species Tringa solitaria. Next base: position 3,029,116 of record JAOXJM010000071.1, on the reverse strand, counting down.
CTTGCTCAGCAGCGTGGTGAGTGTGGCTGCTGGTTTTGGGGGTGTATCTCTCTGGTGTGGGAAGGGCTGCCCCAAAGCATCCCTCAGGGCACGCTCAGACCTCAGGAGCCCATCACTGTGACCCTTGGGCGGCGATAGAAGATGTGACTTCCCCAGCTTCCCTAAGTCCTCTCCCAGCAGGAGCTCCCAGCCTTTCCTTGCTGAGCCTCCCAGGGCAGGGTGACAAGGCAGACAGTGCTGGACACGCAGCTCTGAAGGTGCCAACCCTCCTTCCAGCGAGGTGACGTGCCCAGGCAGGCTGACCAAAGCTAGATCAACCTCTCCTCCCCACACACTCAACGGCACGAGAGCCAGGAGGTCCCAGTATCGCTCCGTGGCTGGGACACCAGTTCCCTGGGAGAGAAGCGAGCTGTTGGGAGGCACCACTAAAGATGGGGGCTCTGGGTTAAGGGGTCAGCACTGAGCTCTGGAGGATTTTTATATTAAAAAAAACCACCACCAACAGGAGCCTGTTCAGACTGACTGTTTCAGAGCTCTCCCAGGCCCCTCTCTCCTGTCCCTCTCCCTGCCCCCCCGTGCTGCTCGGTCTTGTCTCCTGCGAAATCTCCAAGTGACAAAAGGCTCTTTGGGGCTCAGCATCAGCCACAGCCCATCGCCCGCCTGCCCGGCCACATGGATGGAGGACAGGACCATCTGCTCCAGGGCAAATGAACCCCGTGGCCAGATGCTCTGCTTTGCTAAGGGGGCTGTAAAAGCCTTGGACCCGGTTCATGGGAACCGCTTCTCTTTCCCCCCGCCTCCTCCCCCCACCACACATTAACCTCTTTACTGCCACTGATGTCTTTATAGCAACATCTGAGGGAGGAGAAGGAGGTGGGTGAGAAGGCACGGGGGCGGAGGCGCAGGATGCTGCTGGAGGTGTGCTGGGACACCAGGTTGACACGCTGGTGTGAAGTTTGCCATCCTTCCTCCCCGCTTTGGGAAGGTGGGGGGATGAGAGCCCCTTCCCGGCGGGGAGGCCGCAGGCAGCACGGGAGCGGGTGCGGAGGCGCCGCAGGGGTGAGAGGAGGAGGTGGCAGGATTGTCACTCGCTTTGGAAGTGTCCCCACAGGGGTTTGCTCTCCCTCGCAGCCGATTCCCACGAGCCGACCAAGCCCCATCCCCCAAAGCCTGTCCCAGGGTTCCCATGAACCATTCTGAAGGTCCCCATCCTTAGGGTAGCAATGAAGGCACCCAGGGTTTGCTCCAAGTGCTTCAGCTCTGGTGGAGAGGAGAGGAGAGACCGTGGCTGCTGCCAGTTCTCTGCAGCTGCGGGCCCCATGGCAGTCTGTCCCTGCACTGGTCACCCCCCAGCTGGCTGCTGGGAGGGGAGGACACACTGCCCAGCTTGGGGAACTGGGTGCTGTGGTCCTGGCTGATGTCCTGCCTGCGCAGTGTTACTAGAAATAGCATAAATTTGCAACAGCATCTGACCCACATTTGCACCAAACAGCACAGTTTTAGGGGAGGCAGGAGTCCAGAAGTCCTGCCTGGTTGTCCCTGTTTCGCTGCTAATTGGGAAGAACCTCTTCCCAATATATATATTCCCAACATAACCCTTCTTTTCCCCTTATTCCTTCTAGTAGCAGAAAGGGGGTATCGGTCCCACCTGGCAGGGTGCTCCCACGCAGGCCCCCAGTTTTGTGCAGGGCTGACAAGCTTCTGGACCATGGGGATGTTCCACCTGCATGTTGCTCAGTGCTAGGAAGCCCACCCCATAGCAGGTGAGCAGCTGCTGATCAGGGCTGGATCCCACCCTCCTGCCTGAATCAACCTATTAACAGCCACAAGGTGAAGCAGCTTCTACCGTGGTGCTGCCTCTGCCTCTCCCCTCCCTCCCTCCCCCCCCCCAACCATGTTTTCTTACCCCTCTAAATTCATTTCCAGTCACCCAGGCCACCAAGGGTTAATGCTGCCCCGTTCTGGTGGGCTGTCTGTGGTAGGAGGGGGACACATGAACTGGGGACATCACAGGTGGGATGCGAGCTGAGCTCGCAAGGCAAGGCACTGTGGCCTGCTGGAAAAGACCTTGACTATTGAACCCTGAAAAATCTCCTCCTTTCTACCCCAGCCTTCCTTGCCCTGGTTCCCACAGGGCTCCTCAACCGCTCCACACCTCCGGGAAGGTCACACGCCGCTGCTGTATCTCGCCCGGCACGGTGGGAATCCGATTAACAACCGGTCCCCCTTCCCCACCTCCCCCTTCCCCGGTCCCTGGGATTGGGCAACGATGGGCAAGAGAAGGGCCCCACGCCTGGAGAAGAGTTTTCCCACACTCTGTCCCCCCTCCGTCGGCCAACGGCGGAGGAAATCGTCCATATCTAAATGCGTCCTGATAGCTGCCCTAATCTAGTGGGGCTCGGGGGGGTGGGGGCTCACCGGCAGCGTCGGGGCGACACATGGCCCGTGTTCAGAGCACACAAAGGGCCGTGTTCTTCCTCGCCCCCCGCTCCCTCTCGGGCTTCCCATGCTCCAGTGGAAAACCAGAGCGGTGCCGGAGTGGGGGGGGTCCGGGAAGAGGGGAGACCGTTGAGATGGAGCAGCTGGTTCCCCTCTCGAAGGGTTTGCTCTTCGCCCCACGCCTCGTCCCCAGCGGGCAGACAGGACTGCGGGATGCTGCGTTCCCAGCTCGGAAAATTGGGCGGAGGGAAGGGAAAAATAGGGGTTCCTAAGCAATAGTGAGGGGGGAGTATTTTGGGGGCGGCTGCCTGGCAAACTCCATCTCTGGTTTGCAGGGGCGCTCTGCGGGATGGGCTTTCTCTGCTCACTCTCAGTGCCAAAAAAATACCAAGGGGGAAAAAGTTGGCAAGATATCAAAAAAAAAAAAAAAAAAAATTCAGTTCACCTCAACCTGAAACATCCCTCCAACCAAACCCACAAAGTTTTCTTCCCTTTACGGGGGGGCTTCTTTGCACCTTTTTAACCCTTCCTCTCCTTTTGGCTCACAGCACTGTTCAAATAGGAAAAGCTCTTTTGAAATAAAGAAGCCAAAAAAATTGTTTTGTTTTGAAAAAAAATATGTTGAAACAAGACGTTTCGACATCTTCCAAATGATCTCCCTCACTTGTTTTGGCTGAAGCCCTGCATTTGCATTTGACCTGGATTTGCACATTGTTGGTTCCCCACAAAAGGGCACATTTTTTGCTGAACTCAATCCCGTTCACCAAAGAGCAGCTCAGCTCTGGGGCCAAGCTTCTGTAAGCAGAAATTTTCAAAAAGATGGACTAAATGGTTGGTCTGGGCAAAGGTGAAGATCCTCTCTTCCAAAGGACCTCAAAATGTGCCTCTCCGCCCCACAAAGTTCCCCTTTCCTCTTCCCCTTTTTCCTGCACTGTTTTTTTTTTTTTCTCTTTTTGTCTCCATTCTTACCTCTCACCTAAACCCCTTTCTTTCGCAAACTCCCTTTTTTTTTTTTTTTGGGGTCATTTAGTGAATAAACCCTGCTGCCAAGCTTGGCTGCAAATTCTTGGAGCCCCGGAGAGCCTGGAAAACCAGAAAGCCCAACTCCAGGATGGGGTAATCTCCACTTGGGGATATTTTTTGGCCACTGGGGAAACTCTCCAGCCCTGGATAAAGGAATGTTTTGCTCTGGGAAAGAGGTGCCCCAACCCTGCACCCCCTTCCCGGGGCCAGGGGGTGCCTCGGGGCCGGGCGTGAGGGAACATTGAGGCAGGCACGCTTGCACACACGGGGGATGCCGAGGCTGCGAGCAGCCCTCGCCTCATCACCCTTCATCTCTCATTAGCAGCAAGGTCCCCACCCATGCTTGGAACCCCACCACCTCCCCGCCCCAACATCAGTGGGGAGATTTTCCTCCCCCTTGCCAGGCACTGAGTCCTTTCCATCAGGTTTGGTGGGTGCCCGTGGGGGAGAAAACCCCCGATGCCTGGAGCTGGGAATGCAGCGACCTCCCTGATTTCCACTGGGAAGTGTGGGGAGCGGGGGGAGGCAGCTCTTCTGCGTCTGGCAGATCCTCCACCGTCCTCTCTCTGGGCCCTGTCAAAATCTGCCTGTTTTAACTTGTCCGTATGTCTCACTGGGGAGATGGACTGGAAAACACAAGGCAGATCCAAGCAGCTTTCTCCACAGGGAAAGCTTTCAGCACATAATAGTCCGGGGGCTTGTTCGATGCCGGGTGTAAGATGCAGCTGAATAAAACCACGTAGAAGGAGCTTGAATAGTAAAGGGCATCTCGAGAAACAAGCAGCCTTTTCTTCCCTCTCCCGCTGCCGAAGCTGCCCCGGAGCTGCCGTGTGTGCGGGGAGAGGGGCTGGTTCCCAGTTAATTTCAGGATGAAGGCTGCCACTATAAATGAAAGTAAATATCTAATTCCTCCTATCCCTGCCCAGTTGCTATGGAGACCACAGTTTAATTAACCACAACGCTGATGCCCTGCACGCCACAAAGCTGCCCGGGAAAATATTGCGGATGTCTCTCTATGTGTCAGGTCCTGCGTTTACTTCTTGGTTTTACTCACTTCCAGAACTTGCCAAAAGCACTCAAGGGGCATGTGGTACAACCTGGCATCCTTGTCCTACAAGCCATGCTCCCGCTTCCCACGAGGGACCGACTGGGAGGGCAGGAGCTCCCAAAACCAGATTCCTTGTTATGATGTGAAGGCTGGATGGAAAAACACACACGCACAGGGAATTTCCAGAGAAGAAAGGGGAGAGATCAACCCTGTTTAGTCTTCCCAGGACTTCACTTGGAAAACCCACGGAGATACGGCTCGTGTGATCCCAGTTTCGGACTGTGGCTTGGCAGGAGGCACGGAGCGGGCGCAGAAGGCGGCTGCACCTCTCACCAGTGCAAGGTTAGCTCCCAAGACAGCCTCCAGTCGGGCAAAATTTGCAAGGAACTGGGCTTGGAAGGGGTTTTACCTTCCTACCGGAGACCCGCTGGGGTATTTCCATCACACCCAGTCTCCAGTTGAGGGCTGAAGCTGCTCTGCTCTGCTCCAAGCCCCTACCCCCCCTGCAGTCCCTCCCTGACAGGGAGCACCTGGAGCGAATCCATAGGGAAAATTTCTCCAACTCCTCAAATCCCGGGGAGCAGGAGCTGCAGGGGGACTGAGGAGAGACCTGCGGCAGGGAGCTGGCACAGGCGCAGGAAACCCAGCTGTCAAGAAGACTCCAGCGTGCTCACCCATCCCTGCCTCCCGGCGCCTTATTTTATTTTTTTTTTTTTTTGCCCTTTCTGGTGTGCGTTTGTGTTGGAGGCAGCGCGGATCCTGCCGGCCAGCCCTTACCTGCCAGCATCTGTCAGACACCGCAGCAAAGAGTCGCCCCAAGGCACGAACAGCCCGCCACGGGGGCCGCACCTAGATCCACCTCCGTGATGCAACGTCTTGCTGCGCAGCTGCTCCCCTGGCTGCCAACAGCCCCCGCGGCTCCGCCGGAGACCGGGTCTCCAAAAGAGGAGCTTTGGCACCTCCCCAGCTGGTTTGCTCAGCCCCCAGGCCTTGGAAGCGAATCTCAGCAAAAAAAACCAACTTCTCCTGCTCCAGGGAGAGAAGCCCAGGGGTGAAGGTGATTCTACCCCTCTACTCCGTACCGGTGAGATCCCACCTGGAGCACTGCGTCCAGCTCTGGAGGCCTCCGCAGAGGAAGGACATGGACCTGTTGGAACCGGTCCAGCGGAGGGCCATGAAGATGATCAAAGGGTTGGAGCCCCTCTGCTGTGAGGACAGGCTGAGAGAGTTGGGATTGTTCAGCCTGGAGAAGAGAAGGCTCCCGGGAGACCTTATAGCAGCCTTCTGGTACCTAAAGGGGTCCCAGGAAAGCTGAGGAGGGACTCTTGGACAGGGAGGGGAGCCATGGGACAAGAGGGAATGGTTTTAACTGAAAACGGTCACGGGGACCCTGGTGAAGGTGTGCCACGGTGGGAGGTCAAGCTGTGCCCTCATCACACAGGGTGCTGTCATGGGGTGTCACTATGAGGCTTGAAGGCAACGCAATCAACTGTGCTGTCACTTCATGCTTTCTGTGCCAACAGATGCCAGCTAATTAAAAAAAGAAAAAGGAGGGCAACAGGCGGGGTGTCATCACTGCAGGCTCTCGCCCACATCCCTGGGAGCAGCGTTAGCCCAGAAACCACTGCAGAAACCCAGAACTCAGCCAAGGACATGGGAGACAGAAGCCCAGGCTGTGAAGGGACTAAACAGGGGGATGGCAGAGGAGGGCAAGCCATCTGGCTGCTCCAAACTTTCAGATCGTCTTGACCTCATCCAGAGGGACTCACCTCTCCAGTTCATCAGGAAGGTTTATTTTTCCCATTGGAAAATTATGCCCTCATTCCCATTCCCGAGCCCCCCAGGGTACTGGAGGAGTCCTCCTCTGTTTTCACAGTTTGCATCGCTTCCCCTCTCTCTCTGTTTTCCTTTTCCTCTTCTCCATGACACAAAGCTTAACTAAACCCCAGGCAAGGTTGAGGAGAGGGGGGAGCAAGCCACTGACTCTGTCTCAGCATTTCTGCCAGATGCCCAGAGACATCTTAACCACCCTGCAGGGTGCAGGCAGAGGGAGAGCCAGGGGATTGCCCTTTGGGCCAGCCAGAGCCGGCTGAGTAATTCACATCCCTCTTCTTCACCTTTTCCAAGGGACTTTCCGGTCGCTTCAGCTGGGCTCCCATCTGACCACGCGCAGCAGCCGGGACGGCTTGGAAGGACGGGTTTTTCTGGGATGGTTTCGCTTGCGCTTTCTCAGTGCGGGAGGTTGATATCGATAGAGTTGGTATTTCTGCTCTCTCGGGTAAGATATTAGTATAGCAGGGGATTTTTATGGCTGAAGAAAAGCTGCACCTCGCCGGGGAGCTGACATTCATTTGGCCCACGTGGTGGGAATTGAGCCGAGCATCTCCAAAACAGGGGATAGCTGTAAACAGCTGGTTGGCAGGGGGCTGTCATCACGGCTCCGGTCCCCGCGGGACACGCAAGATGCGGAGCATCCGCTCAGGCTGGGCTCAGCGCGGAGCGAGGCTGCTGGTTTCGGGGCAGGTATTGCACCGCCAAAAAACAGCCGGTGCCTCCACCAGAGCCTCCTCCACCAGCCTGGGACACGGGGGACAACACTCTTGGGAACAGCCCTGGCTTGAGGGCTGTAAATCGCAGGCAGTGGGAACAACAAAGGTGCCTCTTTGGATGAGGGGGGAATGACAAGAGGCATCGCTCGGGGCCGCCTGAATTTATGGCACCCTCTGGCTCCTTTAGCAATGGATGCCTTCAACATAGGACTCAAAGCAACAACCTTAGAGGGGGAGATAAAAGGCTGGGAGAAAAGAAAGGATCATCTTTTTTCTCCTCTTTCATTTTTTGTTTTTTTTTTTTTGTTTTTTTTTTTTTAAATTAGCAGAGGGAGAGGAGGCACCATGGCAACACCCAGCTTCCTCAGGCGGGATGCTCGGTGGCGGAGGCCCCGTGCTATCCACACTTCTCCCATCACACAGCCCTCAGCAAACCCATCCCTGCCTCCCCTGCCCCAAGAATCACGCACCCATCACCTGTGCTGCCCACCTGGCTGGCAGGAGAATCCATTCCCAAGGAAGGGATCAGCCCAAGGATGGGGGATCAGCCAAGCCCAAGGATGGGGGATCAGCCAAGCCCAAGGATGGGGGATCAGCCACTGCCTTGGCTCCTTGGAGCAGTGGAGGAGGAGGGAGACCCTGTTAACAAACCTCAGCTAACCAGGCTGATGCCTTCATTGATATTGAAATCAGGTGCAATCCATCACGGGGAGAACAGGCTCCTTTCATGGGAAGCTGAAAAGAGCCACTCTCAAAGGGAGGGGGAAAAACTTGTCCAGGGGAAGGGTGAACCAAAGCGTGGCAGGTGTGGTATGGAGAGGGACGCTGTCCGCGCCAGACCGTGATTCATTGCCGACCGGCGCCGTGCCATTGCCAGGGCGGGCGCAGAGCGGTGGCGGCAAAGTGTCCCCTGCTCGGTGGGAGGACAGCAGGCCCGGGGACACGTTGGTTTTTTGCTGGGGTCCAGCAAGAACTCTGGCATCGCAGAGGGACAAGGGCTTTGGTTTGCACCCCAGTGTGGGAAAGTCCCCGCCGGAGGAACCAGCATGGCCAAGGCGGGCAGCTGGTGGGTGTCAGGAGAGGAGGTGGCATCAGGCATAGCCAAGGGACACGTGTCTCCTGGGCCACCCTGACTCCTTTCACCTGTGACTGAGCTCCCGCCCCGGTGAGCAAAATTGCAGCGTAGCACTTTCACCCGAGGCGCTGCGGGTCCCCGTGGGACAGCACAAAGCCACCACGTGCAGGGCAAGTCATGATGAAGCTTTTCACTCCTCATTTCAATCAGCATCTCTGGGGCTCCGGGGGAGCTGGGGCTGCCACCCGCTCTGGGGGGCAACACCGAGACTCCCCCAGGGGGGTGTCCCCAGGCAGGGATGGAGACCAGACTAAAAAGGTCCCAGAACTAGAGCTGCTCTCAGATCTGTAGGTCTAGCTCAGCGTTAAAAAAACAGAAGGGCAACCCAAAGTGAAACTGAGTTTGGTTTCCTGTGTCTCAAACCAACTTTCCACTGAGCCTGAGGGTCACCGCTGGCTTCATCGCAGCCTGGTGTGAGGGGACCACCTCCATTGGGAGGGGTGTGAGAGCTGGATCGGTGGGAGGGGAGGGTGCTGGGGTGGTGACCATCCTCATGAGCTCCCCAAAACTGCCTCCCTCCTGCAGACAGCCCGCAGGCTCGAGGCACGGTCACTCTCACCCCACGGGGAGAGTGAAATCTTTCACTGTATGTATCGAGGGTCAGCCCGGAGTCATCCTGCTGCAGCCAAAGCTCTTCAAGCAGAACGATGCCAGATCTGTCCCAGCATCTCAGCCTCCGGCCTCGGCTCCCCGCACCTGGACGCAATCACGGACCCGGATGGAGAATGGGAAAAATCCGTCGGATCCACTTCACCAGCAGCTGCTGTTTACTTACCCGGGATCCTTCCTACAGAGGAAAGACGGAGCGGGGGACGAGGCACTTCCCACCCCCTTGGGGGCTGCCGCTCCAGGGACCATGCGGGGTGTGGGGAATGCCCTGGTGGGGGGTGGTGAGGGTGTGATGTTCTCGACAGAGCTGCGAAAGGACCGTGGCAGGTTTGGCCTTTCCCAGCGCAGCGCCGGGGGCCCGGGGGAAGCCCACATCTGTGTGCGGGGGAGCTGGGCCAGCGCCGGGGTCCTGCGGGGGCGGGCGGTGGAGGAAACCAGCCGCGGGGCTGCAGAGCCACGCTACCCCGCGGAGGTGGGGGGGGGGCGTTCTCAAAAAATTGCATTCTTCTCTTTTTTTTCTATTTTTTTTCTCCCCCCCC
>JAOXJM010000071.1:2988651-3007951 GCA_026413425.1 Tringa solitaria | reverse complement strand
GAACTAGGCAGTATGCCCAGCCTGCTGGAGGATGGGGTCTGTGGGCTTTGGTCACAGAGGGAAGGATGACACTTTTGAGGACACAAACCATGAGTATGAGGTACCAGTTGTCCTTAAGAGAGGGCCCTAGAGGAACTTGCTAACTTGGGAGAGATTTTAAGCACCCTAGGAGATACAGCCATGAGGCTGAGCCTCCAGCACCTTGAAAGTCCCCCTTATCACCCCAGCCTGTCCTATGCCCTCCCCTACTGTCACCCCACAACCAAGTACCAAAGCCTCTCTCCACCCTCAGCAGCCCCACAGATAAACCCCTCCATCTCCACACACATGGACAAAGTGCAAACCCTGTCTATCCACTCTCCCCTGGGACCCCATAACACTATCCCTTGCTGTCCTAGAGGTCCTGGAAGTGCACAGGACTGGGAGACCATCATCCACCCCAATGCAATGGTGTCATACAAGGGTCTCTGGAAGATGACAGCTCCATCCCTGAGCTCCCTGTTGGAGCAACCTCTGAAATCAGGAGGTCCTGCAGGGTCTACCCACCACAGTCTCCAGCACAACCTGGAAATGCCACAGCATGGAGCCAGCACACTCAGCTCACCCTGACCGCTGTTCCCCAGCCCTTCCTCTTAGTCATCTCTTCCTCATCGCAATAAATTAAAAATCAAATGGGTATTACAGCACTGATGGCCATCCTCATTATCCTCTCATCAGCATTAAATTAGCAACCCAAACAATGCCCTGATAGCAGCACCATTGGGGCCGAGATAAGTAGCAATAACAAAAGGAAATCAATCCTCCACGGCAGCCCGTGGGGCTCAGGATGTCCTGGCAGGTGATGCACAGCCAGTCATTGAAGGGCCATCCCATCAAAGAGATCATCTCCCCACGACCTCCACAGCAAGGATGCCTGTGAAGGACCCTGACAAGCCTGGTGTCCAGCAGCTGGGAGCCCCTGGATGGATCTGGGAGCCCATCCCCTTGCATGGAACAAGTGGGGTGGAGAAGAGACCCCAATCCACATTAGAGGAGGCTGGGACTGAGCAAAGCTAATGATGTCCTTACAGCCAGTACTCGTGTCCATGACAGGGATGTCTGCGGGACACCCTCTGCTTGGAAACCTCATCAGAAATAGCTGTGGATGCCTCCTGGTCATGGCCCATCCCCAGATGATGTGAGCAGGAGTTGGCTTGAACCCATCAAGCAAAGATCTCGGTGACATTCTGCTCAGAGCCCCGCGCTGGAAGGGACTGTGAAGGGGGTAACCCACCCCTCCTTCCTCATCTTCCTGGAAAATGGGCAGAAAAAAAGGAAAAGTTGCAGCAGTTAGAGTGAGTTTCACCCCAGCCCAGGGTCAGGATGGAGCAGCCCTCAGAGGCAGAGGCTGCCAGGAGGACTTGGGCCACCCCTGCTCCCTGGAGAGAGGCACACGGAGAGGTGGGACGCACACCCCTTGGGAGGGGTTCCTGTTTTGAGGGAAGAAGAAAAGGACACGGACGTGGCAGTCAGGGATGTACTGTTGGCCCTGCTAATAGAAACCCTCTGTATAAACAGGGAGAGGATCCAACAGAGATCAGAGATGGTTTTTCTTTCAAGAAAATTAAACATTTAAAACATTTGAGAACACACGCCCTCACCCCCTGGACAGTAATTAACTTCTTCCTGTGCAGAGCATGGAGCACTTTCCAAAAACAGAGTTGGATGGATTATTTTTCAAAGGAAATGTTGTTGAAAGGATCTTCTGTTGTGTCCTAAAGTGGGAAAACAGCCACAGTGACCGAGGAAGAGCTTGCTCCATGCATGTGCCACGTTGTGGCCGCCCGAGGAGATGGTGACACTCCAGATGCCGCAGGTTTGGGGACCACGTGGTGGTCGAGCAGCAATGCTTTGTTTGATGGAAAAGAATCCTTGTTTGGTCATTGTATGCCCCTAAAAAAAAAATAAATAAATCGATGCAAAGTAACAACAGTAAAGAAAAATTCCCAGACTCAACCGGTGAGGGATGAATTGTGTTTCCCCAACGTGCCATGACAGGGGGATCTTGCGATGAGAGAGAGGATGTAGATTCAGATGCAGATGCAAATATATGCAGTGTTCAAGGGGATTTACATCCCACGTCCCCATCTGAGCCCATCTTCCTGTGAACTTAGGATGAGCTCAGTCCTCGTGAATCTCCGTTCTCAGAGCAGTAGCATGAAAAGAGGCAGCTGGTATGTGTGTTAAACAAGCACAGTGTGAACGACATCCCGGCAATAAAAGGACTTCACTGCTAGCCAAGGTGTTTGGTGGGAACAAAATAACTTCCCAGGCTGATCCCACTGCACTCCCTGAGCCTGCAGAGAGGCAGGGAGCAGCACGGGGAGGCAGGGCCAGATAGAAATGCATAAGAGAGCTGGTCTGGGGAGACAATTATGCTTTGTAGCCGAGTTTGAGGTTTGGATGTTTGTTTTCAGTGCTGCATTGGGAGGAAAATAAAACCCGACATTTTTTGCGACACAGACTTGTGGGGAAACAGCCTTTCTCTGGTTGAAAAGGTCAGGTTTGCTTTCCAGATCTCCCTCACACATCAAAAATGTCCTGCAATCCCTGGAGCTCGGGAGAAAATTTCCTCTTGCAAAGTTAAGTGAGGGCAGGCCTGCAGGGAGAGCTCATTTCTTTCCCTAAACCAGCTCGGGCCAGCTGGGAGAAACGGGTCTGGCTTCGAGCACCCAAGAGCACTTTCAGGTCTGGGGTAAAGGGGCAGGAAACAACAGGAACCCAAAGGTCCACTGGTGTGGGGCAGCCGGAGCTTGGCCAGAGATGGGTCAAAGCCAGTGGCAAATTTGCAAAAACAAATTGTCTTCTTGGGACAGAAGGAGACCATGGACCAGTACAGAGCCAGTCCTCGCTTCGGCCAAGCAGCCAGGTTCTCAGCAGGACCTGCCCATCTTGGAGACACCATCAGCCCAGGACATCTCACTCAGGATAGCTACCTTGGGGCCCTGCCCTAGAGCAAGGGACAGCAGGAGCTGTCATCACCCAAGGCTGCCTGTGGCCCATGTCAGGGCATCCGTCACACTCCTCCCCGGGGTACAGCATCCACAGGAGGCTCCCACAGCCCCACGGAGCCAGGGGACGGTGCCGCACTCGGCATGGGAAATGATACCCTGGGGGTGGGAAGTCTTCTGGCCCTGCTCCTGCAATTTCTCTTCATCCTTTTTGCTCTTTATAATCCTAAAAATCACCCCCAAATTTCCAAATCCCCTCTGGGTATCTCTCCTCTCTGACTTCATGCTACAGGCTTCCCTTGGCTGAGATTTAGCTTTTAGCATCTTTGCTCTAGTGAGGATCCCTCTGCGTCCGCGTTGCGAGGAGTTTTGGCACCGCTGACTAGTAAGCATCTCCCTTATAATGAGACATCCAGTCCTGAGCCTGGGAGGACGGCGAATGTGTACAAAGAAAAAAAATAATTCAAAGAGACAAGACAAAGGGACCTGTTGGACGGGGACCAGTGCATCTGGGGAGACAACTTTGTTTTAGAGGGAGAAGAGAGCAAAAGGGAGAAAAAAAAAGAATGAAAGAGAGGAAAAAGGCATCCAGAGCGGGATTGTTCCTTGCCTGCAGGTGTGTGTGCAGGGAAGGCAGGGCAGCACGGTGCATTTTTGACATTAAAAGCACTGCAGGCTGGTCACCTTTGGCCGTTTGCTCCATGCTCCCTCCCAGGGTGTTGTGTTCCCGTGCCTGCAGGCTCCGTCCTTTTCTCTTTTCTCCACCATCTGCTGCCGCAGATTCCCCCGAGCATCTCCCGCTCTGGCATAGAGTTTCAACCTGGGGTAGAAAACAAGAGGGAGAGAAACCCAAACCCAACCTGCAGCAGCGCGGGGAGGGACAGGACCCAACTCGTGCCTGGTCCCCATCACAGTGTCATCTGGCCTCTGCGTCGGGCGCTTCAGGGACACCCCTGGGTGCCAGCGGGCGCTGGGGGCTGCTCGTTCCAGGCTGGGGGAGGATGGGGAATGCAGGGCTGTGCACACAGTGGGATTCTCTTTCCTTGTATGGCTGGTCCCCCCCCAACCCCATTGTTTCAAGTTACAAAGCTTCCCCCATCCCACTGAGCCACCTCAGATCCAAGGAAGGAGCCGGCAGCTGCTTTGAAATCTAGACTGGAGTGTCTCCAGCAGGCAGCACTTAAAACAACAGCTGGGCTCCCTCCACACAGGGGCACAGCACCCCAGGTACCAGGGAGGGGACCCATGGGCTTGAAGATCCCTGGGGTAAGGGAAAAGGGCATCCAGATCAACAGCAGGGCTCCCACAGCCCCCCAGAGCAACCAGCACCCTCCTGCATCATGCTTGGTCATTACCTATCTCCCTTAAGGGCCTGGAGAAGACCCTGGGTCCTGGAGAGTGATGCACAGGGGTGGTTTCTTGCTTCACCACACACCCTGGTCTCTTCTGCATGGCTCACACAATCTGCCCTGTGAGACCTCTCCTTCAACATGTGTTCAACCCGTGGTCTCCTGAGAGAGCAAGCAATTGCGGACAAAGGTCTGGAATAATTACACTTATGCCAAGCTTATTGCCCTAAATTGGGCTTAAACCCTTTAGTGCCCACCAGTGCATCCAGAACACCCTCCCTGGTCTCGGGCCACCCATCCCTGACCTTGAGACTCTCTGTGGTGGTGGGAGCTGGAAGGGGGGCACTGGGGGCTGGCAGTCCCATGGGCTCACCCGATTCTTCACGCGTTGTTACCTCCCCCTCAGACAGTCAGGGAGGGGAGGGCAGGGCCATCACTGGGACAAACTTGGTCATGCTCGGCCACATTCCTGCCTCCAAAAAAGGGCCAGGGGTGCCTGGGCTTCGGTAGACAAGGGCCCCAGGAGATCACATTACTCAGGGCTTTTGTAGCCTTAACAGCTGTGACAGGGGAGCAAAAAACTATTAGTGTGCACGGCTGCGTGTGTGAGAGGGTCGGGGAGACACCATCCTCTCCAGCTCAGCCTGGCATTAATCCCCCGAACAGATTAATGACGCTTAGTGCTTTGAAGAGAAGAAAAAGGAGATGGGAGACTAATTGGGGAGATCAGCAGGACGAAAGCCGGCATGTACTCCCCCCCCCAGAGCCCCAGACAGTGTGTGGGGAATCGGCTTCTCCCTCGGGGAGCTCAGGGCATCTGCATGGGGAGCTCAGCCTGCCCCCGGGACCGCAGAGAGACAGAAGAGAGTGGGTGAAATCTCCTTTGGGGTGTCCCACCTGCCGGGATGGGGTGAGAAGGACCAACGGTTGTAGCTCTGTGAACACCCCCCACCCCCCCCCACCCCAGCCCCGGCTCCTCCAGGGATGCTGAGCTCCCACCACACGCTCAGCCCGTGCCAGGAGCTGAATTTAGACCTCGGCTGTGCAGCCTTAAGCCCTGGCACGCTCAGGCCCGGCCGCTGCGAGCAGCCTGAGCAAACGTGGGCTGTTTGCAGAGCGGCGGCAGGAATGCTGGCCCCAAGCCCAGCGCTGCAGGGCCGGCAGCTCCCATCCCATCCCCATCCCCAGCCCGTTCCCTCCAGCCCCACGGGAAGGAAAAAGGCTTCACGAGGGCTAGGGGGCAAAGAAGAGAGGATTTGTCAGTGCCCGCAAGTCGGCTGCTGTGTTTAATAGGTGCCAACGGACCCGCTTTAGAAGTGCATTGGCTGCCCCATAGGATGGACCTACCCAGACCGATGGGTGGACTGCAGCAGCCCTAAAAAGCTGTAGCGCATCCTTCTAGCTGCACCAGCCTCTTCACCGGTGTGGTCCCTCCTTCTCCGTCGGCACCCCACCAAGCTGTCACCTTCCTGTAGTTCCCAATGCCTAGCCAGGCTCTGAAAAGGGTATGAACCAGCAATTTCCCAGCATCTCAGACTGGTTTGAGGACCATCAGCAGGGTGCTCTGCCTGGTGGCTTTTATGGTTGCTTCCTCCCCTAATTAGAAACATGCAGCCACCAATTACCTGCTCTCCCCTCAACACCTGCGTGAGAGAGACCTTTCCCCCAGCCCAGCCTTGATCAACCACTGCAAACACTTGGTGGGAAAAAGGTTTCTCCTCCTCTCTGAGGATTTGTATTCCTTGTCCTGGCCACGATTGCTGCTGCAAAGGTTGTTGATATTTCCTCCGTGTTTCCCAATAGCCCTTTGGAAAGGGCTGGCACCAGAAGACCAGGCTGAAGACCTCCTAAGCTAAAAAGCACATGTTTCTACATCGTGTGCTCCCAGGACAGGTTCCCAAGCTGGGACAGCAGCAGACCTAAGTCTCTGGGTCACGGGCAGTTGATGAAGCATCCTTCACCCAAGCATTATCCGCTCCAGGCCCCGACCCCTCCTGTCCCACAGCATCCGGACCTTCTCAGCCCATTCCCGCTTCCCAAAGAGGTATGAAAGCTCCTAGGACCAATTTATCCCATCTGTGCAGCAGGGAAAGCGTTTAAGACTTGGAGGTGTATCAGGGCCACTGCAAGGAGGGAAGAAAAATAAACAGGCACAGGATCTCTCAGCAAACCAGGAGCCCTGAGGAGAGGAGCCGCCAGCCCTCGGTGCTCCGGGGACACGGGTTTGTCGGGCTCTGGGTGTTGTTGCCATCATTTGCTTTGAGCTGGCACAGGTATAGCTGCAGCCTCCGTGTTGGGTACATAAACACATCCGAAACCTGCACATCAGCTGTCAGGCTTCCTAACCCATTTTTCTCCAAAGCTGTCCTACCCCCCACTCCGTGGGTGACCGGCTTTGCCACCCCATCGGCCAAGAAATGTCTCCCAGGCAGTTTGGGCCAGGGCTGCCTTCCCCCACCCTGCCCTCCCTGCTCATCCAGGTGCTACCCCTGGCTCACAAAAGGGTTCCCAAGCATCTGCAGAGATGCTCTGGATGTGCAGGGGCGTTTGTAACCTGCAAACATCGCTACGCCCCCTCCTTGCACCATCGACATCAAAATCCCAGCGGGAACCTTCTCCCTTCACCCCACTGTGCCTCAGTTGCCCATTCACGCTCCGGGACCACTGCTCCCAGGGGCACAGGGAGAACCTTTACTGACTTTGCCTCCCTCCCCTGATGCTCTGGTGCTTTCCTTTTCCCTGACTCCCTCCCGTCTCCCCTCTTTGGGTACAACCGTGTGCATCTCTTCCCCACTGAGCTGATGAAAGAGCCTCCCGGTCCCCCCCGTCATCCTCCAACGCTCCATCACAGCGAGCCCCCTGTTTTGCACAACCAGGAATTAAAGTGGCTGGCGATGCTTTCAGGCTCATCTAACGACTTCCAGAGCCTTAATTTAATTTAATTACCATCCCCTTCTTATCTTAATCATCCCGCCCGTGTTTATAAACAAAACACTGACTCCCTGCCCCACGGGCTGCAACCTGAGCGCGGCACCTCCCATCTGCACAACTCATTACATTCCTCCCTCGGCCCATCTGCCAGATGTCCGCAAGGAAAGCCCGTGCAAGCCGTGACTGGAAAGCTGGTGCAGAAAAAGGCGCTTCGTTAACCGCTCGGCTTTCATCCGCCGGCCCAGCTTCTCCCCAGAAGGCCCTCTTCTCTCCGTGCCCGGGGTGAGGTATTTGGGTTGGGGATGCTCAGCCCCTTCCCCGCTCTCCCGCTGGAGGTGGTGGTTCCCGCCGCTGCCATCTCGGCCCCGGCCCCTTGGTCGGGATATTGATGCCAAGCAGACAGCCTGACTGCTTGATTTTGGGGAAAGACAGGACGCTGCGAGCAGCCCGAGCGGTGTCTGGAAGCTGCTGCCCTGCCAACATTCATCAGACAACGTGAGGTGATGCACCCAGGGCAGGGCCAGGCTCCTGGGGGTGCCCCGCTCCTGCCAGTGAGCAAGATGCCATGGCTGGGGCTCACAGGGTGGCTCTCTGCAACCCCAAAATGACTCCAGAAAGGGATGAAAAGTCACTCCCTGCACAAACCCGCTGCTCCCGGGGGTCCCTCCCACACAGTTTGGAGCATCTTCTTCCCGCAGCACAGATGTGGGGTGAATGATGACGCAGCTGACTCCGTCGCTACCCCGTGGACTTCAAGGTCCTCCTGCTGAGGTTCTCCCTGTTGCTCCTGAAGGATGTCCATCTTTTGAAAATCTGTCTCTTCCCCTCTAGGTAGTCCTGATTTTCTCAGCCACAGCTGAAGAGAGAGCTGGAAATCTTCCAGTAGAGCTATCATTTGGTTTCTCTTATGATGTTGATTTTCAGTCCTTCAGGAGCCTAGATTCTTGCCAGTCTGGCCAAACACCGCCGAGATAACCCCGCTGTTATAAAAGGTGAGGCGAGCTCCTGCTAACCGAAAAGACTCTCGTAAACACCAGAACAAGGGACTTGGCTCAACGCAGGCGTAAAAACAAACTTTGGCTTTGACTTCAAAAGCCTCGGAGTTTAAAAAGCAGTTATGATGCAACCTCCTTTGTACGCGAGCGGGGATGGTAATGCCGGTTCCTGCAGGAGGGCGGGATGTGCTGGCTGGCCCAGGGGGGCTTTTGCAGAAGGCTTTGCAAGCCCAGCATGGTTCAGAGGCAGCAGGAAAAGGGAAAAGGGCATCCCGCTCCCCATGTTCGCATCCTGCCTCCTCCAACGGGAATGAAGCTGCTGAAGGGCTGCCCAGGGCATGGAGATATGGGGAGGAAAGACAATATCTTGCTCTTCTTTCTCTCTTTACTGCAATAATTGTTTTTCTCCCTGGGCTTTCCTCTGCCCTGTCCTTTGGCCAGTTGCAGCATGGCAGAAGCGCAGAGCATCGCTCTGCCGAGATGTGGTGTAGCTGGGACGAGTGACCAGCTTAAAGCCAGGTGCTGGGAAGACATCTCAACCAAAATGTAAAAATCGTAGCACTTTCCCCATCACTTGGACTCTTGGCAAATTTGGGTCCGCAGGGCAGGCTGCGTGGCCAGCTGCAGTTTGTATCTGTTGGCCCAAAATGCTCAGAATGATTGCCCGCTTCTCACAGAGAAAGCAACAGTAACTTTGGGCTGCTTTGTTTTCCCAACGTGCCAATCTCACAGCACATCCCGGGTCCCAGAAGCTCCTAATTCATTCCCGTGGTGCCGGGTCCAGGACAGTCACACAGCCCAGGGGATGCCAACAGCACAACCACAACCAGCCAGCATCCGACAGCATCTCTCCTGGAGATGTTTTCCTGTGCCCTGCAATTCAGAGAGCAGCCGGGGCTATGACCTGGTATCTGCCATCCCAGAATTAGAAGATGGATTCTGGAAAGGTGCACCCATGAGGTCTGGGTTGGAGAAGGGCAAGGTGAAGTTTAATAAAAGGTAGTGTCTTCTATTAGACCGATGGATAAACCAGGAAGGCCAGGCTCCGTGGCAGTGGGTTGAAGTTGTTTCTGCAGCTCAGAGTGCAGCACTGATTTAGGGGAAGATTGGTTCAAGTCCCTGTGGACAAATCATTTCCCGAGACCTGCAGCCTCAGCACTGCCCTGTGTCCTTGGATGGACATCGCTGTCTCCATGAGGAGGTTAAGAACTTGGCTTGTGGAAGAGAGCTGCGTGGTGAGAGCTCCTGCTGCCCTGCTGCACCCGGGGAAAATTCACACCTGCTGGGAGCAGACACATGGGATCACAAACACCTTAGAAGAGACCGCATACAGCCGTCCTCGTGTCCAACATTATGTTCCCTGGGCATTTTGGGGGGTAAATGAGATCAGAAAACACTCAAATATCTCCACAGTGCTGTCCTCGGCACCAGACTGGGGAACTGGGGCAGAGCATTCGTAGCGAGCTCTTCCCCTCGTGCTGGTTGCAGGAAAGACACAGGTTTTTCCTATTATGGCTTAGTCGTGGGACTAATAAAGCCTCTTTAATCATTGTTCATCGCTTGTACACACACACGCACACAAAAGCATGCTCGGAGCTAAAGTACAGAGGGAGTCAGCACCTGGCAAAGTCATTATTGGCCACTTTAATTTATTTCTAATCTGATCCTAAGGAAAAAAAAAAAAACAACAACAGAATGCAGAATGCAAACTGCTGCCAAGAGAAGAACACAGCCCACGTGGGAGGAAAAGCCGCGGTGGAGGTGTAGAGAGTGGAGGGGGAAACGGAGGCAGAAGAGGGTGCAAACCGCTCTGTACGCAATGGGATGACCCGGTGGGATGCAGTGGGGAGCCCTCAACGTGCAAAGGGGGGTCCCGAGGCATGTTATGGGGCCGAGGTGTGGACGGGGTGCAGGGGACACCACGTCCCCCTGCTCTGCTTCCTCTTGCAGGGGATGGAAATAAATATTTCAATGAAATCCAATTCCCTGGTATAAACTGCAGCTGCTACTGGAGGTCTCTGACATGGACCTTCCCAGGGGTGCCTGAGCTGTACTCAAAACTGCCTGGGTTTTACTTAAAACCTGTATCCAGTCTACTAAGTTTAGTGGAAAGCGGAGCCACTTACACCTCCTCTCCGCCAGCCCAGACGTGGGGAGTTCCCAGTTCTTTATTTCAGACGTCCCGTCAATAAGGCTGGCTGCAATAAAAACTTATCAACTCAAAAAACACACCCTCCCGAGCGCAAGGCTGTGATAAGGGGTTCAAATGCAGGAAACAGCAGAGAAAGCTCAACAGCAAAGGCATTTAGGCATTTTAGGGAGGTCCTACATAAACAACAGCCCGCCTGTGGGTTAAAGAAGGGACGTGGCAGACGGCGCCCACCCCTACAGTGGGGTGTTTCACACGTGTCTGTGGGATTTGATGGAGATGCCGTGCCAGGCACGATGTCCCATGGGTGATACGCTTGGGCCAGCATCCCTGCTTGAGCTTTTCATCCCATGAGGATTTGGTCCAGGGACACGGGGGCTGAGCGCAGCCAGTGGTGACGACGGCTGCTGACCATGGGGCTGAGCGAGGCAGGAAGGTTACCTGAGGGAACCGCATCTGGCAGAGTCCAGTAAAACCCCTTTATTTTCATTTTTTTAAAAAATTTATTGTGGAATAACATACGAAGTTCAGTAAATGTTATTCAAATATTTGTGAAGTCAGGGCTAGTGTGTTCACGTCTGACAGCAGCTTCCTTGTGTCCTTTCTCTGAGCTCGGAAAGATCAACCCATCTGGAAGGAAAATACTTCAGTGACATGTTTACTTTTTTCACAGCTTGTTTTCTCGCCTGGATGGGGAAGCCTGAGCCCGTCAGCAGGGTTTAAATCCCGCCAGCCTGCTGTGGGCTGGCAGGTGGAGGTACCCGCCGTGGCATGCGAGAGTCCCTCACCCTGTCTCCCACATGCTCTCTGCAGAAGTTAAAGATTTCATGGCAGTCAGGGCAGGGGGACAGGGTGTCCCAGTCACCACTTAAATAGTTCAGATTTACTGAATGCTCGTTCCAGCCCAAAGTTGTGCCCCTCGGTATCCATCCCTTTGATCTTATCCTGCTTCTGCCTGTTGGTCTGGGGAACCATCCCCCATCTCAACCCTGGTGTTTAGGAATGCCATATATCCATCAGCCAAAACTCTTCAATACATAATGTTAAAATAAAGAACGCTCAGTAAATCAACTGAGCTTCCCCACCCTGTCTGCACAGGCGATATTTCCAGTCCCTGAATCACTTCTGGGTCTCTTTTCCTGGACACTCCCAATGTGCCACCCTCTTCCTTGGCAAAGGGGACACCAGAGCTGAGGACACCGCTCTCCCTGCTCTCACCCCACAGCCCCAGCAAACAAAACCTCCGTCCTCGCCCCACCACATCCAAGAAGGGTGGTCACCCTCGTGGCTGCTGCGTTGCACCGGGGACAGGGTCAGAGTTACTGCAGCACTTTGCAACCACAAACCTGGGGACTCTGGGAGTCTGGATTACCTCCGAAGGACCACAGAAATGTTTCTAGAGGTTGTGCCACTAAAATAAGGCTAAACCCCATTGTTCTGCCATGGCTTTCACATGCTTTGCTTCCCAAGGCAGAGAGGTTTTCCCATCCTATAAATACCACCTTCCCTTTTTGTTCCTAGACTCTTTATGTGATTGTACTAAAAGAGACAGTTTGGGCTTGCACCAAGACGAGTGATTTGGCTTATATTGTAACAGACATTTACAAACGTTATCAGAAGGCTTTTTTTTTTTCCACCAAACAGGTAGAATTGGGGAGGCTCAAGAACCAATTTCTTTACAAACCCACTGGCAAGGCAGCTGCATGACCCCACTTCCCCAGGGCAGCTGCATCTCCCAGCCCGTAGCCAGCCCCGTTTGCCCTCCCATCAGGTGAGCCGTGATGGTTTTGTATCATTAGCATTTATCACTCTAAGCAGTAGACTCCACTCCAGCTCCATTTGTACCATGGCCAGAAGCCAAGTCAAACCACACATCCAAGGCTGTTGCATTGACAAGATCATCTTTATCAGCCCAAATCCTAGCCCTGTAGAAATGAAGAAGTTAGCAGAGAGCTATTTTCATCATTTTCCGGGATTGGCATCAGTTACACTCCTCCTTTAATTAACTACATGTTGCTTTGTATTAAAAGCCATCTCAGTATTTCAGCTGTGATGGGTGCCAAGCTGGCAGCCTCCGAATTACCCGAGGGGCCTCGTTGCCCTTTCCAAAATACTGGCTTCTTTCTAGACCTCCTCCCAGCCCGGACGTAGGAGCAGGTTATGGGTCTGAGACACCAAAATGCTCACTCTGCCCTTCACAGTAGAGTGCCACATCCCCGTCAGAAGGCAGTGGGCATCAGTGAGCACTGGTGGGACCTCCTCCAGGCATGGTCCCTGGGGACCAGGACCCAGAGCCATGTGGTGGTGTAGACAGGGCTTCACTGGGATTTTTCCAATTCGTTTCCTTTGTGAGTGGGGTGAGGATTTGAACTCAGCTCTTCCCAAGTGCTGCTCTCGAGCATTAATCCAACAGGGTGCCTCCGTTTCCATGACCCTATTTCCACCCTCAGTGTTACACTCCACTCCAGCTCCATGAGCTGTTCCAGATGTTTTGGAAAGCCCCTTGCACTTTGGTAAAACCTTCAAAAAAAAAAAAAAGATAATTTCTCCCAGCAGCCAGATCTAAAGGAGGAGGAGGAGGTAAAGCAGAGGATGCAGGAGGAGCAGAGCCATGGTTGGATAACCTCTCCCCAGGCTACGATCCCCATCAAGTACAAAACAGGATTGATGAAGTGCTGAGGTGGGTCAAAGCCACCCCAGATCGCTCTTGGAGATGGAGGCTGAAACCCTGCAGCCCCTCTCCTTTCCCATCCGTGGGAGCTTTGCCCCTGACTGCATCAGGTGAGCATCTCCTTCTGTGCCTGCTCCCCAGGCCTGAGGGGTTGGAAACCCATCATCAGCCACAGCAGTAGCGAGGAAAATGGATATAGAACATTCTGGAGTTGCAGCTCTGTCCTCAGGTCCCAAGTGTGCCTTGGCTTCTCCTGAGCTGCTACTGAGATGCAGGTGGGGCTTTTACCCTGCTTCCCAGAGGTGCTTTATGAGCAGGAAAGTTGCAGTCAAGGCGTGGATGGGTCTGGGTTGAGCTTTTCATGGATTAAATCCATCACAGGGCACATGGCATCCCCCCGCACCGTGCTCTTGCTGCCAGTTTATACCCCTTCCTATTGCTGAGATCTTGCATTAACGAACGCTTCATTTATAAAGCATCCCTCCACCTCCCTGCTGAAATTCTCACGCTCTGCACAGTTTGATCCACAACTATAGAGAACCAAATTATGTATAAATCCAGCACCAGACACAGAGAGGGACTGAATCAGCAGCCTGGGTTCAGCCTCCACCCATGTCAGGAGTCACTGGAAGCTGGATCTGCCTCTAGACTTTGTGGCTGGAGCCCATCTGCAACTCTAAAAACCAAAGTGAAAATAAAGAAGAAACCAAATAACGTGGCATCTCCTCGCCTTGACCACAGGCTCCCCAGGGCAGGGACTGTCTTTTTGTTTGTCTCAAGAAGAGCAATTTTACTGTCTGCAAATGAGGAGCTGGAGTGGGGTCAGAGAGTCTCGCTGGGGGAAGGGACAGAGAGGAGCAGAGATCCCAAGGGGGAGCTGGGCTCGTTGCTCCTCTAGCTCTGGAGGAGCAGGCAGCGGGACAATCAGCAACAAACATGGTTATAGTGAAGGCTATGTCTCCTCTTCTTCATTCACAAGCACCACCATATGCCCCAAAATCTCCCAAAAATCTGGTACCGTTGGCTACCACCTCCTTGGCTTCCCCCAGTGCAGTCCCAGGCTCTGGGGTACGGCCACAGGGCAGCTATTCCTGGTAGCCAGCCCTGTAGAGTGGCTGGGGAATAGGCTGGAGGGGAGCCAGGCAAAGGAGCCAGGCATTTGGTTAAAGGCACCTCCCAGCCCCTGGGCAGTTTAGGGACTGAGGGGTCTGGAAGGGCGTTTGGTCTTTTCCAACTGAAACAGTCCCACCCTCACCCTGGGACACGGGGAGCTGCAATTTAGTAACTTGAACTTGCATCTCTCATTTTGAGCTATCCTCGTCTCATCAGGAAACAAATGCGTTTGGTTCCCTAAATGGGAGGAGGTTTTTTTGTCATCGTCGTCATTTTTCTAGTTTCGGTCTTTGTCAGCAGCCCTTCCTCTTCCTCCCTGCTCTCCAAAATAGCAGAAAGCTACATCCTCCTCATCAGCTGCCTCTCGCAGGTTGCTGCAACACCCGGCGCTTCTCCTCAGCCACCAGCCCTGCGTAGGAAAGGTCAGAGCCCAGGAGGAGAGGACCAAGTCTCCAGGCTTAGGGGTTCGTTGGCTTGGTGGCCTGAGGCAGATATGTATGGGGTCTTGCTGGTACCGGTACCCTTTGGATGAGTGCCAGGCCGAAAATGTCCTTCCCATCACTCACCTCCCATGTGTTGTCCCACCTTCTCCCAGAGGATGGGATGGGGAGTGGACCCTACACCCCCTCTGCAAACATCACAGTCCCTTTATGCCACTGATGTGGCAGGGCAGATGACAGCCTCCTGGTGGCTTCAGTGCAAAAAGACCAAGAGAAGAAAGCAGCGGGGGTGCAAGGAGTGGTGAGAGATGGAGGAAGGACATGCTCCGCACCCCAGAGCTGCAAGCCTCAGTTCCTAAACACCTTCCCTTGACCAAGCACAGAGTTCCTCCCACACAAATAGTTCCAAAATCCCTCTAACCTCCCTGGAGATCTCCATGGGGTGGAGTTCATGCTTCCATCAGCAGGTCCAGGAGCCCAGCATGATGCCCATCCTATTGTGTCCCAGCACTACCCACCACTGATCTGCCTGGAGGCAAAACTGCTCATCCTGGTTGGAAGCAATGCTGTCTCCAGCACGTCTTCTTGCCACCCCAAGGGATGGTGGCTCTCTGGGCAGAGCTCCCCGGGCTGGCTGCCTGCTGGGAAGGGGCTGTGCTGTCTCTGGGCTTGGTGCATCTTCCTCCTGGGTAAATAATGTCTGCACTTTTGTGTCCCTGGGGAAGGTCACCCAGGGCTGGGCTGAGCAGCCAGCTGGAAGAGACTGGAAGGTTTGTGACACTGATGGTCTCATCTTTTTCTCCTCTTTTGAGTTTTTTCTGCCTCCTCTGGTGCGAGTCGCCATCTGACCCCAAACTGGACCTTCTCTAGGACCCAGCCTGTAGGATAGCTCTTTTCAGGGCTGATGGGGATATCAAACATGGGCATGGGAAGGTTTGTCTGATGTCAGCATCTGACTATGGCTCCTTATGTTAACAAATCTCAATAAAGAATGGTGGAAAAGCAGGGCTACACAAATCCTGATGTCCCCAGACCTGAGCCACCCTCATGAAACCTGCCAAGAGCCAGTAGGGCTCCAGCACATGGGATGCACCCCTGTCTGATGCACCACTCCCTGAACCCCACAGCATCCCCCAAACCTCACAGGTCGCCTCCTTCCTTCCTCTCAAGCTTCAAGCTTCCCTCTCCTCCGCATCTTCTCCAAACCCACCTGCAGGCGCGCGACTGCGGCTCCAGCCCACGCGTTGGTCCCCGGGGGCGAGGGGGAAGGAATCCAGGCTTTAATACAGGGAGCGTGGCCCGACTGTGCCGTGCTCGGGCCTGTTGCCACGCGGTCTCCCTGGCCAAGGAGCTGGCATGAAGTTCTCAGGGGAGAGCACCAGCAGGAGAGGGCTGTGCCGCTGCTTGTGGGCGCAGCCGAGCGCAGGGACGGAGCCCGCTGCAGCCCCTCTAGTGATGTTTTGGGGCAGTAAATCATTTCACACAGAGTAAGAGCGGCTCAGAGCGAGGAAACCTTGCCCTGGGAGGCTAACCTCACCTGGGAAGCCGCTGGGAAACATTTCTGACTTGGCAAGAGTGAGAGGTGAGGCGGTGGGTGATGGAAGGGGGCTTCGGCAATGCTGCCACCGTTCCCCGGGAATCAGGAATTCAACGTGACACTGAGAAGGGAGAGTTCACACGTATCCCCCCCTCCTGCTGAGGATCTGTCGTTGCTTTAGCTCTGAGCCAGAGACCACCATGGAAGGGCACGGAGTACACGCACACGCTGACTCTGAGGAGCACGGCGAGGCTCAGCGCCAGCTCTCCTCCTTCCCCATTAATCACCGGGAAGAGGGAGACAGATGTCTCCCTGGGGAGTTTGGAAGGTATCTCCGAGGAGCAGGATAAATCAGGTCCCTGCATATACAGCGGGGCAATTATGTACGGATGATCAAATATTGGCTCTAGGAACCCCGGGCAATAAACAACAGCCCGTGCCAGGTCGTGTGTTTACCTTCTGCCCGCACCTCACAGCGCTGAGCGGGAGCGATGGGTGAGGACCAGCCGTGCCCCAAACCCACCTCTACCTTCCAGCTGGAGCCACCGGTGAGGGCAATGGGACCTGCGCTGACGTAGCCTTCTCCCCGGGGAACGGAGCAGGAGGCAGAGTCGTGGTTCACCAAGCCTGGCTGGATAAGGAGGCAGCAGGTATGGGTACAGACCTGGGATGCACCGGCTGCGGGGATGTTTGTGTTGCAGCACGTGGAGCTGCCCCGAGCCAAGGAAGTAGGAGTAGATACAACCTGAGCTCAACCGCTGGCTCTGCCTCATGCCTTTCACCTCTGGAGGACCCCAGCTCCATTTCCATGGGCCGTTCCCGTGAGAGGAGCAGCAGCAAGGTGGCAGCAAGCAGGGCCTGGTGGGGATGCCCATATAAGAGCAAACCCGAGCTCCAGATCATAAACGAAACCCTCCTCTCTCATTTACTCATCTGACCCGTCGGGGCTGGAGCTGATAATGCTGGTTTCCTTTTAAGCGGAGGCTAGTCATAAATAAAATAAACCAGGCGTGCTTTGTGTTTCCACTGCCTGGCCTTTCATCCCTGCTCCTCAAAGCTGCATGAAAGGGAAGTCCTGAGCAGCGGCTCCAGGCTTGGCCTCAGCTGCACTCGTGCCGGTGGGGTTGGGATCACCTTCCCCTTTCTCCAGCACGAAAGGCAGAGGTTTTCCTTGCAGTCGTTGACGTTCACGACACCACCTGGTTCCCAACCAGGTTCCTTTTCTCACTCGCCGTCCAACAAGCAGAAAAGCAGAATTTCATACCCACAGCTGCCCAGATGGCTGCCGGGGCAGAGAACGTGCCCTCCCCTTCCCCAGCACCAGTGCCTGACTGGGAGGATGATGGGACATGCTAATAAGCAGCCAAAGAATGGAAAATCTGACAAATTCCGTGGCCCC
The DNA here is from genome assembly GCA_026413425.1 of Tringa solitaria. Classification (NCBI taxonomy): domain Eukaryota; kingdom Metazoa; phylum Chordata; class Aves; order Charadriiformes; family Scolopacidae; genus Tringa; species Tringa solitaria. The sequence goes on along the minus strand of JAOXJM010000071.1, from coordinate 2,990,377 downwards.
AGAAGCCGCCAGCACCGAGGCCGATCCCAGCGGCTCGTTAGCGGAGCTGACACTCCAACGAGGCACACGAAGCTCGGTCAACACCAGGCTGTGGCAGCGTGTGCCGGGGGTGTTAGCTTCCCCCTGTTTCTCTTGCCACCTTGCAGGGTGTGATGTTTTTCTTTCCTTGCTCGCTGGTGGGATGCCTTGGGACCTTGAGGCTGGGCAGCTTCAAGGGGCTCCTTCTCCAACACATCTTGGGAGAGACTGAAGTCTCCTTAAAGCCGGCTGCCGAGCTGTCCCTCCTCCCCCCAGAGCAGCAGCGGGTGTCGCACCAGGCTCTCCGAGAGTTAGACCCATGTGTGATTTTTCTTATGATTATCATTTGTCTCAGGGATTTGCCTGGAGTCTCCAGCCCTCTTCTGGCTGGTCCTGTAAAGCACAGCAGGGTGAGAGCGCAGAAATATTGAGATACCCTTGAATGTGGAACTGAGATTTAACTCAAAAGGTTGGTTTTGAGTTAAAGAGCTTAAATAGTTTATATTTATAAAACAGAAATATTTTTTTTCATAAATATTTTTGTTAAGGAGCATTTGAACTGTCCAGACCTGGCATGGCACGGAGCTGGCTGATCCCTGGATGCTGTTTGTTGGAGGGAGATCCCGAGCAGAGCAGGGGGAGCAGGGAGCCAACGCAGAGCCTCAGGTCTGGGGGAAAGGGAATCAGGGTGAGGTGGCGAAGAGACGTGCCAAATCTATGATAAAAAACCTTTCCCGGGGTAACACATTCCCAAGGAGGCGAGGAGCGAGCTGACTCCCGATTGCACGGGGGAGTTTCAGGAATTCCCTGGAGGGACCGAGAGGGCTGCGGGGGAGGTATAAATACTGCCAAGCGGCAGATAAGCAAGTCTGGAGAAGCCTCGCACCGAGGCGTGCGCTGGGGAAATCACAGCCCCTGATTCGGTCTGGTGGGGGAAGGCACTGGGAGACCCATCTGAATTTGGGGTAACCCAGAGCCACCCCTCCCAAGAAGGACCTGAGCCTGCCTGGAGCACACAGCCGGCGGGCAATGCCCGGGAGGCTCCGCTTGCATCCAGGCTATTATTTCATGGTACGTTTTGTTTCTGCAAAGCTATTGTCACAAAACAAAGAGCATGGGGGTTTAGGAAAGCCAGTGAGTCTCTCTGGCTCCAGAGATGGAGGGAAAGGCCTGAGTCCTTGGGCTGGACAAGGGAGCTCTTCCCGGACAAGTAACGGCTGGTGGCTGGATGGGGGTGTTCAAGGCAAGGAAAACAGAGGGACTTTGCAATGGCACCATTTGCTGCCTCCCTGCTGTGCCTGGCCTGGCTGGTAGTTAGAGCCCACCATTAAAAATACATAATTTCTTAGCTTAACCTTAAATTATTCCATAAGGCTGAAGGTCTGGAGGCCCCTGGATTAGTGAGTTACCTGAGGGTGATTCCAAGAGCAGCCCAGATCTGGCTGCACCCCTGTGGCCACAGCCACCCTGCTCCAGCCATCAGACACTAAAGCAGCTTTACAGATGTGAGTCCACTAGCCAGACCTGGCTATGAACGAGGAGCACTGGGCTGGCTTGTTTGCATTGGTGTCTTTAAGGAATATGGATTGATTTGTGATCACGGGCCTCCAGTAGGTACATATTGCTGAAGTTTAGTGGGTGACCTACATATGAGTAGAATCATAGAATGGTTAGAGTTGGAAGGGACCTTAAAGATCATCGAGTTCCA
>JAOXJM010000071.1:2971930-2988551 GCA_026413425.1 Tringa solitaria | reverse complement strand
GCTTCTCTGGGCAACCTGGGCCAGGCTCTCACCACCCTCACAGCAAAGAATTTTTAACTAGTATCTAACCTAAATCTCCCCTCCTTTGGTTTAAAACCGTTACCCCTTGTCCTATTGCTCCACTCCCCAATCAAGAATCCCTCCCCATCTCTCCTGTAGCCCCCTTCAGGTACTGGAAGGCCATTGTAAGGTCTCCCCGGAGCCTTCTCTTCTCCAGGCTGAACAACCCCGACTCTCTCAGCCTGTCAGTACATACATGGGTGAATATTAACAGGAGATCAGGCTGTGCAATAATGCATGAGGACACATATAGCAATATAACGCAGGTGTGGGCACAGTCAGGTCCCTGTGCTGTGTGCTGGCAGGACAAGGTAGATGTGGGACAATACGTACCAGTGTGTGGAGAGCTCACCTGGGGCAAGGGCACCATTCACATCAGGGCTCGGCTGAGTTAGTCACGAGACTTCTCAGGAGGCTTCTTTCCTACAAGAGCTCATGGTAAAACCTGAGCAGGTGTCAGAAAATGGAGCATCACATGGTGGGTGAACTGCAGAGTCAGGCTGTGCAACAAGGAGAAAAATCCATGTGTGGGGAGTAGAGGTGAGCATCGTGTTCAGGTCCTGAAAGTCCAGGCTGTGTGTTTGGAGACCTCTAGAGACTAGTGGAAATAATCACACGTCCAGAAACGCACCGGCTGCAGCGCAGGGGAGCCTTGCGTGAAAGCTGCCGTGGGAAGTGGGGTGCTGAGCTCCTCACTCGGTGCTTCTGCCACTTTGTGAGCAGCAGAAAAAAGACTTTGGGATGAACCACCAAGAGCAGGACATGGATAGCAACAGACTAAGAAAAAGTGCAAACTCTGATGGCTGTATGACCAAATGGCTGGCAAATGCCCAAGCAGATCTGCTAACGCATCCCCTGCAGTTAAACGAGCCATCAATTTATCATCTCTCCTTCGCTAGACTCCCTCCAACTCAGGCTGTATCTCTCTTTTCTGTATCTCAGTGGCACATAACCAGTGTCTTCAGGTTTTTTAACATCCATCACCAAAGAGAGGGAAAAGTTATGGCATTAAGAGCTAACCACCCAGTCCTGCATCCAACATCTGAGATTTTAAAGATATTTCCACTCCCTTTCTCCTTGCTAAACAGATAAATGCTATGGTGTCCTCTGAGCAGTGCCACAACAGGCAGAAGGCAAATAAATGTGCACCTGTAAAAGCAGTCAGTATCTGGGCACCATTTACTGGTGAAACACCACGTGCTTGCATCTTTCCCCAGCAACCTTTCTTGCTCTCACCGAAATGCCAACAGGAAGAAAAGCCTTGAATTTTGGGAGGCACTGAGCATCTCAGAAGCTGCTGTCCCCAAAACTGGAGCAATCTAAATTCCCCCTCTTTCCTTGAGAGCTTTCCCATCTCTGCCTTCGCTGGCTTTTTTTTTGCTCTCTCACAGGGCAGCCCTGTGGCTCCCAGTGCTGCTTGACCTGATGCAGCAGGGGAACAAATTCCATGCCAGTTGCTGGTGGTGGCACCAGCAGAGGCTGCGGTGGGAGCTGGAATGAAGCTCAGCATGGCCAGGACATCACCCTACCAGGACAGGCTGAGTGCACACAGATTTGTGGCAAGTGCTTGGTTTTACTAGACAAAATAAAGGGCTACAGCAGCTTCTCTAGAGGTGGTGTCTCAGGCTGGTTTCTGCACCTCGTGGGTGGGATGCAGGCCCTGGGCACAGAAAGGAGTTGGTATGTGTCCCACCATGGCGTGCTGGGCAAGGTCCTCTGCCATCCCACTGCACCCCCTGCCTGCCTTGCGGTTCCCAAGCTTTCCCCAGTCCACTGACTTCATTAGCATAATTATGAATAACTTGGCACAATTATTTAGCTTGCAGATCACTCCTTTCCTACGTGCAGGACTGCGGCGCTGTCTGGTTTTGCTCACCACCACGGTGGGTATCTCAAAAGCAGCCCCTTCTCCCCGCAGTCCTTTGCCTGGCAGGCAGGAGAAACAAGCAGGGAGGAAGGATGTTTTCAGGGGGTGAAAACACAACTTTGGGTTCAGGCCACAAGTAGGGGAGATATACGGCTGGGCAAATTGGAGAGGCCAATGGCCAGCACCCTACCTCAGCCCAAGGAGAGATGGGTGGGATGTCCCTGGCCCTGCCACCACCACCTCGGCACCTCTGCTGCTGGCTCCTGGCTCCCTTTCACATCCCGATGCTGCCATCTGTAGCACAGATTTCTGCTCCGGTGTTTCCCAGCACAGCGCCTGGAAAGCCCGGAGCCGAGGAGACCACGGCAAAGCTCAGCTTCACACAGTTTTGCACTGGTTCTGTAGGAGTCCAAACGGGCAAATCCCAGCCTGGGACTTGGCTTTTTCAGCCCCAAGAGAGGCTGTTGGCTTCTATGTCTGCTGGATTGCATTTTTAATCGTCTGCCAAGGGCACCAGAGCCTGGGATAGTAGCTCTCATTCTGCTTATCTGCTGGAAATAAAATAAACACATTAAATAACATCAGCACTGTGGCCCATGCAGTGAGGAGGTTTTAACCACGAAAGCCATGGATTCCTGTAGGACCAGCCGGGGAGCATCACAGCCTCCAGTGCATGCAGGGATGGGGCCAGCATCTGTTTTTAATGCATTTGCCCTGTGAAGAGTGGGGGGGGACGCACAGCCATCCCTCCATTCCCTGGCTCAGCTTCACCCAGCCATATGATGTAAACCCCCATCACTGAAACTCATTTCATCGCTGCTCATTTCTTGGTGCCTTTCCATGACAGGAAATATCGGACAAAGGCCCCCTCGCCCTGCTCCCAAATCCCTGCATTGTCCCCAGCAGGGAGGGGACACGTGGGGCCGGGACACGCTGAGCTCAGCACAGCAGCATCCCGAGCCTCGCCAGCCCTGGGGGTGCCGTGAGGTGGAAAAGCGGCTGTGACAGGGCTGGCATCAGCTCATTTCGGGGCTCTGACCCACAAAGAGTGAGCAAAACAGAAAACAGGGAGAAAAAGAAAGGTCTGTTGGCCAGGGTGAAGCTGAGCCCTTGTAGGAGCCACTATTCCTTACTTGCCACCTCTCCTCTCTGGGACCAGGCGGTGGATGGTATCTCCTGGTATCTCCCTCCCCCAGCTTTGGGAGTCTCCACCCTTCCTTCATGCATTAAACACATCTGATCCCCCCCAAGACCACAGCCTGAACGCCTGTCCCAGCTCGGGGCTGCCTTTGTGTGGGCGGCAGCGGGGCTGGATTATCCCCACACGGATGAACGGGCTGACCCGCGGGGCCGGCAGCGGGATTTGCTGCTCCCCATCTCCCGGCCGTGCCCAATAGACCTCTCTGAAAAGGAGACCTCAGCCCACTGTCACCGCTAATCCCCTCACACGTGGGCTCCTGGCCGGTGGCCCCTATATAGACCCCTCTGAGCCTGCCCCCGGTGGGCTCCGCGGCGCAGGCGAGCGGGATGGCATTGCGGGTAAGCGCTGGGGACAGGAGCTGGCACAGCCTGGTCTGGCTGATGGGTGACAGTGAGGGGTCAAGCAGAGAAAAGAAAGAGGCACAGAGAAGGGCAGGAAAGGTAGAAACCCTGAAAGATGTGGGGATGCTACTTATGGTGCTGCCCCTCTATTTCCATCCCGTCCCGGCTCTTGCAAAGCTGAAAGCGTCGTGGCTTTCAAGACAAGGAGATAGGACAGACCTTTTGTCTCAGTTACACCAGAGCTGGTCTGGGGTAACACTGCCCTGGTGGCAGCTCTTCTGGTTTGGAGGGTTCGAGCTGAGACCAAAAATACAACCGATGTTTTAGCAGAGGAAATCTATGCTTTGCTCTCCATCTCCACTGGGACGGACGGCAGCAAAGAGGAACTTGCTGTTTCCTGAGTATGTGGCGTGTCTTTTGCTGGGGGTATTGGGATGATGACAAGCTAAGGGTCAAGGTAAGACTAACCTGGGTGCTGCCATCACCACTCACTGTTTGAAACCGTATTGTCAGCTCCATCAACCTTCTGTGTTTCACAGGAGGGAACACTGCCGCGGTCAGAGCCTTTGAATGACCATGCATGGACTCCTAAAGCTGCTCACCAAAAGTAGCCGGGCATGAGGGTATGAGGTTGACCACCATCATATCTCTGCTCCTGCCCAAAAACGTGCATATCCCAAAAATGCATTGGAAATGGAAAACCACAGCAGAGAAAGAAACGGGGGAGTGAAAGTGCTGAGCTATGGGGAGGGAAAGCAAGGCACGGAGCTGGCAGTGGAGATGCCAAGGCTGGAGAGATCTTCGCAGCGTGACTAATAAGATTGAGAGAGGAGGATGCTCAGAAATGCAAGATCATTAGAGTGCTAAAAAAAAAAAAAACTAGGGTGAAATGGCAAGCACTTCTTATTAAAATGAGTTATTTAATAAAACTATGAATTATTCAAACAGGAACATTTTCCAGCTCGTTTTCTGCAAGTTTAACCTTGCAGATGGAGGGGAGCGGGTGGAATGGGGGATCAAGCAGGAGCTTGTGGGAAGTGTCACCCATATAATGTTGGATGAGGACAGGCTGGATGCTGCCTTACACCCATTCCTTGATCAGCCCTTGTCTTTCATCCTGTTTCAAGGCACCACAAAGTTTTCTGCTTCAGATTTTGTATTGCCCAGGTGGGGAGAGGGAGCAGAGCATCTTTGTGTCCTACCAACGATGAAGGCATTCAGGTTCTTCTTTAATTTTTTCTCCCTGATCCCACCCAGCTTGTTACAAAAGACTTTGGGGGGGAGCAAATCCCACTTCATCATCTGGATGTTGTAGCAACTTCATTTCCTATCAATTTAGAGCCCGGGAGTGAGAAAAAAAGCAGGGACAGAGAGCGTGCCTTCGTGGGAAGGGGGGAGAAAGGACAAGATGATGAGAAAGACGGAGATGGGTAAGGAATGAGGAGGGCTGTGTGGCTTTCTCACCTTGCCATGCTTCAACTTGACCTCCTCGCCGGCAGTTCGAGGCCCTGTATCCAGAGGGGCTGTGTCCCGGTTGGAGCGTCGTGGTCAAGGGGGAGACCAGTTCCAGTACGAGCATGTAAGGACACGCTCTGCTCGCAGCTCTGCCACCAGCATCGCTCCACAGCTCTCCACCACTTCTTTCTCTCCCTGTCTTAGGTTTGAAATTAATTTGCTCTGTGATCCCGGAGACCAAATCGCTCTCCACTTTAACCCCCGCTTCTCCAGCTCCAGAATCGTCTGCAACTCCTTCCTCGCCAACTACTGGGGGAAGGAAGAGGTGAATAACACCTTCCCCTTCGAAGCAAAGGAGCCATTCCAGGTAACCCTGTGTCACCCCACGGGTCTTCTCGGGTGGGACAGGAGTGACCAAGCCAATATTGGGGTCCTCCTCGTGGATCTAGCCCTGCATTTCCTGGCAGCACCGTACCCAGTAATATCTTCTCCCTGGCTCTGTCTTCTCTTAATATTTCTGATTTGCTGCTGATTTCCACACAACTCGGGCACAGACATGCAGAGCCACAGCAAGAATCCCTGGATGCTGCATTTGTTTTCAATTTAGGCTTTGCATTATGACCAATTTTTACTACCACAAAGCAAAGAACTCAATTACTCCTTCCTTTTCTCCAAGAAGGGGGTGACCAGCGTGTGTCAGCTCTGGTAGGATCTGAAGTGGGTTGTTAAATGCATGTGGCCAGATCTGGGCACTCACTGACACGATGGCCGCCAGGTCCACCACGGATGTGGGGCCACACAGTGAACCTAACACAGTCTCTCTTTCAGGTTGAAATCTACTCTGACCAGGACTATTTCCACATTTTCATCAATGAAAACAAAATCTTACAGTACAAGCATCGGCAGAAGCAGCTTTCATCCATCACCAAGCTTCAGATTCTCAATGATATTGCCATTTCTTCAGTGGAAATCACCAAACGGGGCCTTTATTAGAGATCAGAGTTGGGACAGTCTCGCAGACTGTTCCTCCTTAAGTTACCGATCCACCTGGAGACCACCTCTTCACTTTCTCCACCCAACACATGCCATCACTGGCCAGGGAGACAGCTACACACGTGTCCTTGTAGTGGAAGTGATGGTCGCTCCCATCACATGCCACAGCACTAAGGCAGCACCCAGCCATGTCCCTAGCTGTAGCCTAGATCATTGAAGACCACCTGTCCCTGTAACTTAGAGTGCACAGTGGGATCTGTAGGTTTTACCATCTTTGCTGTTGGACAATCTGACATATCAGGTCTGCCTCAAGAAGAAGCCTGGGCTCCTGAATACTACCATAGAAATTGTGTTTGCCCAGAAGTAGGGTGTGAGCAAGAGTCCCCCAGCTGATGGATATAATGATCTGGGTGTTAGGGATGGAAAGGGACATTTCTTTCCAGGAGCTGGGTAAAAATGCTACCGTATTTGCCAATAAAAATCTAACAAGGAAATCCCTGCTGAGACATCCCTCACTGGGCAAATCAACTGAGTTATTCATTCCCTGTAAATCTCCAGGCACAAGGTATGAACAAGGGCTGGCAACTGGGCAGGAGGACACAGGCTGAGGGTTGCTTGTTTTCAGCACTGGGAAAATACTGTCATTTTGCTTTGAGGGCTAACACGAAATGAAGGTCCCTTGTAGATAGACCAGAGCGATAAGATTCAACTTGCAAGATATTTCCAGAGATTCCTTTCATCATTTGAGATATGTTTACTCACCCTGGGTCCTGCCAACTCCAGGCTTCTAAGACAGACCCTAAGAGTGATGTAGTGGGTCACAAAAGGGTAAAAGCTTAAAGAGACACATAAAATTATGTGGTCCCTTCATCAAGCACCAGAAATGCAGCTGGACTCCGAAAAAAAAAGGATCTGAGTAAATCAGGGTCTAGGAATTATGATAAGTTCAGAATGAACAAAGTGCCTTTGTTCCTGTGAATAGCCTCTGGCTTTTCTCTTTCCTCTGCTTTATTGTTTTCTTTTCTCCTCCTTTTCAGTTGTCTTTCAAAGCAGCCCACTTGTCCCTTGCACCCTCTTCTCTTTTCCACCCATTTTCTTGGAGCACAACATATCCCTGACTCCTTGACTGGGCCACAGCAGGCTAAAAGATGTTATTTTTACTTTGTTTTAATTACTCGTGTCATAAGCAGCATAATGTCACAGTGTTAAATCTGAACGGAAACTCGCTCCAAAAATGCAATTACAGCTGCCCCCAAATCACTCCTTTGTTCCTCAGACATAAGACAGGCCACATTCCTGATGCAAAAGGCAAAGGCAGTCCCTGCCTTGACAGTCCTTCCCATCAAGGAGAAATCACTTGGTGAGAAGTCAGCCCTGATCCCTCCTTGCCCTTGGGTGAGATCTCTGAAGGTCACAGCTTTGCTCCAGCCTTTTCTCCATGCTGAGATTGGCCATTCCCAACTCTTCCCTCTATTTATAGTTTCAAGGACTTATGAGGAAGAGGTGACTGTGTAGCCAACCACAACACACGATGACACAAAGTTGACTTTTATGAGTCTGCTAAAAATTTTATAATGTTTTTCCAGACCATAAAGAACACTAGCTGGACACCATACTATGCTCGTGGCAAAGAGCAAAACAGGAACCCAAAATGGTCCCAAACAGTACCTCCTCCCTCCAAAACCAACAGAAAATGCAGCTTGGAAACGGCCACAGTCTTGTTTGCAAGTCAGGAAGGTTGGAGATGGCGAGACTTCCTTTGGCCTGGAATAAATCCATCACAAATGGGACAAGCAGGTCAGCTCAAATTTTGGTTATCCTGATGTAACTTAGGGGTTCAACAAACTTCACTCTTATGGCCATCCCTTCAGTTAAACAGGCACAAACACAGACAAAATCAGGCCCGCTGGGACCTCTGTGTGGGACATCTGATAATGCCGAACTACATTTGAAAGAAACTGTTCTCTTTTTTTTGGTGCTTTTTTAGGGTTTGATAGAGACAGATCATTTTTCATGGAGGAAAAGTGATGAAATGATTTATAAGGGTAATACTTTGTACTTATATAGCCGCAAACTCCACCTATAGCCACTGCTGCAGAAGCACACCACAATTTCATTGTTCTCCAGAAGCGAGCACAAAGGACCACAGAAAACCAGGGCAAAAAAAAAATAAAATATTTCAAGTACGAATAAAGAGATGCCACAAAAAATCAAGCAGCAGCAGAGATTATGCCCTGGTTCCCGAACACGTTCTCCTCAGCCTCTGCCAGCGGCTGATCTCACTCCATTACCATCTGCACTGAGAGAGCCCAATCTCTCCTGACACATCCACAGCATCGCTGCTGGCTCTGGGACCGTATCTGCTGCCTCCTCCAGCCAAAACACTCCCAAGGGTGAAGGGGTCTTCAGAGCAAGAGAGGTCCAGGGAGCTACAGAGCATCTCTGGGAGGAAAACTCCAGGGCTGGCTGTTTATAGCTGTTTTGCACAGTTTTCTGGGGAATGAGAGATGCCCTCCATGTCTGCGACCCTCAGCTGCCCCGTAAAGAAAAACTCTGGGGGAAAACGAAGCCCAACAATTATGATGGTCAATTAAACTCCGAGGAGCTCAGGAGGGGGCTTGGCACATCAGACTCGCACAGAGGCATTGCCTGCTGGTGTTGAGGCGATCAAGGGGAACAGACCGGTCCTTCTTCCAAATTTAAACCAGCTTTCCTATTCATAACCCGAGGTTTGAAACTGGGGAGGGAACTAGTGTAGATGAGCTCCTGCCCAGGGTATATTTTTGGAGGGCTGGAGGCATTTTGAAGGGGAAGGAGCTGAGGCAGCTGGGAGTGCAGCTCTAGGAGCGTTTCACTGCCCAATCTAAGGGTCAGAATTGATATTTTTGCCGTGGCCAAGCGCAGCGCAGGAGCTGGGCATGAAATGCTTCCAGAGAGAGCAATCACTGCGGGAGGGGATGGGGACTGTCCTAGGCAGGATCTGCTCATAAAGCAGCAGCTGCTGCCCTTAAAGCTTACATGAAGTGGAAAGGGATACCCTAGGGATGTGTCCCTCAGGAGGCAAAGCTTACAGAGGTAGCGACCTCCCATGTGGGTTCTCCCTTTCCCACTGATTCTCTTCATCTGGGTCGGATCTGCAGAGCTCAGTGCAATGCTCTGGCTTGTCCCCAGATCAATGAGAGGAAAATCAGGCTCGTGATCCTTCGTGCTCGAGCTGTGCCAGGACTCCCAGGACCAACGTCCCCTCTGGCAGTGTGGTAGAGCTGCAGATCTCCTGCGGAGCATCTGCCGATGGATGATGAGGGAGCACTCGGTGCGGCTGAGGATCATCGCATCCCCCAGCAGCAAGCACTGGCGATTCCCTCACAGACTGGCAAGCAAACTGCTCCCACGTCAGCCACACTCACATCTCCTCAGCAGAGCAGCAGCCTGGAGACATCAGACCCAGTGACACTGTCTCTGCCAGCCTCAGCAAGGGACACTTGAATATCAGGCACTGGGGATAGGAGAGGCAGCGTGAGAAAGGGGCAAGGACTTGTTGCTAATGCAGTGGGAAAGACTTCTAGGAAAGCACAAAAAAAGAAAAAGGAGAAAGTCATGCAGGTTGCACCTCTTCATACCCACTTTCTGACTCCACACCTACTTTTTTTTTGACATGGCCATTCCCTAAAACAAAAAAAAAACCCAACTCAAAACCAAAACCACCTTCAACGATGGAGGTTTTGCTACTTACTCATAGCCAGGGGGAAGCTCTGGTGAAGAAAGGCAGGATGTCGTGGTTTGGGTAGTTGTTAACTGTTTAACTGACAGTTCCCTTTCTTCTCCCATTTCAATGCCCCCATGAGCATCTCCTGATGGACAACAGCTGCACCACAGCAAAGATCTCCTCCTCTCCACTGGTCCTAAGCAACTGTGTTGAGGTGCAGCTCAGTGATCTGAGCTCCATGTCCGTGACATCTCTAATTCCCCACATCCCCCAAGGCCTCGGTTTTCCCACCACATTCCCACAGAAATAGCTGCTAGGAAGTGCAGACCTTATCTGCAATGACTCTCTTCCTTACATCTCTGAGCCCTTAGATAAGAGGCTGCTTATTCAACACAGGCTGTCAAACTCCTTAAATGCTCAGGAGTCACAGGTGTTTGCTGGCAGGACTGAGCAACACAAAGGGCAAATATTCAGCTTATTTCCTGAAGAGTACAAGAAAAAAAAAAAAAAAGAAAAAAAACTAAGAGGAAAGGAGGAGTGGATCTCGGTTCTGACTGGGAAGAAACAGCTCTGAGGCACCAGGCAGCTCCAGATTGCAGTTGGAAAGGAGTCTCTGCTGGAAAGCAGAGCAATGTTTCTTTTATTGCCTTTAAAGAGAGCTTTGTAAAGTCATTTTAACTCACACCATCTCCATCCGGAGCCAGCTCAGACAGGAAAGTACACCTCTCAGCCCTGATCTTGCATGCCTGGTGGCAAGTACCAGCTGCAGACATTAAATGCAGGCTGGAGAGGGATTATTTTCTGAAAGAAAGGATCTGCTCTAGAGGTTGGAGGATTGGAAGCTGATGGTATCACTTCATTTGGCAGCTATGTTATTGTACATCACTGCTGACTAAGGAAAGGGTGACAGGAATTAGCCTGATGCCCAAATTTGCTCTCCCTCCAGTTCTGCAGTCTGTTCGAGACCCTCTCACCAAAGCTGGATGCAATCTATCACGTTATTCCTTCAAGCTGTATGAACATAACCAGCTGAATCTCTGACTTCACCGGAGCACAAGACAACAGCCTACTGAAATCAGGATGCTTTCTCTGCACCATCGTGCCACTGTAAGGCTGTCTGGGTCTTATAAAGCCCTTTACATGCACAGGGATCCAAATAAACTGTAAAGAGAAGGGAGGATAATAATACCCTTGTGTAGATGAGGAAATTAAGGTACGTGGAGGAAGGGAGCAGAGCAGAGAGGAGGGAGGGAACCGTGTGGATTTACCTTCAGCCTAATGCTCTCCTCTTGCAGCTCGTGGCCTGGTCATGAAGCCTGTGGGTAGGTCTGGCTGGGACTTGCTGTGATCTGTCAGAGGTTGCCCCAAGCCTTAACGAGCTAACAGGCTCCATGCTGAACCCCTCTACAGGCTGCAGCACAGCCCGGGTCACACAGCCCAGCCAGCCCCTTGTCTTAAATGAGGGGCCAGGGCTGCTGAGCAGCTCATTAGCCCAAGGAGTTTTCCATCCATCTGTGCACAGGTATCCTTATTACAGTCTCAGCTACTAATCACCATCTTTCTAGCTTCTTTCATGCTCCAGCCCAAACAATGACCAAAGAGCCACCGACATCCCTTAATTTTCTTCCCCTTCTTTAATACACCACCTGCCCAAAGAAAGGCTTAGAGGCTGCCCTGTGATTTATGGCACAAAAAGCTCGCTGCTTTCAAAAACTGGGAGTAAAACCGAGATGCAGCTATATCACCTTCTAACCTCCACCTCTGCGCTAAGCTCCAGCGGTTGTCGGCTTCTGCTTCTTGAAGTTGCTCTGTGCTGGGAGCACAGACTGGAAGCAGAGAGAGAGATGTGGTCGGTGGTGATGAGAGGGCAGCAATTGTACTTCCAGCAAATTGCCCCAGTCCTTCCAGCTGAGTCACTGTGCAGGGAGGTGAGGCATTATTACTAGAGAGAAAAAGTTTGCAACTGATCCTGACGGGGTTTAACTACCTCTCAAAGCCTCTGCCTCCCTGATTTTCTATTACTCCTTGTGGAAATTCCTTCTCAAAAGCTGCCCGGAATAAATAACAGCTCACAGGGTCGTTTGGGTTTTTTTTTTTTTTTCTTCTTATCTTGTCCAAACATTAGAGCAGGCTGCTGGAGAGCATTCAGACCCGGGATCACCTCTCTCCCTGCCTCCCAGCTGATCCCCTCTTGAAACCAGAGAGCAGAAATCCTAAGGATTTCCCAATTAGAAGTGCATACCACAGCAAAGCTTACTTTCAAGCACATAACACTTGATCACCAAGCCCTTGTCGCAAATATACTCAAATTCTAATTCTTATCGCAGCCTGATCCTGATCTTATTGCAGCTTTGTGACAGCTACCTGCAAAGCACCGCCGAGGCTGAGAGCAAATCATCTTGCTCAGAAAGACAAACTCCTTCCTATTATATTTTTTAAAAATCTTTACCTCCTCCCTGACGCTAGCAGATCTGGGCCCCGAGAGTGCTTTTCTCAGAGCCTTTCCTTCCTGCCTCCCTGCATTTCCCCTCCACAAGCCTGTGCAGCTGGGGAGAGGCAAACAGTGGCAAATTTAAAGCCTTTGTCAGAGACTTCCCCCAGATGGCAATCAGCTGATGGAACCCAGAAAGCTTTGTCATCTGAAAAGCCCTTTATTAGCCTGTTGCACCTGGGTATAGAGCACCGGGGAAGCGATATTGTTATGCAAATCTGGCAGCGTGCAGGTAGAAGGATAGAGGTCTGAATGCCTTAGCATCTCCCGTTCTTCATATAATTTTACCTGCCTCAACCCTCAGTGGTGTCAGCGACCAGGTGCTCAGATCACTGGAGTTACAACAGGGTGAAACGGAGCCCCACAGACCTGCTCAAACCACCAGGTTTCCCCAATTACCAAATCTGCTTGATTTAGGCTTCACTTTCAGTCTGTAATTATTTCTCTCTGGGGTGGATGGTGGAGATCAAGGGGGTGAGAGCCCCACACGAAACATGGCCAGGGAGGAAACCCCACCATTGCTTCAGCTGACCCTGGATGACGGGTCAGGGGAGAGAGGGGCTGGGTGCAGGCAGTGGTTGTTTTACGTGCCAGCTGCCACCCCTGCTGAGTCCTGGCTTCTCTCAGCTTCTCAAAGACTTGACTCGGTGCTCAGTATCCCTTCAAAACCTCGTGCATAAATTTGTGCAATGAATTAGGAAGCCACAGCAGTGATTTATCCTTAAAAACCCATTTTGCTGTGCGGTACGCCTCCATTTAGTGACTCTCCTTCTAACAAGACAGGGTCAAATTCACTCAGAAAGGTCCTGTTTTTAAGCAATGTCCCTGCAGGAGCACGTTCAGCCCTGCGTTCCCTGGCCTGCTGCTTGCCTGCACTTCTGCACAAACCGAAAGCAAAGATATCTGAAAGACAGATTTTTCAATCACGCTAATGCCAAAATGGTGTTTCATTGTTCTTGAGCGAGTGAACGTCGTATCAGACAAATTCTTCTGTACTAAATTATCTTTTTATTTCAGCCACTACATTTCCGGAGCACTCAATCTATGAGGCTTCCAATAAAAAGAATGGAAGATAAAGAATTTGGCACATATCTGTTTATGAAAACAAACATCAGTGAATATTCTCAGGCATAAAAATGCACACATTCTCCATTTTAAATCCTCCAAAGGACACTTGGAATAGTTTAAATGTTTCATCCTTTGATTGAGAGGGAAGAATAGGGGGGAGAAGAAAGGTTTTCACTCTCATAAAAGTAATTACCAACAACAAACATCGATTCCCAGATGTTTTTTATTTGCTTTGTGATTTTATTTTCAAAGAATCTGAAGTGCACTTGGCATCTGCTGTGCGTCGTCTCTGACCGTGCGCAGCGTTGGCCCCTCATCTCATCCTGGATTCACAGCCGCGTCGATGAGCTGACATCAGCCAACGCCACGCCGGAGCTATGCCCAGGAACCACACCACGGTGCCAGAAATAGCTCGTGTCCTCGCCGAAACCGTGGTGCCAGAGCAGCGATGGCACCAGGAGGGAGCAGCCACCAGCAGAGGGAGCGGCAAAGCCACCTCAGACGTCCCCCAGAGTGGTGGCACCCAGGATTTGGGCAGTTTTGCTAGAGATTTGTGAGAAAATGTCCCAGAGGAGGATGGGCTCCTTTTTTTTGTCCAATGCAAATTAGCAAATGGTGATCTTGTTACTCTCTCCCCATAGCAAGAGAGACAGGTTTGGGTGTTATTCCTTCTTATATCAAGCACTAGAAACGCTCCTGGGGTGCAGTGGGACCCTCCCTCACCCCAAGACCCTCCCATCTCCGTGCCATCGATCAAAAAGCGTGAGGGGCAGAAGGGGTAAGCGGCAATGAAGTTGGCTTTTCCCCAGTGCTTTTCAAGGGCAGACCAACCAGCACCTCCCAACAAAACCAGTGGGAAATTATTTCACCGGTGCCAGTGTTAACCCCCAACATTGAGCTGGGATGTTCTCCCAGCTCCCCCAAGATAAGCAGCAGCCAAACAGTCCATCCCGGTAGCACCAACCCAGCCCCTGCTTGACTGAGATAAACCCTAATTTTGTTTCATCTCTACGAAGAGAGCAGACCCCATCCCACCTAAGCACAGGGAGGGGAAAAGCAGGTATGGCCTCAAAACAGGCCTTTAGGACAAAGCGTGGCAGCTGAGACACATCAGGAATGTCAGGTATATGCACTGGAAGAAAGCTAAGAGAGCAAAGTGCCCTTTGGTTGGGTGCCAGCCGGCACGCAGAGGGTCAAGGACGAAGCTCCACCAGGACCACGCAGGGGTGTGTGTTCCCAGGCACCAGCAGGGAGTCGGAGTCCTGTCCCCCTCGTACTCGGCAGGGAGAAAAGTTTAAGTGGGGAGAGCACGAGCTGCTGTAAGTAGATGCACAACCAGAGGAACTGTTCCACCTTCACACTCTCGAGGTCCATCCGGTCACCAGCAGAAGCTGGAAAAGCCCCGGTGTCCTGAACTTCCACCGGTTGTTGGGCCCGGGACAGTCAGAGCATCGCTGTGGCTGTGTGACACCCTGTGTGTTCTGCAGCAGGAGCGGGGAGGTTGTGCTGAGACAGCTGTGCTAAATTTTACCCCGTCCTGGGACCCTGATGTGCAGCGGGCAGAGCAGGTTTGGGCAGCCGTACAGGTTTGGGAGCTGCAGTGACTTTTTCGGAGATCCTGGCAAAGGCCCAAAGTGGCTGACTCACTCCTCCTCTCAGGTCAGTTCTTCACAGCTGCAACTCCAGTGAGACCAGAGGGTTATTTCTGATGTACATTGCTGTACGATCGCAGTCCAGTCCATTACCCTTGCTGGTGAAGGATGGCTCCCGTCTCCTGTGGGCTTTATTTAGCTTCCACTCCAAAGCTGTTCCGTAAGAGGAGAATGAATGTGAAAAGGGTACAGCATTTATTTTCGTTGGAGATTCCCCGTCGTGAGTTATTTGGTGGCTTAGAACTCGTTAGAAGCAATGAACTCGTCATAATCAATGCTCTCCTCCTCTCTATCGGCTGTGCACAGCATATAGAATTGTCATTTGCTGTTAGAGATGACTTGGCATTTGTGAGTTGTGTCAATGGATGCAAAAGCAGATTCATCAGATTCATCCTAATTATATCGAACCACTGATCAACTTAGGAGTCTAGTCCAGTATTTTAAGCCCTAAAGGTTCCTTAGCAGTAAATCAGGCAGGTTAACAAATAAAGCGCATGGGGGAGAAACAAAAATAAATAAAAGAAGTTAACTGTATTTATTGGCTGGAACATTTGGAAGCTGGAACTACCTGAACAAAACACGTTGGCACATTTCTTCACTCTCTTCTCTCGTATTCCGTTAACACCCTACTAAAACTGTTGACTTAAACACCTCCATTCTGCTGTTTTCGGTGTGTAATGACAGATCTGCTTTAGGGAGGCTGGGCAGCAGCTGCCAGGGGCTTGGGTGCTTGGAGATTTCCAATCACTGCCTTTGACCCTGGCCTGTGAAGCCGCCTGTTTGCCACACATCTATTTGCTCGCGGAGCAGCTGTGAAATTGCAGCAGATTTTAGGTATCCGTGAGAGTATCCGTGCATTGCACTGCATAGAATAATGTGTACCTTGCGCTCTGGGCAACACACTATAATTAGTTTGTAGAAGTTGTTTGTCTCCGAAGATCTATAAATACACATACATAAAACTATAAGGGAATAAGGAGTCACATGCTTAAAGCAAATGCATTCTAATGCAGAAGAGCTTTATGTGCTGATCACATTTCCCCCCCCCCAAATGTGGTTCCACTGCTGATCTTTCTTTCATTTCACGTAAGGCTGACCGAAAATATTTACTTTCTTCTTTTGCATGAATAGACTAAAATGGATGGAGAATTTCCCACTGAAAGCAAGGACATTCACCATTCAGTGACAAACAGCCTTCACCTGGGCTGCATTTGTTACCTTGCTCTCTCTCAGAGAAGTCAAAGAAAGAAAATAAAAAATAAACACCTCAAGCAGAGGTATCAGTTCTTCTTGTCAAATGTTTTCAGCTGTGATTCACTGGCATCATCTCCAGTCAAAAGCTTCATTTTACAAACCAACCTTGTTCCCCAACCAAGCCCTTCAACTTTTTCAAGTGACTTTTTTTCCATGACCCATTCTTCCCATTCTTTCAGTTTAAGAGGAAAGACAAAAACCTGTGTTTCCTTCCAGAGTGCTCCTTGCTCCAGCGGGTTCACCAATACCTGCTGTGGTGTTAACCACTGATGTACCAACCTCTGCTGGGCAGCACGAAAGGAGAGTGGATTTGATGTTGGGAGTAGAAGCAAGCACTGAATCACAGAATCACAGAATATTCATAGTTGGAAGGGACCTTTGAGATCATCGAGTCCAACCACAAAAAAAGAAAAAAGAAAAAAAACCACACCAAAACCAAAACCACCCCACACCCACCCCCAAGCAGACACAAACCAACAATCCCGGGCACTAGAGCATGCCCTGAAGAGCCATGTCTACACGTTTCTTAAATA
>JAOXJM010000071.1:2929464-2939738 GCA_026413425.1 Tringa solitaria | reverse complement strand
GGGGGAAGGAAGCATGGCTGGTTGAACTCTTTGTCCTTCTTTTCCACCCCCCGCACACTTCTACATCATTAGAACAGAGAAAAGAACCCACAAAAAATGCACATTCCCAAAGCTGGAGGCTCCATCCCAGTTCTGGCAACCCAGAGGTCTCACCACAAAGCTCAGCGCAGCCTGGATCCCCTTTGACTTTTTAAACAATGCATTCGCAGCGGTGGAAGGGCGGGGAGGGAGGGCTTCAAAAGGGAAGAGCAGCCAGGAATGAGCTTTTTTTGAACCCACTGCAACGTGAACCCTCTCCATCCATCTCAGCGTTACTGCTCCTCCCGGCAAGTCCTTTGAAGCGTGGCAATGGGAAACGGGAGCCAGCAGCACCCAGCGCGTTGGTATGAGCCTACAAAGACGAAAGTGTCTTAAATGTCAACGCAGAATGGACTCGATGGGGTGAAAGAGGGAGCCCTCCGTGGCCTTATGCCATCCATACAGCCCGACTGCAGCTCTCCCGGAGGCTGATGAAGCCGCCGGGATGCAGGGAGCTCGCTGAGCCTCACGTCTGGGGTGTTCTGGGCCTTAGCACGACACAGGGTGGTTTTAGCACATTAATGCTGGAATTTACCCCCTTTTCCCAGCTTTGGGTGGGGAGAGAGGAGCGAAATCGGTGTGTTCAAAGTCTCCCCTCTGGCCACAAGCGAAGGGAGAGTTTTTTCTTACATTGCCATCAAATTAGAGCCTAAGGAGAGGATGTGCTCTCCCATCACACGGAGCAGCTGCCGTGCTGCACCTTCTCTGCCAATTGCACAACCAGGACCCCGCTGCCAAAAAAAATGATGGTAGCACAGAAACCCACTCCTCCTCTGCCCCGGCTGCCCGACTGACAGATGGTGACCTTGAAAAGATGCTCCTGGGCTCCTGCCCGGGACAAGCCACAGCCAGGAATCACAGGACAACTGTGGCTGAGGAGGCAGTAGCCACGTTTTTGCAGGGGGAGCCGGCGTCACGTCAGCCAAGGGCTGGTTGGAAGGGCAGGAAGAGATGGGACCAGATCAAGAGGTTCAGGGGAAGCAGCTGGAAGGAAGTTTGCACGGCATCTGCGCCACGGTCCCAGCCGCCCACCTCTACACATACTAAACATCAATTAAATTTAAATTAAAAGAGAAAAAAAATAAACACGTCGTAAAGACAAGAGACGAAAACATCCGTGCTCCACCTCTGAAGAGCGGGATGAACCCACCCTGAAGAAATGTAAATGCAGCAGGAACCAAGAGACTCCCGGGATTACTCATTACAGGAGACGAGACTCTCAACATCTTTCTGTTTTGCAGCAATTAGCTGGTAACTGGAAAAAAAAATACTGAATAGATCAACACTTTTCTATTATTAGTTTTAAATAATGACTCAGAAACAGGCACTTCCTTTTTCCCCAGGCTGTGAAGAGCTAAGCACCGAGACCCTGACCATGGCTTCAGGCTCATTGAAACTGCAAATATCCGCAGAAATTACAAGAGTGGTGCAAATACAATGAGAAACTCATTTGCTTTGAGCTTAACTATTAGCAATTACCTTTCATTTATAGGTTAAAATGCTTGATACAGCATATTTGCTAAGAAGAGCATGCAATGCCAAGACGATGCACGTGTCCAGAGGCTGGGGAAGCAGAAAGGGAGGGGAAAAGTCACGTCTGCTGATGGCCTTGGAGAGAAACCGAGTGAAAGGACAATCTGAAGACATCTACCCAAAACACAGGGCTGCCTCTCCCAAGGTCTGACCCTGGACATTAATTACTGATACCACTCACAGCCCGGGGAAATAATTAAGCATTTCAGCTCTGAGAGAGTTGCCTGCCCAATCTGCTAAGCAGACAGTTTTTGTAGAGCAATTCAGAGAGAAAGAGAGAAGCAGATTCAGCTGATGAGACACAAAAATTCTCTCTCAAAGCATTAATTTCCTTTGGGAAGCAGCCCACATGCTCCCAGCACAGTGGGCGACCAGGGCTCCTGCAGCAGGTCCCAGCAAGGCAGATGATTAAATCTGCATCAGTCACTTGGTACAAACAGAAAGGCAGCGGATGAGGATGCAGCGTCACGTGCAGAAGCTGGCACTCGGAAAACAAATGAACTTTGGGTTCACCTTGACGACTGCTTATTGAAAGAAACCTTTCAGAACATCTTCCAGGGATAAGAACCTACATCCCTGCCACATCCCCTTAAAGCGTGCCCAGGAATGAGGACAGGGGAGTTCTCAAGGGACCTGAGCCACACACAGCCCTGCCCGGGCCACAGAGCAGCACATCACCTCCCTGTCCTGTAACCAGCTGTGACAACAGTCAACCTGCCTAAACCACTGCAGCGTGAAGCCTGGATGCCAGTTCCTGGACAGCACGTTCACCCAAGAGCATGATCTGCCCATCCAGGTTGGACACAACACCCAAGAACTTCTGCCCAGAGAAGCTGTGGATTCCCCATCCTTGGAAGTGTTCAAGGCCAGGCTGGATGGGGCTTTGGGCAACCTGGTCTGGTGGGAGGTGTCCCAGCCCAGGGCAGGGGGGTTGGAATTCAATGATCTTTAGGGTCCTTTCCAACCCAAACCATTCTGTGATTCTAACTTCAGGCACCGTTGTGGAACGGGACATGTCACAGAAGATGCTCCACACCAGCAGGTACACAGGGGCTGAGGAACATCAGCTTTGTGGGAAGCAGAGTGCCACCACCCCTTTGCTGGAAGGTGAAGCAGCACAGAGGTATTGTGTTGGCCACCTGCATGTCCTGGAACAGGCCACGGGGTTTGGTATCACTGTTCCCAACAGCCGTTTCCTTCCTGTGACCCTGGTGTCACGTTCACCAGCTGGGAATGGTGCGTGTCACCAAAGCAATGGTGGTCTTCCAGGGCTCTTTGGCAGCATCAGGCACCGACCCATCCCATCTGCCTTGGAGTGACCACCAGCAGACGTGGCTGGTGAAGGCACCACCGACAAACCCAGCTCCAAAACAGACACGAGTGCTCTGCAAACCTCCGAAACAGCAGCCCTGAGACAACACACAGAGGCAGGGGCATCACTTTTGGGTTTTTCTTTTACTTTTTTTCTTTTTTTTTTTTATTCCTTCCCTTCCTTCGCCATGACACACACTTCGTATTAAATATCTTAAATATATTAATTTTTAAAAAGTATTAATAAAAAGCTACTGAAGGACACCGCTGGCAGAGTGACCAAGGGCAGCAACCCATTGCCAAACATGGGGACGTTTTAAAAAAAGAAAACCCAGAAAACAAGGGATAACAAAAAATATCTGGCATTTTTTGCAGATGTACGGCTGGAACACCCTGGACTCTGGCATTATTGCAAAAATGGAAGGGGAAGTGGTAGAAAAAATATATTCCGTTGTACCAACCTGTATGGGGAAGGGAGTTAAGAGCAAAAATGAGGAAGCTTTAAACATTTTTGGTATTTCAGACATTCCCTCCCACACCCACCGCCCAATCACTTTTAGTCTTTAAGCAAGTTTTCTGGCTTGGGGTAGCCAAAGAGTACAAAATCTGCTTCGTAAAGCTTGTAGAGCTGCTGCCTCCAAGCCAGCGGGATTTTGGCAAACCAGTCATCTTCCCAGCTGCTGGCAGTCCTGTTCCGGTAGCTGGGGGGGAAGCGAAGCAGCCTGTCCACTTTGAGGAGCTGCAGTAGATAAGCAGCGTCCTCATCCAACGTCTCCAGCTTCCCAATGAAATCGTAGTCTATCTGGCACGGATGGCACAGGCGGTAAACCTGCCTCCAGTGCTCATTGAAGGGGGCCATCTTCTCTGTCCTGGGATCCAGTAAGTACTGGATGAAGTCAGAAAAGGAGACTTTGAGGCCTGCCCCGAAGGCCTCGCTGACGGAGGTGGGAAGGTTGGTATGGTTGGAGTAGAGCTTTAGCATGGGGATGGCGAAACGCCGGTAGAACTCCTCGTTCTCCAGCTCAAATTTGCTGCGAAAGGCAGAGATGAGGCGGACAAAAGGGTCTCGTACAAAGAGGAACTTGGTGTACTTCTTCAGCTTGATCTTCATGAGGTGCCGGGAGAACTTCCCGTAACGGCGCCAGAATTTGTTGAAGGTCAAGTGGGTGCTGGTGTTGTGGACGTGTTCCCGGGGGATATCCAGAGGGTTCCGGTAGGGCACCCCCTGGTCCAGCAGGCTCTCGCTCAGCACAATCATCACCCGTTTCCAGTTGGTGCAGGCCACCTTGGGGACGTAACAGTAGATGATGCCGTGGCGGTCATCCACGATCAGGTGGTTGAGCTCGTAGTTTGGGATGTCATCAAAGGAGCGCTCCTTGGTAGGGAAAGTGAAGCTGGAATTGGCACAAAACTCCCGCAATGTTCTCTGTCGCTCTATCTGCAGTTTCTCTTGGTCCAAGCTGTTTCGGGCATTGTGCGTAGACCAGTCATAGCCCCGCACGTTCTCCTCCAAATTGCTCACCACAGGCTTGTTGGAGCCCTGGACGAGGAGCTGCTCCGTCTTTCGGGGGATGGAACTGTTCTGTTTCAGGTTCGAACTAAGCAGCTTTGCCAGAAATTCATCTACATCTGGCAAGGCTTCCCAGCCTTCACCTGCCGTGATACCAGGGATGGCTCCTGGGGAATGAGGTCTGGAGAAGGACGTATGCAGGTAGAAGTGAGCCGTTCCCACGTTGTCCCAGTAAACAATGATGAGGAGGATCATGAAGATGGAGACCAGCACCACAGAGAGACGGAGGAGCCGTGCTTTGGTCATCCTGACACCTACTGTGATAGCTGGCTTTCACCTGGATTCACCTCCGGCTTGCAGAGCGAGGCTTGGGATCCAGCATGGTGCTGTGGACCAGGAGCCTGGAAAGGCATCAGACAAAAAAAAAGTCAGTTGAACCCTCAATCACTCTGGTTTGGAGAGAATAACCTTGCAGAATCAAGACTCATCGCGGGGCTGAGCATCCGTTTCTGCATGGGGAGAGCTGTGTGAGTCTTGAGGTACCCACAGAGACCCCGTGGAGAAGAGCTGAGCGGCCAAAAGGAGGCATAACGTGTTGCAATTCTCCTAGCTTTCACAGCAATCATTGATTTTTATCAATCTTGAGCTTCTAGAGTCATGCAATTTCAAAAGCAGCTCTGTTTTCCTTTAAACAACTAAATAAAATACAAAGATTTCAGGCCTTGAGTTTACAGAGGGAAGTTTGAGAGTGTTAAAAAAATACAATTATATAGAGAAAGAACGCAGCGCCAACTGCCTTTCAGACCTCCTTGATTTTTAAACATATCTAACTCACAACAGGAAGAAAGAGGGCTCAATCCATGATTTTAGCTTGTGGCATCGCATCGTCACCTCATCTCCCCAGGAAGATGCTCTATACTGCTGTGCTGAATACAAAGACCTTATTGGAGTTATAAATACACAGTTGAAGACGCTGCTGCCTCAGTGGCTAAAGTAAGCCCCTGTGGAGAGAACATCACTGGCCCAAACACACTGTCTTATCTAATCTGTGTGAGGATGACACCTCCACGGCCTTTCTTGGTAGCTCCTTCATTTTGCCAAGAACAGAGATTACGCAAACAGTTTCCCTACAAAATCCCTCAAAAGGACACGGTCTTGATAAGAGCCACCCATCAATAAAAACTTAAAGGAATGATTACTTTTAACAGAATGATTTCTGATTAAGGATGGTCTGGTAAATCTTTGTCCAAGTCTGGATTCTGTTGAGTCAGGACCTCTTTTCCTGGTTTAACCTAATTCATATTTCTATCACACTCATCCCTAACCTCGCTCACCAAAGACAGGTGAAAAATCACTGTTCAAAGGGAAACTCAGAAGATCTTTTCTGGAGGATGCAGCAGGTTTGGTCTTTTTTACTTCAACCAGTCCCATCTTTTCTCTGCTACCTGCTTCCCTGCTGACTCCCAGCCCCTTTCCACCAACAAGATCCATCTCCCCACCCTGCTGCATACTCTCTGGTCCAAGGTTCTGCGCAGAGGATGCTGGCAAACCAGCCCTGCTCTCTCTCCAAGCGATCAAGGAGCCCAGGAAGAACAACACCATAAAGTGAGGAGCAGCTATCTAGTATTTTGAGAGAGAAACCAAGGTTTGCTCTTTTACAGTCTCTCTATGCAAGATTTAACGCCAAAAGACAAGCAAAAAGTAGTCACTCCAATCTCCTCTCCTCCAAGCCCCTGATTATGAACATAGAACAGAACCTACAAACCAAGCACCACCCTTTCTGCCAGACATCCCCATTCTCTCCAACAGCTTCAGAACAAACCCTGCAAACACCAGCCTGCCCTGAAAAGCTTTTCAAAACAAAGATTGGGTCTCTCTCCCTCCCGAAACAGAGAGGCTGCTCCCCAGACAGTTCACACGCCGCCTTTGAAGAGCACCAACCCCACCCTGAACAGGGATGAGAAGAACCTGAGAGTCCAGCTATGCAAAAGGGCTGAGCTCTGTCATTCCCGGGGGAAACACACAGCACTTTTGAAGCTGAGCACGGAATGACTTCTCTAAAGAACCATCTGTGGCTGTGCTTATGCCTCAGGGATGCCAAATTTTACCAAAGTCCTGGTTTCAAACACTAGACCAAAATCATTAGACCAGAATTTAGTAAGAACCAGGAACTATACCAGATACAGTTACATATGAAACTATTATCTCAGCTTGTCCTACAAGACATAAAATGCAGAACCGAAGATTTAGGGTTTTTTCCACCCTGGTGTATTTATTTACGCTTCAGAGGTGGGGAAAGCCAGAAATTCAGTGTGGCTGTAGCGTAACACGTGGCTTTGCAACGCAACACCAAACACTGTGTTTCCTGGAGCCAGGCTGTTACTCTACATGTGAAGAGGAGCTGGAGGAACTGCAGTCAGAACACTCTGCACTCCACGGAGCAAGCAGCAGGCATTACTCAGCAGTAAATCTTTAGCTAGTCAGGACCGAGGATGGAGCAGATCTAAGAACACCCAGAGAGATGAGCAGGGAGTTAAAGAAGGGGCAAATTACATATGTGCGTCAGCACTTCAGGCCAGGCATCTCGGTCCAACAGCAGAAGATAATGGAGCGAGGCTGCCAAGCCTACTGCTTGGCACACTTCTGGGTTCGAATCTGTTCTTGCTTTCGAGCTGGTTAGCTGCTCGGGGCAGGGACTGCCTCCTACTCGGGATGAACAGGGTGCCCACTGCGCACATAACTCCTAGCACACCGGGTTTCCAACGCCACTCGAGACCTCTAGGCTGGCCAGAATGCAGCAAGCCCCAAGGGAAGCTGCACGGAGCATCCCTTTCTGCCACCCCTACACCCAGCAGCTTACACAACTTCGGGTGTTTCTGCAAAGCTGTCCCAACCCCGGCGAGGACAGATCACCCCCTCGGCAGCAGCCAGAGAAGCAGACCAGACGCTGTGTGTGGCAGACACGCATTCCTCGGGCAAACAGAAGGAGGGCTCTTCGTCAAAGCCACCACCATAACGCAGCTTTGCCGAGCGCAGCCCAAGGGCTCCAGCCTGCTTTCCAGGACACAGCCCACAGGTCTGCCAGAGCCTTTGGCTTTTCCAAGACACACAGCAGTTATGGAGGGGTGGCACGGAATGGAGATGACTCCGCTTCTGTTAACTCTACCAGCGCCAGAGAGGAACCCTGGAAAAGAGCAATAACGCAGCTTAATTCTCCCTCCCTCATGAGAAAAACGCTGCAGAAAACAGAGTTACTCTATTGACTGCGATACATCCTCTTTCTGAGCACTTCACAAAGGAACGCCAGACTGAAAGCACAAATTAGAGGTCTCTGTGCACATCAGAGGGAACGCGCCTCCATCCTCCCCTTGCCAGAATCAAAAGGAAAAGCCTCCAGGAGGAGCCAAGAATTTACATTCAAGTTTAACCCAAAGTCACCAGCCAACAAGAACGTGCACCAGGATCCACACAAAGCTGCTTCTGTGACACGACGTTGGCAAACCGGGAAATGGACCAAGTGCTATAATAGTCCTACAGAGTCCCCTGAGGAGCCACCCCGTGACCATCTCTAGCCTTGAACCTGGCCTGAGTGTGAACCAAGGCCAACTTCTCCCCATCCCAGGCTTGAGAAAGACACTGAAGGTCCAAGGTCACTGGTCCCATCCTCTCCTATCACAAGCCACCATGTCAAATAACCACCTCTCAAACTCTCACTTAAAACCGGAAAGGGGCACGTCCCCCCAGCACTCTTATTGCAAAAACTACTGCAGATGCAACTCCTCAGGGATTTGGAAACCTTATTTGCACTTCACAGCCTGATTGTAACCGTTTGTTCTCAGGGCAAAAAGCAGCTTAAGAAATTCCCGTCTCTTTCCTCCTTTCCTCTTGGCTTCTACGCAACAACTACTTCCTCTCACAGCCTCTCCTTGCAAAAGAAAGTAAGTCCAGCTCACTCAGAGGGGCAGTAAGACCCACAGAAAATAAAGGAGCTTACACACGGGTAACACGCTGGAAACAGGGGACAATAACCCCTTGCTATGAACAGTGATGGTTTTGAAGGGGCTGTGCCTCCAAAGGCTTAGGTGCAGAGTCTTATCTCCTCTTGCTTCGTGTCTCCCCAGGCTTGTCCCTCTCCCATTGCTCCTAATTCCCCGTGGGGAAACGCAGGGCATGGGTCAGGCACCGAGCACCAGCTCACCTCCTCCAGCGCCCGCTCGTTCTAACACCAAAAGACACAGGATTTCACGCTTGGGCTTTGGCGGCTTCTGAAGACAGAAAGAGGTGGAGTGAGAACTTTTAAAAACATACACAAACCCCAAATTCAAAGGGATACTTTCCCTTGGGGCACCCGCATTCACCAGCAATCACTCGACCCATACAGCCTTCTTTACCCAGGTATCGCGGTACACACCTGCTACCAGTTACACTTAGGGAATAACCAGGCTCTAGAGAAGTGGAGCCAATTTAACCTCCTGCAGGTGCAGAAGCAGCTCCCACCAGCCAAAGCAGACGGATGCTGTATCAATAACCAGAAATTAATTTCATGCCCTTGGCCGTCGCTCAATACATTGATCCTCCCTAGCCTTCCAAAAACCTAGCACCTTTTACAGAGCAGGGAAGTTTTAACCCATGCAATGACATCAGTGTTTACGTTAGTATAAACGCAGCATAAGCAAAAAATAGGGCTTGCGTTGCACGTTTTACCCCGATTTAGCACACACATGCCAGAGAGCAGCAAAAGAACATCCTCATCCGCACGGCTATCCCTGTGCCTTCCCTCCCGTTGCTGCCACAAAGCCTGGTTTGTACAGGCTTGGCAGCGTCGGCTGCCTCTTTTTTAATATCCATCCTCAGAAGTTGTCCCAATAACCATATCGCTAGGATTTTCAGCAGCAAACTCCCGAAACGCAGCGCGTCCTATCTGTTTGCTAACTTGGCCGCCAACTTCCAAGCACACCCATCGCTCCTGGCCTTACAAAGAGCCTCAGCAAACCCTGGTGCCCCCAGCCCGGGCCCGACAGAACCCCCCAAGGCGCGTTGAGGGCCGGGAAGGAGACCCTGCCTTCGCATCGCTCGCCTTCCCCGTACAAAACACCTGATTTTAGCGCAGTTTTTGCTGTTCGCAGACCGGCTCTGAAGTTCTGCGCACGAAGTTCGAGCGGGATTAACCACATCTCGGCAAAGCGATGTTAAAAGCCATGGTCTACAGCCACCGGACGCTCTCTGAGGAGAAGGAGGATGATGATGACGGTCCTTGGGTTGGCTTCTGCAGCCGCTCACAGGGTCCAGAAGCCACACGGACTGCAGGACGACACGGGAAAACCCCACAAGCCGGCTGTTACCCAGGCCCGGCACCGGAGGGGAGAGCAGCCGAGGCTTTATACCCTGGAGAGGAGGAACCGCCGGGCACCGCCACCGCCCCTCAGCCCTCCCAGAGCTCGCCGCCCCGGCCGCCTCCCCGCAACACGACGCCCCGGCTCCTCACGGAGCCCTGCCCGCCCAGCCGACCGGCCCCGAGCCCTCACCTTCCACCGGGGAGAACCGGACGACACCGCGCCCCGGCTGCCGAGCGGAGCCCGCCCGCTCCCGCCTCACCCGGGCAGCGCCGCCGCCCCACCCGCTCCCCTCAGGCGCCGACAACCCCCCCCACACACACTCCTCCCGCTCCCCGCCCTGCCGTGGGCGGCCCCGCTCTCACCTCCCGCCCGCCGCCTTCTTCCTCCTCCTCCTCCGGCCGCCGCCTCTCGCGAGAGGCCGGGCCCGGGGGTCCCCGCTAGGCCGCGGCGCAGGCGCCGTTCCGCCCGCCGGCGGGAGGCCCCGGCCCTCCTTGCCCCGGGCGCCC
>JAOXJM010000071.1:2916120-2928177 GCA_026413425.1 Tringa solitaria | reverse complement strand
TGGAACTCGATGATCTTTAAGGTCCCTTCCAACTCTAACCATTCTATGATTCTATCTTGACAGGGAACAAAGGAAGAGGGTGCCTGGTGTCACGCAGCAAAGCAGAAAGAGCCCATTAGGAGAATTCTTTGCAATTACTGCAGCTGTAAAAAAAGGTTCTTCATCCATCTGAAAATTGCACAAACCTACCTGAGATCATCATCTTCTGTATTTCAGCAGACCAAGGAGGGAAGCCACTTCTGTTCAGGGCACAGATTCACTATTTATTCAGTGCAACGGCCAGAACCACTTTATTTGCGGCATATTTAAAAAGCGGGACAAATACTTTTACAAAATGCTCCCTGTAGAGAAGGCTGCTGGCTGGAGACGTTTGTTCCAAAAAGAAAAACAAAACGTTCCCGCGGTTTACCTCCAGGCTAGCTCTTATCGGGGTCTTCACCTATCACCACGCCGCTTCTCCCACCTCGGTCGGATCTGCAACGCTCTGTAGATGGAAAAAGAGCTGGGAGCAATCTCTGCCTGCTCTCACGGCCGCACATCTGCTCACCCAAACAGCATTCCAGGCGCGCGTTACACCTCCCAGCTTCACAGCCCCACACAGGGACAGCGGGGGAGAAAGGGGAAGCTGTTTCTCAGGCGTTTAACATTTGGTTTTAATAGTCAGGGAGCCTTTGGGATGCATGGGTGGCATCCACGCTTTTGCCCTGGGAAAAATAAAAACACAACGGTGGCTTGGGCTCCATGCTGACATCTTCTGGGAGGCAAACACTGCTGGGAAAATGAGGTTTTCCTCTTCTCTTGGACTCTGTTAACACCCTGCTTGTCTTAAACTGAAGCTAACAGCTGCAGCGCACAGTACCGAGGGGAAAGACTTGCAGGAGGGGTATGGGAAAAGGGATATACAACGTGTAAGGTCCCTCTCCCCCTGTTTTTCAGCATCACAACACAAAAAGCTAAAATCCACGTTAAGGCACACTCCCCCTGCACTTGCTTCCCCGACTTCCAGCAGTCTTGAAATTGCAATCCCTTGGGATTGATGTCCTTGGGGCTGGAGACTCCTGCTCCTCCAGTGACTTCTATTTAGGCTTCGGCTGGTCCCCCCGGCGGGCAACTGGCCACTCCTGCTTTTGGCGACTGCTGGCACCATCTGCAGGCCCTGCAAGCGAGGGGAGATGAAGTGCTCGCTCAGGTTTCTCACGCTTCCACTGGAGTCTCGTCGCCAGTCAAAGCGGGGAAGAGAGGAGACAGATTGCCAGGGGCTGCGGAGGGGAGAGCTTGGCAGAGGCAAGAGGATCTGCACATCGCCAGCAACGCGACGCTCTCGGTGGAAAGCAGTGTGTTGTCACCCGGCTAACTCAGATTAAACTTTGTACTTCACATATGGGATTACACTAGGATTATGGGCACCTCTGAAAATGTTATTTTCTCTCCCTGAGAGGTTATTTTTGGCTAAGAGGAAGAAGGAGTGTAACTCATTCTGGAACATTGCCCATGTCATCTGTTGAAAAAAAAAAAAAAAAAGAAAAAAAAAGGAAAAAAGGCTTAAAACTTGGCTGTAAACCCCATACCCATGTGGCTGCTTTCCCAACTGGACCGTTGGTGTTGCATTTCCAGCTCTTTAGGTTCAGATTGCAACAGAGCAAGTGCTGAAGGATCTAGCGGTGCCTCCTGAGCCAGCCAGCCTGAGAATATTTCACCTACTCACCCTTGACTTGCTTCTGGAGGACCTGTCCTTTGATGTGACCAGCATTGCTCAGCTGGGGGGTGCCTGCAGGAGCACTGTCTTTCAGCAGCACTTCTCCTGGAGTCCCCTCTATCAAAGACAGGGTGTGCTTCGTTATAAAATCAGTTTAAAGGAAAAAAACCATTTTCCCATGTACGAGCTTGTAATAGTTCATCAAAATAAATTGCAGCATTGTAAATCAGAAGTTAACCTCTTTTTAATTTAAAAAGATATGTATGAAAAACTAATTAGCATCGGTAAGCTAAGAATGGCAGAATGGGGAAGGATCCTGGCTTTGTTTCAATAGGGTTTGGGTACCCGGTTCCCCTAAACTCATCCCGACCTTCTGTGTCTGCACAAGGCAAAGCAGCTGAAGCTGGCGGACGGTCAGTGCAGCTGGTCACGTCTTGGCCTCCTTGCTGAGGCTTGGTTTGGGTGAGAAACTCTCTGAATCAGCACCTTGTTGCATGTGAACCCAACCGAACACTAATCCTTCCCCATCAGTTAGAGAGGCACAGTTGAGGCATTGATCTACAAAGGATATGCGTTCTTACCCATCAAAAGCTACTTGGATTATATTTTTTTAAAAAATTAAGATCAAATTACTAATAGTTTGGATCATTAGCTTTTACTCTGGTTTACTTCTCACATGATAATCCATCTTTTCCAACAGAGCTGATGCAGGATGTCTCCAGCAGCTCTTTGGCCCCTACCTGAACGGTGGCCGACAGGAACTTTGACCTTTGGGGCAGTGGATATGCCACTCGTGGCTTCTGACTGATGGAAGAGTCTGTCTCGGCACAGGTGGTTCTCACCAGCTTTGTCTGTACTGGGGCTTGAGGTCTGAAAGACACCAAGTTGAGTTAACTTCCGTGGTGATGTCTCTCACCTCTGGTTGTTGCCACGTTGTACCAAAAATATCACAGAATCACAGAATGACATGGGGTTGGAAGGGAACTCTGGAGATCATCTAGTCCAACCCCCTGCCAGAGCAGGTCCACCCAGGGCAGGTTGCACAGGAATGTGTCCAGGTGGGTTTAAATGTCTCCAGAGAAGGAGACTCCACCAATTCCCTTCAGACCTGACTTTAGGCAGGTGGTCAAGGGCATTATAGAAGAATAAAGGTATTTAACTTATTTCCTCATGGAGTTTGCGCTATGTTTCTCTTACCATATTTAAAAACCACCCTAGCTCCACTGGGTCTATGTCTTCCTCTCAACCCATCCCCAATAGAAAGAAGCACAAAGGACCTACCCTGTGGAAGTTTGGTTCAAGGGAGCGAGATCTTTTCTTTCTGGCTGTCTTCTCAGCAGGCATCTCTTGGTCCTTCCTGTTCTTCAGCATTCCCCTGGCTGGGGAACACAGCTGGCTGCCAGCTGCGGGATCTGACAGCAAACTCCCCCTGCTCGCACAGCCTCTCCTCTGACAGTCTGGGGTGGAACTGGCCTCGAGACACTTCAGCTCAAGCGTATCCTCCTCGGAGGAGTGGGCTGAGGAGACGTCACTCCTAAGGTCCCTCTGTTGGGCTCTGGAACGGCGACTGGCCGCGATGAGGGAGATGCTTTTGGTGTTGGCAGTGATTTCCTTCAAGGTCTCCAGGCTCAGTGGAAGAGCAGGAATGTCTGCAGGTGACTTTTTCCCACACAAGTCCAGAGAGGTGGGGGAACGCAGCCTGGGAGTCATCCTTCCTGCAGCAATACCTGTAGGTTTCTGCTAAAAATCAAAGTGATTGCAGCGTAATTTGCTTTCCGTTCAAGGCTTTTATTCTTTTCCCCTTCAAAGCACTTTCAAACATTTGGGAGACATGAAATTTTACCTGAAATATTGTTACAACAGCTTCTATGTATGGAAAAGCAAAGGCAAAGCTTTTTAATTATATATTTCCTGTACAGAGCCACGGCTAAAAAATGCGTCAGCCCCAAGGCTGATGAACTCCTACCTCTCCCTCCTGTTCCAGGGTGCTGGGTGAAATCCATCTCACCGATTTTGCCAAATGAGGGCCAAGGAGATGAATTAATGGCATAAAAGGAGGTGATCATCCTGGACAACACAGGTGCCCTCACACCAGACCATGCGTTGTATGGTGCATCCCTATTTACAACGTCCATCGCTCTGCTGGACAACTAGACACTACGTGGCTCATGGAGAGGGAGACCCCAAATTGGAGTTGGCAGCTAAGCCTTGGCCTCTTAAATGAATCTCAGGCCTTAAACCCAAGGCCAGCGATCTAAGAGTGATTTTGTTGCCTGCCAAGGTTTACCTTCCTCACATACAGTAGATTCAACTGCTATCCACGACAAACGTGTCTTGAATGCAGTCCCTGCCACACTGACCTGCTGAATTGGGCTTTTTGGCGAAGCAGAGAAAGCGGGGCTGAGGTGGGTATCCAGAGACCCCTCCTTCCTACAGGGTGTGGTTTCAGATGATCTGCAACTGTCACTGCGAAAAGAATATGCTGAAATGTTAATAGACGAAAACACAGACCCTTTATCAAGAGGGAGAGATGAAACATGTCCAGATGAGAGCTCTCGAGACGTGGGGAAAGCCAGGAGCCTGGTAAATGTGGTAATAAAGAACACAGCAAGGAAGGACTTCACGATTCATGAAGGAGAGAGATTTTGTCTTCTAATCCTCACAAACTTTGCTACTTTGATTAAACACTTGCCAGTCAGTAGAAGCAAAGCCAAACATCTCCCATAGCCCTCTCTGCTGAGAAGGTTCCTGCTAAAACACAGAGCTGCTTTGCCAGAGTTTCCCAGTAAACTCTTTTCTTACAGATTCCAGTTTCTGGAGGTTCTTCCAGTTTGATATCACCCAGCTTTGGGGACACAGCTGGGAGCTGGAAGGTCCCTGTGCCCTAAAGAAAAAGTCTAATAATGAGAAGGATTCACATTACCTGTCTGACTCAAGGGTGATGGAGGGAATGTCAAACTTCACCCCCCAGGGAAGATCCTTCACGTTCCCAGGTGGACCTTTTCTGACCTCATCTTTATTAGGATCCAGATGCTGACTTACATCCAGGGAAGGGCTGTCGTGGGGCTGCAGGAAGAGGGAAGAATGAGATCTTCAGCAGATTTTTCTCACTGTAAACCCCCTCCCCTCTAGCCCTGGCCCCCAGCCTGTGGTCACAAAGACGCTCTTGATAGCTCATGTGCTTTTCCATAGCTCCAGCCACCTGCTAATTGCTCCTCTCCTGTGCAAGGGCACCCAAAGTAGTTTGATTTCTCATATAACAACATGACTAGCAGTAAGTTTATTATTCAAGGTGAAACCCAACTCCTTGTCCTGTTCATTCTAGGCAATCATAATAAACAGAAGACGCTGCTGGTTGGACTCCCTGCTGAAGACCATGGCAATTTCCTGGCAGCCCCTTAAGTGTCTGAAAACACACATGAGTTTTCCAAAGACAAAGAAGCCAGCAGCATCTTTCCCTTCTTGCATGAAAGGCCTGAGGACCTCAATAACAACTGTGCCATGAGCAAGCAGAGGCCTCCAGAGGGGATGGTCTCCTTCAGCAGTGGCTTGTAGAGTTGCATGTTTGGCCATCTCACCTTTGCTTTTCTGCTTGCCACCAAGCCACAGTTGTCTCTGTCAAATCTAATGCAACAGCAACTGGGAGGATGAACATGCTGGCTCATGCACAGCCCTGCCGGGGTCCTTTTCTCTCATTAAAAGCCTTAAGAATTCTCCGAGTCAAAGGGAAGGAGAGCGGAGCTCCAGAGACAACATGTTCATAAAACAAAGCTCTGTGCAGCTCCTGACGGGCACCAGGGCCTGGCCAGGCTTTGGGTGGGTGTGAATCTACAGCCGTGGCACAAGATGATGGGACAGCGTGGATTCTCCGATACAAGGGTCTGCTCTGCCTTACCCCGAGCACGCCCGACATCACTGAGTGCAGCAGGAGCAGGCGGTTCAGTGTCCCCTCCTCCAGCTCGGAGAGGTGCAGGTGGTGTAACCTCACCAGTGTCTCTGGGACAGGAATGTTCTGGGCTAGAGCAGAGATGGGAAGGAAAAGTTAAAGGTCATTCCTAGAGAAACAGCTGAGAACTGTGGAGGCGTGACATGCAAGACAAGTGTTTCTGGGTGGACTATTCTCCACTTTGGCATCGGAAAACAAGGCTCAGAGAGAGCGACAGAGCAGGAGCAAAGCTGCTGCTTCACCTTTTATCAGCATCTGCTGCTGATGAATAATTTCTTCACAGAGCAGCGTGTGCTGCTGCAGTTGCTGGATCACAAAATCCTTCTGGCACAAGAGGTTCTCCTTGTACAGTGTATTCGCCTGCAGCTCCGTGTTGCCAAGCTCAAGCTGGTGGGCTCTGCAGAGGAGCCTTAGCACCTCCTGCTGATCCTCGCTGGCGATTTGTCTGGGGAAAAACTCCTCCATCTGGGAAGCTTTTTCCTTGGCATTTGCTAAGTGCTGCTCCAGCTCTGTCTGAAAGAGATAGACAGGGGGTTGTCAAGGCAGTTTGGCTTCTTGGGATAACAAAGCAGAGCAAATCCCTGCAGTGTCCTTCACGCTGAGATTAAAGTAATAGCTACAAAAAGTATTTTGCTAATTGTACTAGCAGCCACCACGGTTCAGTCATGGCAGATACATCCAGACGCACAGTCCTAGTCTAGAGGAGCTCACAAACACTAACGTTAGCTGCCAAAAAAATAACCACCAAAAGTGATTACCAAAACATCGAACAACCAGTGAGTGACAAACCCTAAAAGCGTCCCTGAAAGGGAAAATGGGTTTGTGATTTTCCCTTGTCCTAAAAACCACAGGGACAGAGGCAGGATGCAAACGTCAGCGTTCCCACGCTGCTTCCTTCAGCAGCCCAGAGTATTTAGGAGTCCACCTGCAATCCAGCTGCCACGCTGCTTTTGTGGTGCTGGCCCAAGAGCAGGAGAACCTCTCTGAGTTACGCTGCTGCCATCCTGCCCCCAAGCACCCTCTGGGCTGAGGGTGCTGGTCGTGACCATAAGGGCACCTTCACCTCCTCCCCCACCTTCAGGGCCGCCATCCTGCGCTGCTCTGCCAGCAGCAGGTTGATCTCTTCTCTTGCTACCGTCACTTCATGAGGTTCAGGTGACTCCATGGTATCCACATCCCTGTCTTCCTCCTCTCTATTTTCACCTTTCTCCTCTGTTGCTGGCTTGTCGTCCTTGTGTGCACCCTGAGCCTTCTCTCGTTCCCAGCTGCCAGCAGAAAAAGAAAGGAAGTTCTAGGACGTGGTGACACAACTCATAATGATGCACGCAGAGCCCTTTATTGTATCTGTCCAACTTCTTCTTGCATGACAGCAGCAGAACTAATTAGTCCAGGCTGCCCCGGAGCTGGGCAAGCCATGCAGAATAGCACAATTAGCTTCCTCCTGTAAGACAGGCCTCCTACGTGATCTTTCCATGGAAAGAACAGTGCTTGTCCCCACCTCAACACAAATTGTTGTCTATTCACAGGTAGTTGTTGAACATCTTTAACATTCTGAAGACTATTTTAACTCCAAATGACCCAAAGCCAAAGGGACTATAAATTTTACAGCAGCGTTAGGTGGGCGACTAGTGATAATGAGAGGGAACTGACACCTACTTATAGTTTATCCAGAAGAAAGGGATGCTGCTGCTTTCTCTGACCTGGAGTCATGCCCAGTGCATCTGGGTGGAAAACTCTTCACAAACACAGGGTGACTGGACCACGGAAGGACCAACAATCCCAAACTGCACAGGCATCCAGTTTTTCCCATTAAAACACAAGCCCGGAATAGGGTCCAAATAGAGGTGAGGTACCTACTGCTTATCCCCTTAGTCTCCTGCTTAAACCTGATGCTAGAGGTAGCTGGTTGCTTTATGGAGCTACATCAGACGATTGCACTTCAGTGCAGCACCAGGTGCCGGCTGCAGCCTCCTTACAGGCGGCTGGAGGGATCAGGGGTGTGTTTCTCGATAGCAGAAATCACCCGTTACAAATATAGCACCTTAATCTAAAGCTCAGAGTCGCATGGACTTAATCTACCTTAAATCCCTGGGCACCTTTTGCAGACCACCACCCTCCCAAGTTTTTTTTTCTCGTCACGTAGGTAAATCTCAAACCTACACTTGATCTCATCCCTTTGTCATTTTTGTTTTGGGGGGACGCACCACGGGATGTTGGCATTTCTCGTGGTACGTTTGGAGGTCCAGGTATAAATTGTGCTGAAAGCCAAGGAGGTACTCACTCTGCAATTGTTAGGAGGTGCCTGCAGGTATCAACGTGCAGCTCAATGTTGGTGTTCTCCAGCTCCATCAGGCTGCGACGCATCTCCATTTGCTCCTTGGAAGCCCTCATCAGCTCTGCCCTCAAGGTGTTCATCACATGGGGACTGCGTGCCTGTGAGCCCTGGTGCCTCTCTGCTGCAGGAGAAGACATTTCTGACCTGACCTTAGGCCAGGTAAGTCCCCACAAAACTACTTTTGGGCCCAAGCCACTCCTTTGTTTATAGGACTGCTTTGTTCTGCAGTGTCTTGAGGTTAATCATGCGCTTAAGAAATCCAATATATCTTTATGACCATATTATTAGCAATAAACAGGTCTCATTGCTACTCTTTTGTGAGCATTAAGGGGATACTGCATTGCAGGGACACCTCTTCCCCCTTTCCACTTGCCAAAACCAAAAAGGTATCATTTTTCTGTGCTTGTTACCTAGAAATGACCTTGGGTATTGGTAGCACAGACCTATTATACTTATGTCTTGTCTGTCAGAGAACCTGACTACTTTTTGTTTCATTCCTTGCCAGATTCACTGACAAAAGGAACAATCCCCAGGGCAGAGCAATCAATGCTTTAAAAGCTTCACCCTGCCCCCCTCCCTACTTTTTTTTTTATTTTTGATTAAGTGCAACGAACCATACAACAGAATTCCGTTTCCTGACGCAGCCTCGGAGCCTGCAGTGACGCAGGCTGCAAACTTGGTCACCTCTTCAGAAGAGTCAGGACTTCCCCCAGCAAATGCCACCACTTGATGTCAAAGCTCTTCTCAAGGGCAGGTTTGTGAAATTTAACACATTTTAACCTTGGGGAAGATGCTGAGAGGGTTGAATATGTTGTCCAGCATCATGCAGCACATCAGAGACGGGCTTACACAGAACAACTTCACTTCCCCTACCTATCAGGCTGTGTTCTCCACTCTGCTCCTCTGCAGGCATTGTTGAACCAGCTTCCCCCAGCTATGTCTGCATGGAGGCCCACCAAGTGCTACCACAACACATCCACACGGCTCCTCTCCCAGCTCCCTTCCCTCCAGATACCCCAGAATGTTTCTAGCTCGTGGCTCTACCTTGCAGATCCCTGAGGTCAGCGCTGGCTGTACTTTTCTCTTTCTCCTGGTTTTTCACCCTCTCCTTCAGACGCTCGATCTCCCTGTGGAGGTCCGTGATGATGCTGGTGTACTGGTCAACGTTCCTCAGGTTACATTTTACCTGGTGAGCCAGAACACGTGAGCATTTGTCCCACAGTCTGTTATTGGTACAACGGCTGTAAACAAAGCCACAGTTTTGTTTGGAGGGGCCCGGAATCCTGCCTTGGGGAAGAGTTTGCCTTCTTGAGTGGGGAGACTGTAGATTTGTGGTTTTCCCTAATTCTGGGAAATTCCCAAAAGGCAACAGAGAAAAAACAGGGACCTTGTGTCTACAGGGAAAACACAGAGATCCACAAAGTGAAAACCCTGTTGTAGATCATTGTTCATCTTCCTTCACCCCACAAACATCTCCATTTTATTCCTTTGTTCTGCAGCCTTTCAATTTCTCTTCCAGGCCCAGCATCCCCACACACTGTTCTCCCAATAGCCATCTTCCACCCATCATTCCTTATGTTCTGCACCCAGGTCCATGCCCGACACATCCTCCTCTGCCCTTCCATCATTCTGCTCTCTTGTTTTGATCCTCATATTCCTCTTCTCATCCATGACCCACACAATTTGCTTTCTGCTATTCCCTTCGTCTGCTTTTCTTCCTTTCTGTCACTCACACTGAGTTTCTGCACCATCCTGACGTTTGGTCTCCTTTCATCTACTACATGTTAATCTCTAACCCCCACCTCCCTTGTGAGTTGTTTGCCCTTTTACCTGTGTCTTGATGTTTTTTGCTCGGTAGGCATAGATCAAGGTCTTTCGAGATTCTTCAAAGGAGGTGCTGGCTGGGCTGATATGTGCAATCATAACAGTCCTGCTGTTGCCCCCTAACGAGTCCTAGAGGGATGCAACGTGGACGTGGTTAGTACGGACACCACAGGGGCTGGCTGCTTGGTGGTAACCACCAGGGCTGGTTACCCCTGCAGTTCATTGAGATTCCGGTGGAGAATCCCAATTAGGAGTGAAGGAAGTGCTGGTAAAAGACCATTCATTAGGCCCTTTCTCCATCAACAGCAAAATCAATAAGTAATTAAACTTCCTACAAAAGAAGAATTTTTGCAAGGAAATCGCAATTTCCACAGATATGCTGGCAGCTTCTCAAACAGAAACCTGCCTTTTTCTCCAGCCCTTCCCCACCCCCCACATCCTCTAGAAAACCCATCTGTCAGGCAGCGGTAGCTGAGCACCAAGGCTTGAGGTGAGGTTCATAAATGACATCGTAAAGGATCCATAAAATAACCTGTGAAGCAAAGAGCCCGTCTGCAACCTTCCTGATTTCCTACGACAGCACACAGTCACTCTCAGACTCTCTTTCTCCCACCCCAACATCATCTAAATTTATTGGCCAATTTCAGGCAAATCTTATAGAAGG
This sequence comes from Tringa solitaria, assembly GCA_026413425.1. Classification (NCBI taxonomy): domain Eukaryota; kingdom Metazoa; phylum Chordata; class Aves; order Charadriiformes; family Scolopacidae; genus Tringa; species Tringa solitaria. The sequence continues at coordinate 2,917,712 of JAOXJM010000071.1, read as the reverse complement.
GATGAAACATTCAAAGGCAGTAAGTTCATTAAAAAAGAAAAAAACCCCACACTTATCACCTGCAAGCTTAGAGACACACAACCTGAATCGATAGGATTTCCTTAACCCTTGGTTGGACTAGATGATCTTAAAGGTCCCTTCCAACCTGGCCAATTCTATGTTTCTATAGGACATCCTTCCTTAACAGCACAGGTGAAAAGACAAGAAGTTTATTGAAGAGTCAGCACCGAGTCAAGCCCTGATTGTATTGTAATACCCACGCAAGATCCTGGAGGAGCGCTCCAAGCTGGATAAAGACAGCGCATGGACATACTCAAGGATGAGCCCTGTCTGATTTGAAGGGTGATTCCAGCCCAGCTCCTCGGTGACCCACGGTGGACAGTACCTTCAGCAGGCGTGTGAGTTTGCTGTCCCGAAAATTAACAAACTGGGCCCGGCTCCCCCCCTTCTCGCTCAAAGCGTTGATGCAGTTGCCCAGAGCCAGCAGCGAGCGGTTGATGTGGGCTCCTTCCTTCATCCTCTTGCCCCGGTTCTGCGTCTGTTGGGAGGGAGGACAGACAGACAGACAAAGCACACGCTTCAGAATGTGGGGTCTGTGCCTTGGGAAGCAAGATGCGTGGCATCACTGGGGTCAAGGCAATGCCTCCTGCAAAATCAACCTGAAATTGCAGGGTTAAACTCCATTCTGAGGCACAGAGGTGCTGGCCGGAGCACATTTCTTGGAAAAGATGACCCAGCTGTGACCTCTTGGTTCTTAAAAGATAGCTATTAATTATCTTCTAAAGACGATTTCAGAACTTAAGATGCATAACTACAGAATTCCTGGTCTCAGCAGAAATACTGGGTGTGTAAATCTCTCTCCCTCAAATCAACCCCCTGAGTTACAGCATTTCCTCCTTCCCACAGGAGCCAGCTGCCGCCTTCTCCACCCACCAGCATCCCTCCCTTCCACTGGCACCAGCTTTCTCTCTGACAGCCCAGCTGGTCCCTGCCCAATGGACCTCAGCTTCTCTGTAGACACAAGATTGGCTGCTCCTTTTTCAGACCTGAGAAAAGGCTGCACCCAAAAGCTGGTTCACATTTTTCCAGCGATACCAGCTGGTCGAATAGAAAATATTACCAATACTGTCAAACTTTGCCTATTTTTAGGCTGTCTCAGGTACACACTACTGCTCTAAAGCGACAGAGAAACACACACAGTGCTGGTTTCCCCAGGGATGAGGATGGCCGTGCAGACCCTGCGCAGCAGGCCAGGGAATCTCAGCTTGGTCTCACCAAAAGCTGCTGAGATCCAGCCATACCTGGGCTGCTCTCTCCGACCCCGCCAAGTCGACCATGAAGAGCTTTCCGATCCTCATTTCCTCGCCCATTGCCTTCCTTCGGCTTTTCTGCGTCACCGTCACCTGCAGCACGGCATGTGAGCGGGAAGAGGTCTTGTTGGCAGCAGTGGGCTCCTGCGTGCGCTGCTTGTTTCCTTTTGTCAACAGCTGCATGATCTAAGTGACATGGAAAAGCACACAGAGATGTCCTCTGCTGGGAGGACAGGCTGAGAGAGTTGGGGGGGGTTCAGCCTGGAGAAGAGAAGGCTCCAG
>JAOXJM010000071.1:2888521-2909407 GCA_026413425.1 Tringa solitaria | reverse complement strand
CTCTCTCAGCCCCCCCTCACAGCAGAGGGGCTCCAGCCCTCCCAGCATCTCCGGGGCCTCCTCTGGCCCCATCCAACAGCTCCGTGTCCTTCTGATGTTGGTGGCCCCAGAGCTGGAGGCAGCACTGCAGGGGGGAGAGACCCCAGAGCAGAGGGACAGAATCCCCCTCCCTCTTCCCCTCCAGAGAAGACCAGCAATTCAAAATCCCACCTAAAAGCTGCCCTTGGCATCTCAGCTAATAACAGAGATTTGAAAAATTCTATTTTCACCTTTCCATAGCTGTTTTCCCTTTCATAAACGACAGCAGCATCCCCTTAGCAGCTCCTGACAGGAGAGCTGGTGCTGATAAAACACCGCATAATGCACAGAAACGATGCCTCATCAGGAGGGTGTGCAATTATTGAAACAGACTTGTTCCACGGCCCCACCAGTCACAAGCCACTAGTTACTATAGGAACCAGATTTATTTTCACAATAACAAGCTGCACGTCAATTTAATGAGGGTTTCACGAACAGCTCCCAGTCTCGAGCACTGGAGTAGACATTGCTGAGTAGTTCCAGCAACGGCAAAGGAAGATTTCTTCACCCCGAATATCTCCAAGCACAGGGCGGGCTCTCCAGCTTTGGAAAGCTTTTAATATTGACAAGAATGGAACGATTAACTTGGCTTCATCACCTCCCTGAACACGTCTGAGCGACACCGTTACGAGCACCTCGTTCCCATGGACTGAACTCATCTCTGCAAAGCATTTGGAAACGATATCTCAGACACCATAATCCCAAATCCTGCAGGAGGAGCAGGGGATGGTGCAAGTCTCTCTCGCACAGCCTTGACCTCCGGAATAGCCCCGTTAATCCCTGCATTTGGTAGCCCTGGCCACTGAGGGTAAGAAAACAAACCCAAATAAGCAGCCTGCGGAGACGGGTCACACCAAGTACTAAGGATTTTTCTTGCATTATAGAGGAATGCAAAGTATTCCAGATATTATTGACTTTATTTCAAGTGATTCCACTTTGAGCCGAGGTTGCTGTGTCTGCCTCAGTCGTGTTCCAGCACAGGGAGAGGGCAATGCTTGAGTTTAAGAGAGAGCCAGGGGCTGAAGGCTGAGCCTTGGGAAAGGATCACGTTTTCAAAGCACTGCTCTCACCAGAGAGACGCCGAGATCCTGGAGCAGCAGCGAGGGCTCAGACAGGACCATAATCCCAGCTGCTTATTATCAGTCTGTCTCTCAAACAGATCCCAAAGAGATCTGAAAGATCCCAAAGAGTGCTGAAAATCACTGTTTGAGGAGGACTAACCCTCACCACCAGCCTGGTGACCCAGCCTCACCTCCCCTGCTATAGGTTTTTTCTCCTCTGTAGGATACTTATACCCAACTTTTGCTTTAAACCACGCAGAGCTTTGCACAAAGAGCCCAAGAACACCTGAGGAACACCACAGGAAAAACGCTGGGGCTGGGTACAGCCCAGCTCCTCCATCCTGTGTCCTCCCCAAAGCCAGAGGACTCACCGTAAGCTGCTGCTCCTTCATGGCCGAGCTGCCGGACGATGCCAGCTCAGGGCTGGGTGGTTTGCCCAGAGAGGTGCACATCGTTGGAGACCTTCAGGAGGCTGCAGAGGCAGGAGACTGAAGGGTTCAGAGGCAGCAGCAGCAGCGATCACCTTCCCTGGGGAAGGGAGAAGTGACACCTGCTCTCCCCTGGCTGGGAGATGACTGTGGGGACAGCAGGAGAGGCAGCAGTGAAACTCCAAGCCCCGAAGGAGTGTGCCACCAGGGAACACAGTGAAGGGGCTCAGGATAAGCAACGTGACCAACATGCAAGCCCAAATTTGTTATTTACATCCAAATCCATCTGCACACCCTTGGTGAGCAGCTCACAACCTTAATTTTCTGCCCTTGAGGATGCCAAATTTCCCGTAGGACCAAATGCGCAGCACAGCCAGGGCCCACAGCCCCACCAAAAGCTGGGCAAGAAGCAGCCAAGCCCCTCTGGTCTCATTCAACAAATGCCAACAGCCGTCAAGACTGTCAGGAAAAAAGAGTTTGCTACCTCCCTGAGCCAAGTGCAGGCTTTGGTGGGACTGTCACTCCACGCACAGGGGCATCACTCCTGCGCTCAGGAAGGCCATCCTCCGGCGGGTTTAGCATCAGTCCATTCGTTACAACGATCTACCAGGAGAAACACAAGATCACCTTCTGTCTTCGGTATTTATTGACAGTAAACAAGTCAAAGCTCATAAAAGTTACAGTAAGGCTTTATTAAAAAAATATTAGAGTTTAAGAAGTTAAGACTTGGTATAGCAAGCAAACAAAATTTGCTCTATGAAGTTTGCATTAAGGACTGTAGATGGTTAGAAGGTCACGAGAACGCTTCTTTATTACAAATTCAAAATAAAGACCGTGAAAGCAAAGACTAGCCCAGGATTATATGAATTGTGCCAGTTAATCTTGCTATTTAAGACCAATAATTAAAAATAGTTGGGACAATACACTAACAAACACAATGAGATACTATCCTACTTAACACTTAAGGTGTTTCTCCCCCAAGCCCACCATCCCATGGAGGTACAACTGCTGAGGGAAGCCTTTTTCCCCCCTCCCATACATCTCTCTATACAATACCTACAAACCTGCTTCTGTTTCGACCACCCGTCAGAAGCCCTGACGAGGTCACATGCTGAGAACCAGCAGTTACAGAGGGCTTGAAGCTACAGACCACCATGGGTTCAATCCGACAAGGCCCTTCCTCCCCGCTACAACTCCTCATGTTATTCTGAAATACACCAAATAGTCTATTTACCAAATACATACCCATAAAGTGATTTCAGGAGCACATCATTTGCACAAAACATTTTGGGTAAGAAACACTAAAGTAAATAGATAGTAATTGAGGGGAAACAGTGTGGAAATGCCAGCGTTACCCATGAGGTCTTAACTGCTGGTCAGGACAACATCTCAGCAGCTTCCAAGGCTCCCACAGAAGCATTAAGTTTCAGTTTTTCATTGTTTTGTTTTCCCCCCCGTATGATTCACGCTTCAGAGAACATGTTAGAAGAGGGCTCAATTCATTTAACATTGGCATTACATTCCTTTACTTTGAAAATGGCCAGGGATAAAACCCAATAGCCTATTAAAACTTCATTGCAGGGAGACAGGGGAAAAAATACCCTTTCAACCCAATTCATAACTTAGAAAATGGTTGAGAAGTCACTTCTTCACAACTAAAGGGTAAGTGAAAAGGTTCCTGCTATAGAAGCCCAAGCCATTACTGGAAAACTTCCATGTGCTACAAGTTCTTCTGCATTGTTTTGCCAGAAAGTAAATATTTTTTTACAGTCCAGTTGAGATGAGCTTGGTAAATACTGTGGACTAAACTTTAATCATCTATATACATAGATTGTGAATGAACAAATACAGAAAAATGGAAATTAATATAGACTCCTGGAAAAAAAAACAACCAAACAACCCACCTGCTGGTTTAAGAGTGAATTATTAAGTCAATACCGTCATTGTGGAACGATTATTACGAAGTCTCCCTGGTGAAGAGAACATGGGAGTCAATGGAGGGGCTGGTGCATTTTCCATTGCACAAAGGTCACCTCAGGACAAGGAAAAGTAAGCGCTGAAACCACAACTGTCCCTCGGCTGCCTCTGGCCGCGTGTGGCTACCTTTTGCCCAAAGGGTGGTCTCTGTCCCCCACTGCGGATCTGCCAGATGCTGCTGGGTAAGTGAGCCCAGGGTTTAAGGAGCCAGCCAGGAGGGCTCACAGTAGCCATTTCACTGGCCGGTTCAGACGGAGCCAGGAACATCCTCATTCTCCTCTCCCCTCACAGAGCAAGCAGCAGGGCAGCAACCTCTTTCACCGCTCTGACAATATCCAGAAAAGAATTTCTACTCATAAATATGAATACAGAGCAGTTGGTCCACCGGCTTTAAATACTCTTTTCCCCTCTGAGCACAGGGGGCTTTAGAAATGAAAGCAGGTACTGTGAGAGGGAGCGTAAGGCATGTGCCCACACAGCATTTCTCTCAAAGTTTGCAATGTTCTCTAATCACTTAGTTTAATCCAGTAATTCCTGAGGCCAGAGTCAGTTGGCAAATGGTTTAAGAAATCCCCTCATTTTGCAGTCACTCCACTAAACAGAACAGGTCAACTTGTCACATTAACGAGCCAGACCACCACTGTAAAAACCAAACAAACCACAACACAAAACCAGAAGAGCCACGAGGAGCTGAAATTAAAATAAAAATATCCAAAGCAATCATATAGTCAATAGAGCAAACACCCTCCTATTGCTGTGGGTACGTCTGACTTCCATCACTCAGGGAAAGATTCCCTACAAACAACACGTAGCCAGCCCAATTTTAGTATAGGTCTGCTTTTATTTCCATATTCAGCTCTTTGAGGGAGATGTCCTTTCACAATCTGAAAGGAGGAGGATATAGCCCACTGTAGTGCTGCTTCAGCACACTAAGACACATCATACGAAAAACGGCTCTGTTGACTTTTCCCCAAACAAAACGAACACCCGTCCATGCACTCGGGACACAGAAAGAGTTCTCAAACAGAAACATCGTGCGTGTGTGTAAGACAGAGGTGCACCGATGAATCTCACCTCCCTGGCAATAGTCAAAAACTGCCAGTCGGTAAGTACTGCACGGGAATCAGTAAGTAAATACTGGTAGTAGTGGATTTAAAAAGGAAAAAAAAATAATCAAACCCTAAAAAAAAAAAAAAAATAATAAAAATTTAAAAGCAGCGCCTTCCCAGTATCTCGCTGCAACAGGCAGCAAGGCTTAAAGGCACTACAATGTGTCAGAATGGAGAAAACCTGGTGCATCCACCCCTCCAGAGTGCAAGAATATGGATTAAAAATTCCAAAGTTGATGTAGACTTTCTGAAAGTGAATGAACTTCTTTTCAGCACAAGATACGGTGGTGCTGCAGGAAAGGAAAAAAGAGAGGTGAGTTAGTTACTGTGCTTTTATACAAACAGCTCAGCCTTCCCACAGACAAATGCTGGTGAAAGGCTGAAAAAGCACATTTTTCACCCGTTCTTAAGCTGATGTTTGTTTAAATGCAGACACAAGGCAGCTTCTCTCTCTCTTCCTTCCATAAAAGATCTCCCGTGTGTGGGACACAGATAAGCCACAGTCAAAGGTATCAAGGCCATTAATTTTTTATACTGGTACAAGATGGGTACTGCTTGTATTTTATTTTAACTCCTTAGATATATGGATGCTGAAGAGCTGTTGGGTGACTTGGACCTTAAGCGAAGTCCTAAACATGACAGAGCTGGAATGCATTCCAGGTTTTAAGTCCTATGTGCCTTCAGTATTAAAATATATCTTTTCCCTCCCCAATAAAACAGCATCGAGCTCTCCAAAGGACATTTCCTACAGCAATGGCTGAAAGTAGCCTCTGTTTTCAACATACAATTATACACTATGAATTCACAAAAAGAAACTGGCAAAAGCACTGGATTAAATAAAATAGTTCATCAATAAACATTGCCAGTCAATCATGAGAATCTGCCACTACCTGAATTCTACCCAACGTTTCTAGAAAATTGATAGCAGAGTTCATGTGGATATTTAAACGTTTACTCAAATTTGTATCAGCCCACAGTCAGCTTGTATAATCCTCAGTACAGTATTTAAACTCCATCCAGCCTTCAACTAACACACAATAATTTTTCCGAAAGGCAAAACTTCTACCTAATACTAAATACAATTCCTTCTACTGACAGAACTGTGGAGTTTGCAATTGACTGTGTTTAAAAGTTGACCCTGACTCTGTTGTGGGTTTGATTACTCTGGAAAGACAGAACACACAGAATTTTCTGCTCACCACAGCTCATAAATCTAACTGTTTGTGATTACTTTTTAAAAAAGCTTTTGTTTCTCCCTTTTAGCCACAGAGAAGACATAAACCAACCCAAAAAATAACAAATTCACTCCTGCAACAAACCTAACTTTTCCAAGCAATTTATTGATCTATCGCAAAAGCTGACAGAAAAAGTTTCTCTCTGCTGAGAGGTATGCCTCTTACCACAGTTTTGTTAATTACTCTGGTTCTGCAAGGGTAATAATTTCTTCATTGATAAAAAATTCAACAGTCTCCTCCTCCCAGTCATCAACATTGCTGTCCAGCTCATCTGTGTCTACCCCTGGAAAGGAGAAAACATTAACACTGGATGTATCCAACACGGCAGCAAGGGAAAGATTTGATGCTCTTTGGCACAAACAGTCCTTTAACCAGCAGTGAAGTTCGAGGTATTTAGTGCTTTAAATCATAATAAGGACATGCTAAATTCATTAAGTGACAAACAAGCACTACTGTCTCCCACCACAACATTTTCTGGTTTAATGCAACCCACAAATCTCTTCATGGTCTTATCTCAAGGTCAAGCCAATGTTTATCTTGAAGAGGTGAGGTAAAGCATTGATAGCAAAATCTGGCAGCAGTATTTGAGCTTTCTCCCATGAAAAAAAAGATAGAAAACTGTTGTGATTCAGGATAAAGAGTATAAATAACCTTCAGAGAAGAAGGGACAAGCTTTGGCAGGAAATGGAGGAAGAGAAGAAGCTGATGAAGCCCCAGAAGAAAGTATTTATTTTGTAAGCAGCAGCAGGTACCGAGCAGCAAGTCTTTACAAGTACAACGCGAGCCTTACCTCCGCGAAGCTCTAAACGCTCGTTCCTCTGCTCCATGTATAACTCTTGTGCCATCTTGCGGTACTTTCTGAACTCCTCCATCATCGTACGTCTCCTCTCCACGAGCTCCTACAGAGACAGGAAGAGGTCATTAAACCTCCCCAATAAATCAAATCCACATTGGATGCATTTGTTAGCAAGTTTCTCATGAACATACTCTCTACTGACTTAGGAAAAAGATTTTTCTCTTACGTAATCAAAAAGCTCTGTTGGTGAATTTTGTTTTCTTTTTAATTTTAAGAGCTTTTCTTAAAGATTGGCTAATACAGCAAGTCACTAAAATTTTGCCAGCCTTGCTCACTGAGGTATCACCAGTGTCTCTCCAGATTAATTACTGTTTAACCTGAGAGTTCAGTAGCATCTGTCTGAACTGCTTATTGAAATTAAATATCTAGAGTCAAATGAACACTGATGTTTGTTATAAAGGAAATTTAACTTCTCTATCACCATTATAAAATAGCTAAGGACAGGGTAAAAGAAATTAATCTACATTATTATATTCCCAAAGTGTCTTGCCTTTGAAGCTTTGGACTGGCTCAGGCGATCCTTCTGTTCAAATATCTTGGAGTATTTCTTCAGGTCCTTCTTAATTTGCTGTAAAAGAGGGAATTGTATTTCAACTAGGATATCAGATGAGCAGACAAAGCCACCATATTCTGTAAGAACTCCTTCAGCAGGCCTAAGCAGGTTTTGCATTTTTGAAAAACATCTCTCTTGGGCAATTCCCCTTCACCCTAATTTTGTTTGCTCTTCCTGGCTTACAGATCACAAATGCTTCTGTACACATGCAATTAGCGAAGTCTGGACAGCTAAATTCAATTTTGTTATTCTCTCTGCTGTTTCACTGTACCCAGACTGTAAGAACAACTGGTCATCATTTCTATTCTGTGCTTAAAGAACAGTTAATATCTACAGTCATTCCCAGAAGTGAGGTCTCCTACAGCAATACGTTTGGGGTTTGGCTTTTTTAATTTTTCTCCACCTCCCCAAATTGAAGGCAAAAGGCAATTGTGTGATTCTGTAACAGTTCAAGCTGCATCCTCAAGAAGGAATAAACCAAGTATGCACCAAATCAACGTCAGGAGGAAGAGTCACTTGAATCCACTACCTTTATCTGATCCTCACTGAGCAAGGTGGCTGGTCGTGGTCTCCAGAGAAGCTGACAGAACCTGTCTTTATTGTTTTTCTGAAGTAGACGGCCTTGGAAGGTCCATAACCAATATGCATTGTCCACCTGGAAAATAAGTGCACCATCTCAGTCAAGATAAGCTGCAACTTAACACTCTGGTCCTCGCTCTATGTCTTAAGGCTCTTTTTTATAAAATCAACACCATTAGTCAACAGAATCAAGGCACTCTTTTTGTTCATGTCTCTCTTGCACAAATGAAATTCCTCAGCAAAATATTTGTCCCACTGAAGCTTTTCAAGAAGTTACTTTCTGGAGGATCACAACAGTTTGAAACTAAGCCAGCCCCTCTATCATACTCTGAAGTCTCAGATTCTATACTTGTACAGGAGACATTACACTGCAGTGGCTGGAATCGTTCAAAAGTACTGACAGCTTCAATAAGTCACACTGTTCTGTGTGGGCCACAAGGAGAACAAGTTTCAGACTACTAAAGATATAATGAAAATTCAGAAAAAGGACACTCGGTTTAGACTCATGAACTGCCCTTCCAGAACTTATTTTGGACAATCAGTGAAGCTAATGGTCCAGATACATACTGATGTTCAGATATTAACATAGAAATCACTACGGTGCAGAATTCAAGCTGCAAGATCAGTGACAGATGTTCTTTTTCTCTTCCTAATCAATAGCCCTTTCCAAGACCTCTGGAAGAGAAAGAAAAAGGAAAATAAAAAAAGAAAGCCTTAGTACCTTGTGACTCCACCAAGAGACAGAAGTCACAATGTATCTGCCCGTTGGATCCCACTCCACATCTGAAGCTGTGTAGTGTTCGGCGATGTTCATCATGGTGCAGTCAGATGTATCGACAAATGCTAAGGCACCATTCATGCTGCAAAGGAAAAACAAGACAGATGGTTTTACAAACCAGCATAACTTGGTTTTTTTAAAAGCATTTCTCAAGCTGCACCCTTATAAGTCCTCACTACAAAGATAAATTTTCACTGCAACCACAGGCTCAGATCAGTCTCTGTGGCTAGAAAGCAATGCGGTAAATAAAAAAAAAAATCCAAGAATGACAAATTTCTGTCTACGTTCAGTGATCCTTAACCCATTTTGTTTAAACTACATTATGAAATTGCACCTCTTCTGTTCCTTTGCAAAGCTATATCAGGATTACGTAGTAATGCAACATTCACTGAGATAACAAATACTTCTTGACGAGATACTCTATTCTTTCTCCTCCTTAAAAAGGATGTGGAGTTCAGTAACCTCTGCGGTACTCACCTTCTGAGCCCAGCCAACACTACAAACTGCCCTTGAGGACTCCAGAATATCGTGTTTGCCTGCTGTTTGTCAAACGTTTCTGGAAAGAAACAAGACAAACTCATAAAAATGCCATCAACTAGCTTACAAGCAGCCAACTCCGCCCATTCCTGAAGATATTTCTGAACTGTGCAAGCAAATTCTAACAACAGTCCTTAGCTCTACGCTTCTAAAGACAAAACCCAGTAGCATCAGAACATCCAAAGCTGGCAGAAGAACGAGCAGAAGGCTATCAGAGGATCCCAACACCTAATGCGGGGATAAATTTTATCTTAAAGTGAGCCAAGTCTGTACTATCATCTCAGATGAACTTCCCGAGGCCACAAAATTATTCTATCCTTTTATTTCTAGACCCTGGATTGATTCAAAGTGAAAACAGCTCTGCTGCCATCAGAAAATTAAGATTTCTAGAATAAAATGTCAAGCATAGCACCATACCCTCCACACAAAGAGCCACAATTTTGAGTTTACTGCATCTACTGCCATGCAAAATGCTCGGTATCTGCACCTTTAATTTGTTTTTCAGTCACTTACTTATGAGTTCTATTTTCCCATTGTTTTTAACATGGTAAAAAGAAACTGAAATTCGTGGAGTTTCTCCATGCAACACAGCAAACTTGCTTCCGTTTGGTTCCCACGCAAAGGCGATGATGCTTTCTGTAAAATTAAGAAGAAAAAGGAGGGTTCAAAACTCTGTCAAAAGACAATACAAGCCGTTACCAAAGAAAACTAAGATGGTGAAGAAAGGAAACCCATCAGTTAACAGACTTTGCCATACAGACTACCTTTTAAAACAGGTTGACAAGCCAAACACAAGGAATTACAAGAAATGTTTCAGTAAAACAATAGCTCCAACGCTTCTCATCGTCTACAGAATACACTCATATTATCAGCCCTACCATCTTTATTAATAAAAGATCTTCAGTTCTGCAATTTTTCAAGTCAGTTACAAGCAACAAGTGTTCTCATTTTTACATGAGAAGCCCTGCAACATGTATATTGTAGCTCATCTCAAAAGATTTAGCTTCCTAATTACATCACGCGTTGACAGGAATTTCTAAGAAACATGCAAGTGTCTACTCAAAAAAGTTAAAGATCAAAAGTAAGGAAATACTTGGGATTACCTTTCATTTCCACCACATCCACTGGCACTTGTTTCTCTCTCATTCGGAATATTTCAAAGTTGGTCACTACCCCCTGAAAAGGCCAAGATCAGCTCATTATTCAGCACAGAAGCACTACAGCAAATAATTTTATCGTTAGGCACAGAAGGACAACTACACAATTAGCCTGTCAGGATGCAGGATGAGACACAGAGTCAGGATTTGTTTCTTTAATGAGAGCAGATAAATACTGTATAGCTCATCAGCAAACACATTCTAGATATTTCTGTTCTGATAAAGCGTAACTGAAGAATTGTACAAAAGCATTTGTTTCTTTTCAGATTGCTATGACGTACAGTTATTGTTATGAAGTGTAATTAAGAGAGATAAGCATATGGCACATTGTGCATGGTGACCCGTGGGTTGTTGAACAACTATTTAACAGGGAGCAGGAAGAGAGGTGGGGCGTAAAGCTCTCAGCCCAAGTCCAAGATGCCACTAAAGCCAAAGCAAATCTTGGATGCAAATATTACATAAATTTTGCTTTCCACGTGCCTCAAATTAAAACAAAAAAATAGCTTTGACATCACATAATTTACACCGTCTCCATTAAAGGACAGTACTGTAAGAAACTGAGGTGTCAGCATGAGCTAGAATTGAATTTTGTGACTATAATCAAAATCCACATACCTGTGTGCCTTTGGGAGTCCTGTCCACCTTCACACACAGGTAATCCCCGTTCTTCTGCCAGTGGAGTTTACAATCTACCACGTTGAACAAATTCCGCACACGAATTTCTTGTCTGGAAGGCAGCTGCATCAAAGTCACTCTTGCTGGGATGTCTTTGTCCTCAGGCACCCAGAAAGCAATTATGTTACCACCTGGAGACCATGAGAAGTCTCTGCAGGAAAAAAGTTAAAAATAGGCCATTTTAATTTTTAGTTGTAGATACTACAGGCAGAAAGCATTTTCATCAGTGTGTCCAAATGTTGCAGAGAAGTATCAGCCCTCAATAATAAATAGATACAAACATGCAATTTAATAGCCTTACACATATCATACCAGAACAGATTTTTAATCTGCTATTGAAACTTGCTATATGACAAATGTTATCAAAACAACACATTACACTAAAGAGTATGGGTTACACCCAGTGTGTCTTTACAAAGGAATACTCACCGTATCCCAGTGATTTTCAAGCTTTTTTTGTCCAACAAACCCATAGACTAAAAGAGAAAGGCGTGAATATTCCAGTTAGTAACATTCTTGTAGTTACACACACAACTACTACTCTTCTTGAGCACATAAACTAGGAAAGCGTGTACAGCTTTCAGAGACCCTGTATCCTTATTTTTTTTTTATTATGAACAGATGTATACCACAATTACAAATAAAATAGAAATTGCTGTACAGAATGAATGAGTACAGCAGCCTGAATTATGATGAAAAAGCAAACCAGACTAGATTAGGCTGCAATTTATAGTGATTTTGGGGTACTTTGGCACTCATCTGCTACCGAGAGCTGGGAGGCATCACATAACTTTGATTTTATTGACTCTTTTAAGTAGTATATTGACCTGTCTAATCCTTCTAGAAGTGTGCTATGAAATTTACTGTCAGACTCAGTTCAAGTTTTTCAGCCAGGGAAGAACAAAACAAAAGGAAATGGATTTCTCCTCTTTTGAGCCAAGTTCTACAGTGTATTATTAAAATGTATCCTTTAAAATAGATACCATGGGAAAGACTGACATTGCAACGTTACGTAAAAACCAGCAAGGACTTACAGGTGTTTCGTAGATGCTGAGGGTATCTGAAGTCATTCGAGCAAAGAATTTACCATCATGACTCCATCTAAGCAAGTAAAAAGAAAAAAAAAACAGTATTAGATACAAACTGCCTTTTTATTAAACGGGGTCTGGGACTACTTGTTCTCCCTATTCTAATTCCGTTTCTCAACCTACTTAAAAATAGGCCAGTGAGCTGAGTTTTCACAGTGGAACCCTCGCTTCTTTTGCCCAGTCAAAATATCCCAGATGATAATGGCCTGAGGGTCATCCTGTGTGTCCATCAAAGGGCTGAAGGTCACTAAATACCTACAAAAGAAATATTGAAACTTCATCTAATATGTCAGTACAAGCAGGCTTTCACCCAAATAATATTTAAATACAACACACTTTCAAACAGCAGCTTCTCTAATGGGATTTTTTGGAGAGGGGGAAGAAATAAGAACAGTATTATAAAGGGCGAGAAAGCTTCCAAGACACAGCATTTCCCTGGCATCCCTTTGGCTGAAAAGATTCTAGATTTATGTGCAAGTCTTTCCATATCGATGTTACAAGAGAGGGGAACTTGCCAAATGTGCTGTTACCTACTTTATAGTTTTGCCACAAGAATATCACTGGTGTCGAACGGAATATAAATCCATTGAACTTAGCCAACCTGAACTATAGGTATGCTAGACTTCTCCTGTTAAAGATAAATAACCTTTTTTTAATGCAATAAAATGTAAAACCTAATTGCTTCCAAATATGTTACTTGAAAACTAGCAAAACAAGATGTAGCTCAGTCCTGAAATTATTTTAGCTTTCTTTACAGAGCTCTATAATGTCTACATAATAAAGTCTCTATATACAGATTATAGATTATAATAGTAGAAAGCTTAAGGAATTCATTTCAGTACTACAGATTTGGAGGATGCTATTCAGGAAAACTGAAACTTTTCAGAGAACTAGAAATCTAACACTACAGACACCCCACACAACTAAAGAGGAAAAAATATGGTCTTCTCCCATGGGATAATAATGTCTTTGATAAAACTAGTCAGCTCAGTTTTGTAGACTGATTATTCCAGATCACGTTAAGCATCTTTCCTGAAGTGAAAGAAAAGCCAGGCAGAGTTTCACTCATTCCAAGAAGGATTTATGCATGAAAAGCAGTACTTCCAAAGGCAAAGGAGAACGGAAGACCCCCAACTGCAAGAGATTTGAAAGCACAACAGGCAGAACATGTGCCCTTCATGCTTTTGATCCCTTCCCCCAGACCAACACCACACTCCGTACCTTTCACAGGGCGAGAAGTCAATAAGCTGCACTCCTTGGTGACTAAACCTTTGAATCTGCTTGAACTTCTCTCCACCCCAAAGCGCGATGCCTCGCTGGTGGAACGTAGCCAAGTAAGTACCCTTCGGGGACCAACGTACGTAGGTTTCTGTCCACCGCTGGATTTAAAAAAAAAAAGTATATGCAAATATTTAATTTCATGCTGGATTCCCCTAAAAGGGAAAGAATTAAGTGTATGGCTTGTAGTATCACATTTTACAAGACCATTTACTAAGTGAAGATCTCAGAATTAGTGATCCCTTGGACTAGTTGTGGAGTTTAATTTCATGCACATAATGCACAGTACTTATTCTTCAGGTTGAAAATTGTCAATTGAAACGTTTTCAACTTGCTGATCAACAAAAACATTTTCCAGGTGCAGTGACAGCCTTTGTATAGTAAAAATTAAAACCCACCTAACAGGCCTGGGTTTCCTTCTTGTCTTTCAACAAGGGTTCTGGAAACATACTCTTCTTAGAAGAGTAAATATTTCAAATTTCTTAAAAATACAGCTCTTGACCTCCAGCCAATTAGAGAGATATCAGTAATATAGACCATGGCGATGAGCAAAATTACTCATCATCCCAAAGCCAACTTATTTCTACCCTAATGCAGAATGGTTATTAAAGAAAATGCTTCTGGGTACCAACAGTTCTCAGCAAGTCAACTGCCTGCAGCAGACAGGCACACTGACTCTTCCTTTTATATGCTATTACCAAACCAGCTATTCCTCTTTTGCACCTCTGCGGTCAGCAAAAAGCGATCAGAAGCAGCATAGTCAAGCACATACTCAGCTGTAATGAACAGTACTACTCCTCAAACTCTGACGTTGCATTTTCAGGTCTTTCTGAATCACATATAATATACAGATGAAGGCAGTTAATAGGCATTATGGACCAGGTAAAAAAAAACCAAAAAACACATTAACAAGTTAACTCCATACTTGTTTTATCTAAGCAGCTAATTCTAATTCTAAAGGATGCAATTTCACCACTCTTCTTCAGAAGGAAGCAAAAAGCATTTCAGCGGTGGGGAAAAATTTCTTTTTTTTTTTAAAATTAAAAACCCGAAATGTCATAAAGTGAACGAGACTGACAGCGTATCTGCAATGTACAGCACTTCCAGGACACTCACTGCTCTGTCCTCAATTTGAACAGGTTCCTTGATATCATTCCAAAAAATGGAGGTCCGGTCTCCTGACTCAAAGATCACACTGTACTGATCCCTACAATCGGGATCTTCCAACCAGTATCGTAGATTCCCCTAA
Organism: Tringa solitaria; assembly: GCA_026413425.1. Classification (NCBI taxonomy): domain Eukaryota; kingdom Metazoa; phylum Chordata; class Aves; order Charadriiformes; family Scolopacidae; genus Tringa; species Tringa solitaria. The sequence continues at coordinate 2,894,769 of JAOXJM010000071.1, read as the reverse complement.
GAAAAACAGAAGTAAAGAAGATTATTGATGAGTCAAGCGCTAAGATGACAAGTTCCCCCAGTTAATATCTACTTGGCAGGTGGGAGCTGATCTTACACAGTGTGCAACTTCAGAGTCTTAACACTGCAAACGAGTTTTTAGAGTGAAATTAAGTAATTGAAACTACAGGTTACTGGATGCTAAGATAACAGATCATAAAAAGGTGGACCTTCAAGGTGGTTTGATAATGTTTAACATTTCTTACCTAAAATAACTTAAGGGATTTCTCAGAGTTTGGTGGTTGTTAAAAAACTATCCCTTCCTCCACTTTTTACAAAGCTAGTGAGAACAGACACGTAAGTTTGCCTCAAACATTAAAAAAATGAGAAGATGCTTTCAAAATTTGGTTTTTAAATGACTTGTGCAAAAATCATTGTTTACTCTTAAGTTTTACTGTGCATGGAAACTACTAAGCAGAACCACTAAGTTGTTCCTGTCACTTCATGACAGTGAGAATGAAGGAACAGGAGCACGCGATCACTACTGCCACTTATAACACCACTATTAACACATCGTTTCTATTTTATATGAATGCTCCAGCAATGAAGTAATCATTTCCTATTATGCTGAATATTCTTTTCCACTCTTCCAAAAAACATCCTTACCAAATCCTTAAATGGCTGTTTCTCAGGGATTTCCCATTCATCACTGATTGTCATGTACCTGAAAAAGCAGTTCCATTGGTTACACTCTGTACAGGTACTTGATTAGAATCCCAAAATCTACAGATATACACCATAGCTGCACTCACTTGTCAAAGTCTGTGAAAAGGTTGACTCTGAAAGTGTGCTGTTTATCCAGCTTGTATCCATCTGCATTCTTCACCGCATCCACTGCGTGAGACGGAGACATGTACTCCAGAAAGATGTACCTACAATGAAGGAAGGTGAAAGTAGGAAATAATCGCTATGTAACAGGCTCATAACAAAAAAGAAATCAAATCAAATAAAAAAGAAACAATGGGAATGAATGAAGAACTCAGTACGGAGCATCTACAAAACAACTTCTCATCTTGCCCCCAGCCAATTAGGGTCAGAAACAATTAATCTCCATTTTTGCCACATGCACAATTTTCAGCTGTAGAGGCTTGACCTGACTTAAACTGATAGCCCTTCTGTAAATGGGCCAGACTAAGTGATGAACTCAAGTTCAACCCAACACAGAACAGCAGTGAGAGCGAGTAACAGGAACGTTAAGCAGGCAGCTCTTCCAGCTGAATGACAGATCATGTTTAGAAACTGTAAGTCTTGCTGTTATAGGCATCCCAAAGCACCACTCTGGTTTTCCAATTACGCTGAATATAATTCAGCTTCTTGCCACTAATGCAATCAAGCTCATAGCCCAACAGACTTAAAATTAACAGTATCGTTGAAGAGAGAGGCACGAACACCTTCTAAGCTATGAATTCCTCCCAAACCCAGGAATATATGCTACTCCAACCACACTAACACAGTAATCATGACTTACCCTTTTGTCTTCCCATCTGCTTCCGGATAAAATTCATTGATAATTTTACCAAACTTGGAAAATATTTTGTGGATGACATTCTTCAGTTTCTCAAGCCGATCCGGTCCAACCTGGGGAACGTTATCCACGACGATTACTGAGTCAATTCCATCTGCTTCCTGCGGCTGGTCTTTCAGTATATCACCAAGTAATTCTGTAAAGAAAAAGCAGACAAGAAACTAAGGCATCGGTCTATATCACTGAGGAAGACAGAAAGATGAAAATTGTGATAATAAGGGAAGAGGGAGAATTCAAATTTCAGGAAAACGATTGAAGAAACTCGGTAGTGAATGAAGATGCTACCAGAGAAACAACTGAAGTGCATTCACAGCGCTCCAACAGTATTTCCTTGCTAAGAGGCATGATTACCTAGTTTCTCAACTAACTTCAAGCAGCCAACTCTTGAAATCTTTCTTAAAGAAATACCTTAAATTGAGGAAATCAACACATACACTATTAGCTTGTTTCAGGAGTGTGACTGGCTCACAAAGTCCTCAAAACTGTCAACAGAGCAGACCACTATAAGATTTGCTGCTCAAGCTCTGATTAGTAGTCTTGCTCAACTTAGAACCAGATGACTTCAATAAAAAGAAATGCAACATGTACCTCCCTCCCACATTACAAGAGTTTTAGCATAATTCAAAACTATCTGCCATACTGGAAGCTCCGCACATCTTAGCATCATTATAATTATGTTTGAGAACTCACACTCTCTCTAAACCTTTAATTAAACACAGAAATGAAGGTCTAAGACAAGAAACTTAAAGCCGTATTTAAGCACACAGCAAGTGAAGAGGAGCACACACCTTTTCATACTCTGGATATTTTTCAGCCATACTAATCCCCTTTCCTGTATCATCTGACAAACTTTGAGAGTACTTGCTGGTGAGATGGTTTGTTCAGTCCCTGCACTGTCAGTTTCAAGCTTCTTTCTACTGGGAAGGGATTGCTTACGGCAGCGTTGAAGTTTCCCACACACAGAAGGGAGAAGATTCAGGAGGACTGTAACTCTGGAGCTGTGGCTTATATACCATGCTGGGATAAAACCGGTTAAAAAGTACAAAGTACACCTATAAGTTGTGTAGAAAAGGCACAAACGTGCCGAAATGAATGGGAGCTGCACACATGGCGTGTAAACAGGAAAAATATACATGCATAACTGCAGTAAGTTTTAAGTTCATGTGAAGACCACTATAAACACAAGACTAGACAGAAAATAAGTGCATGCTACTGTATTTCTGAATCAGAACATAAACTGGGGAAGTCAGACTATACATAGCATTCACAGACCAAGAAAAAGAAGGCAAACACATACAGAAACATCTAAAATATGAGAACAAATAAAAAAGGATGTTAGACGCATTGACATTTTGAAGATATTTTTACAGAATTTAGCTGGGTTTGGAATTCTGTAAGTTATTCTGCCCAGAAACAGCACTGGAAAGACCTCTGGCTGTGAAGAGCATGCTTACTTGGAATTTCCAACTACCGAAACCCTTGGCCTTCTTGACCTTCAAGCTTCAACAGGTTCTTACACGTGAAGCTTTCAATTGATTTGGGGCAATATGTTCCACAAACATTTATGCATAAGCAGATGCTACAACCACCAAGATTATGTCGTACTCACAGAAGATGGTTGGTTGTAGTATTTATTACTCAAAGAAACTCTCCATGTGCACATAAGAACTACAAATAAAAAGTTAAAAGACCCTAATGTATAATGAAAACAAAGATCCAGAAAGTGTGAAAACCTACTATTAATGGTAGCAACTAAAGTAAGCTGAAGAGTTTAGAGGAATAAACCTCAGTGTTACATCATTTTACTTACTCTGCACGCTTCAGATTATACCCACAAACTTCTCCCATTTATAACGACTATTTCCCAGCTTGTAGCAACTACTCAGTAAGGGCTAAGACCACATTACACTTCAGAGGAAGTCAAATATTCAGTGAAGAGCTTACAACACAAAGATTACAGAAGAGCAGGACTTGCTAGAAGTGAATGTTTAAGAAACAAGTTAGAAGAGAGCCCTTTAGTGGGGAGCACCAGACTGCAAAATGGGAAAAGAAGAAGTTGAGCACAGGAAAAGTTAATTAAAACCCCCAGAGTTAACAACAGATATTCTGATAGCACAAAACCACACAGATCACTGAGGATGAGCAAAATACTTGACAGGAAGATGAGACATCACTCCCAATGAGCACAGTCACAGACGATGACAACTTCAAGAGCTCTATTTAGAGCAAACAGGTTGACAAAGAAGTAGAAGGAAAATGGAACATACAGCAACAACCAGATTTATTTCAAAAGTCCAGCAGTGGGTATGAGGAATCACTCCACAGACAGTATTTTTTACCACACAGACTAAAAGTGGTTTAAGTTACTGCCAAAGGTATTTTGGACAACCTTCCCTTCCCGCTTTAACTTTTTGCTGCGAAGTTGAAAGCTGACTCAAATTGTTACAGATCCAGAAGAAACCACCACAGATGAGTGCTGCAAGGGAACCTCCGAGTATTTATGGACCTCGAGATAATCTTTCAGGAGTAAGCCATTCTCTGGGTAGCAGACAATACGCCGAAGCTGTGGATGGGAAATCACTTGCCCAAGATTCAGAACACATGCAGTGAAGTGCCTGCTACACCTACAATAATTGTAAGGATTGAAAGGATGAATTTAAATATCTGATATTACCGTAAAGTAATATGCAAATTTCTTATTTACCCAATGATCCCCTATCTTAAATTCTTCCCTGCGTATAAAATGAAAGCATGTCCCACAAGGACACCTCCACAGAGCCTACAAGAAAAAAAAATACACAAAAGGGTAATTTTTTTAAGCGCTACTAGTCATTTTTTTCATAACCACTTCTCACAAAAGACTTTGTAGGCCTACAGACAAACCAAGGAATGCATATTTAGATTCATGTGCAAGAATACAATACAGTTTTGATTCACTATCGAGTAACAGATTAAAGACAAATACCTACATTGTTCCATTTCTCTGCCTTAAATTCAAAATTGTGAACAAAGGAAATCTTCAAATGGGAAGAAGCTGGTTTGGCCAGCTCTCATTCCACCCACAAGAAAAGCGGAGTGTGGTGGGTAGGCAGCTATCTCCAGCTGGCAGTATTTTAAGGACCACTATCATTATCTGAACTAAAGCTTCACTGCACCTAAGTGATTATCTGACACATCCATTCTCGTGCTTGAAGTCGGATCAGCTGCTCTGCCACACCACCACCACTCCAGAAAAAAAAGAAAAAAAAAAAAAAGGTTGAAGTAATGCATCTGAGATGGTCCAAACCTAAAGCTTGCCCAGCTCAAAGGTGCTCCTGAAGGTGTAACGTTATTATAAGTATCAAAATAGCCTTGGTTCAGTGACACTGAGGGACTGCCATTCTCCTTGGAGAGTCATCAGGACAAGGGGGAAAGGAATAAGGAAGCTCAAGAAGTAACACAGAGATGGAAAGCCAGACCAGCAAGAGTGACTAACTTATTAACGCTGTAATTCAGCTACTAACACTGTTTTATTCACGCAGCTGAGAAGTTCACCAAATTAATCCCTAACAATAAAACAGGTGAAGATGGAAAATACACCTAGTTTATGAACAAACAGAAATGAACACAATAATCCTACACAGTGTATCACACTAACACTTAACTAGACAAAAAGACTCCAACAACATACTTACAGTTTTGCCAGAGCCTCTTTAAGAAACAAACACCCTAGTTCAAAGAGCTGCACAGACTACTATATTGAGAACAGCGAACGCTTTCTTAATCTAAGATATTTTTCTGCTGTTTTATCAAGCTAAACACAGGACTGGAACAGGAGAAGGCACACATATCACCTGTATTCCATTGCCAACTGGAATAACCGACTGACTGACGAACAACTGATCAAATGCTCTAAGAAACATTTTTCCAGTTCGGACACATGGAACGTAAGAGCCATGTACAACATGGAGGATACATGCACGTAAGCACATATGCTAGAACAAGTATTGGCAAAATAAGTGCTATTCAAGAACTGAGACGATTTATCTACAAAGATTTACCTAAAAAGTATTAAAATAGAGTTATGGCTCCTACATGCTAAAACTAGGTATTCCCGTAATTATCAATTAGCCATTTTGAGGCAGTCAACATCCACTGCTTTTAAAAGAGCCTCTGTTTGAATTTTCAACTGCCAAAAATAATTTTTTCCCTATTGTCTTGTCGCAAAGTACCTACATCACATTTCCACGGGCATTAACTCTTCTCAAACCCTACACTTATCTCCGGATTTCCCTCTGGATGCGTGAAAAAGACAACAACGACGGGGTGTACTTTGCGAACATCTGGTCAGCGAGTTAAAACTACTGTTTTTACACTTTGAGCCTATCCAACGGAGGCAAAGGGAAAGCACACCGGCTGATGGTTCTGCTCTGCCGGGGCGGCCCACGGACCGGTACTGGGAGTTTAATCCTGCATTTCCGAACAGAAGGCGGCCAGGCCAGAAGAAGGCTCACTCCACAAAGGCTGCTGCCACGAAGACGTGTCCTTAGCGCTAGGAGCAGCCCGCTGCCAGGACGGGCGGGCGGGGGGAGCTAGAGCCGGCGGCCGGGCCCGGGGGACACGGAGCGTCTCCCCGCAGAAGCCCCGCTTCCCCCCGCGACGGCGCGACCAGGCCCCGCAGGCCCGCACCGCCCCCGCGGCCTCCC
>JAOXJM010000071.1:2865623-2880605 GCA_026413425.1 Tringa solitaria | reverse complement strand
TGGAGCAACCTGGTCTGGTGGGAGGTGTCCCTGCCCAGGGCAGGGGGTGGGAACTCGATCTTTCGGGTCCCTTCCAACCCAAACCATTCTATGATTCCGTTGTGTTTACTGCAGTTTGGGACGGGGGCTCCATGGCTCACTTGCCAATGGAATGTGTTCCCAGACATTCCATGTGGGAAATTACTTAAATCACTTGAGGATCCAACAGCATAGTTAAAAGAACAGGGTACGAGGCTTAAACTTAGTTTTTTGTCCTGTTACACAGTAAATTTGAAAGAGATAACTTGGTGTTGGGGTTTTTTTCTGCTGTATTGTGTGATGGCAATGTTTTGAGAAGGAATTAGAGGCTGGCAGCTGTAGGGGAATGCAGAAATGCTCGTGCTTTTTTATTTTTAAATACACCTTAGATAACCTCACCCGACTATTTTTGAGTCGTGCCATTACTTCTCTGCTTCATCTTGAAAAGCACCAAGTGCTGAGGAGCAATCTGAAACTTAGGTGGAAAAAAATCCCCAACCAACTAACCACGAAAAAATGCTGAAAACCATAACTGCCCCCAACACCTCAGAAACAAAGGAAAAAAAACCCAAACAAACCCAAACCAAAAAACCCAACCCCAAACCCAGCGTATCCAGCACAGGGTGCATATTTGACATCTGCATTGAGAAAGATGTTTTGTTTTGTTGTTTTTTTTTTGTTTTTTTTTTTTTTTTAAGGAGAAAACCAAAATGTTAGAGCTTGTTTTCCAACATCTAATTTTATGGTAGTACGTGTATTATTTTGTCTGGTTTTGGCAGTGGATGGCTTGTGTTTACAAGGTAATTGTTGGGAGGGAGAAGGACACTGTCGCACCATCTCTTAATTAGAGTGAAGCTAAATATGATTGCTTTTCTTGTACCTAATAAGAAGTAGGGACCTCTCTTCCACACTGAACACACGCCTGTGTATCATTTAGCTCTGTTAGATAAAATAGATTGACTCCTTTGCGTTGCTCCTTTCAAAATAAGAATTGCATGGTTTTAAATTCCTTAAAAAACCCAAGCAAGTAGCATACAGTTGTCTAAAAATATGTAAAGCCTTTAAAAGGAAGAAAGTTTTGTTTGTCTTTTTTTTTTTTTTCTGTGTGACTTCTGTTTTCTTATTTTTAGGGGATTTCAAATTATGCAAGAACCAAAACCAAAAAAGAAGACAAGGAGGGGAATCTATTTGAAACTGTAGTTGAAATCTGCACCCCCTCTCCCAGAGGTTGATGTGGCTGTTGAATTCTGGAATTATGGAGGAATGCGTTTGACACAATAAGGGGGAAAGGCATTTCCATAATTCCTGAGGCTTTTCATGAGAAGGCAGAAGGGAAAGGGAAATGCTGATGAATGATATTTACGTGGCTGCTTTAGTATTCCTGGCCCAGGAGTTTGTAGTGGAGCCCTCATTTTTTTTTTTGTTAGGGAGAAATCTAAGGTAACTGGGCACAAAAATGCTCAGTTCTTGTATTCCCTGCGTGTGCCATGAGTTGGATCCTCTCTGCTCCGCGAGACTGTGACGATGGAGAAGAAATCTTAGCTATTTTTCCTAAAGGCTTTCCTTCCTTTCAGATTCTTTTCTCCTAGAAAATCTGCTTCTAATGTGACAACTCATTCTATGGCACCTTCTACTTAAGTGTGTCTAATAAATTTAGCTGATTAACACACCCTGATATAATGAAGAGTTGTTAGTAGCAACCATCTGTAAAATGGAGATAAACCCTCCAAATTTGATTGATGGACCATAAATAGGGAGGGGAGATCCGTATTGTGATTTACCACCTATGCTTCCAGCCCTTGCGTTGCCCTTCTCTTTTCTATGTGCTTTTTCGCATGTAAAACCTCCGTGGAGCTAAATCAGACGCTTGAAATTGTACTTTGGGCTTTGAAAATGGGTGATTTTAGAGATTTAGTTGGAGGAAAGCGGTAGCTGTGGAGGGCAGGCTGCTGTCTCCTGTGGATGGGAGCAGTGAACCTGGGGTGCTGACCGAAGCCTGAAGTGTGTGGCAGAAAGCAGCGAAGCTTTCTATTTCAGTCGTTTTCTGGGTAAGTTTCTCAGCTCCTTTCGGTCCAAAGGCTACCTCACTTGATACTGAAAAAAAAAAGTGGGTTTATAGTTGTTTTCCTTTATAACCAAACAAAACTTAGGCTGTGCTTTGAAGGCTTCTTGAAAATTCTGTGTCACATTGTCTGCTTGCTTGCCTATATCTGTATATATGTATTCTTTTGAATTTTTATATCAAATTGTTTTCAGTTATATTAAGCCACTTCCTGCTTATTGACAACAGATTGAGGAACTCTGCTCTAACAAAAGGCTAGCTCGCACGTAAAAAGCTGATTTTATTTTGTCTGCTTCCCTGTGTTCCAGGGGACCGTTCCCTGCCTCACTTCTGCATTTGCTTACTGCTGTCTGTATATAAACTTTACTAGATAATGATCTGCTGAAACCAGAGGGAATGTTTTCAAAATTAGCTGTTCTCCAGCGGGGAGTGCGTGATGGGAAGCGTTAAGTGTGCTGTTACAATGCATATAAATCCTTTTAGTGGTGGAACACAGGAGCTCATACCAATGAGTTCCCACTATTATCCACCGTTCCTGGCCGGGGCTCCTGAGGCTGTTCCTGAACTGACTCTTGAGTAGAGCAGGATGAAAAATGGGCTGAAGAACAGCTTCGGTGTATATTGCTCCTCAGGGTTAGTGGTAATGCCACCGTGTTTTCTAGAACAGGTTAACAGCTGTTCCAAAGTCATCTTATTGTGTTCCCAGACCAGTGTCTGAGGCGGTAAATTCACTCTCTTGTTGATATGGAACACGCTGAGATTATTAATTAAACAGTAATTATTTGAACTTGTTCGTACGGTTGTCTGATTTGTACGATTTCACACATTTAGACAAGGTTGAGATCTAAAGAAGCTACAAAATGTTTCAGGAAGAGGCAAATGTGCGAACTGCTGATAAAGAGGAGGTATTTCCTGTAGGTGAATTTTAGAAAGCAAATTTAGAGAATAACTTGGTGAAAATTAGCAAAGTATTGCAAATGAGAAGAGCAACGTGACTCAGTTGTCAAAGGAATGCTGAATCTTGTCTGGATCTCTCTGTGGGACCTCACTCTGTCGTCGTTTTGGGGGATAAGGTGGGTTCAGGTCACTGTAATGAATCTCAGTCCTTCTCGGCATCAGTTTGGCTGCAGGTTCCAGGTCTTGCAGATGAAATACTGAAGGATTCGTGGCTCATCCTATAAATCTTTTCTCCTGATGCCTGCCTTTTGCCACTGGGAGTTTCAGAGGTTTAGCGGCAGGGCTGAGCCCCGGTTTAGGGAGCAGTTTGTGCCATGAAAGCCCCGCTTTGCCAGTTGGCCAGCAGGAAGAACAGGCGGGAGGAGTGCTGCGTTAGCCCGGGTTGGCACGGCTCTGGGGGCAGTCGGGGGGTTGCCTTTGGCTAGTCCCTCTCCGGGCCCAGTGCCGGCCTCTGGAAGGTGAGCCAGAGGTTTAGGCAACACGGAGCGCTGTGGAATTGCGTGTAAGTGTGTGCGTGCATTGCAGGAATAACAAAATCTCCTGTGTCACCTTGCATTTCACTGACACGTCTTGAGCAATTATAACCAAGAATTACAAGGGTGCGCACCCAGAGAACCGCTGCTCTGGAGAGCGAGGCTCTTGTGCTTCCCATAATTAATTTTGTCTGTGTTTTTGACACTTCCTCCTGATAGTGTGGTTTATTATACCTTGCTGTCCCATGAAAGGTCAGGTGGGCAAGGATTTTTCTATGCTAGAATACCTTTTGGCTTGCTATCCATATTCTGAATTTTCTTTCCTTCTTTCCTTCCTCCTTCAGCATCTATCCAAAAAGTGGCTGTACACGTATGTTATCACTTTATCCAGCAGTATCCCATGTCAACATTGAATTAGCTTGTGTTATCTTACCACAGATTTCTGGCAGGTAACTGGAAGTGTTTAGGAGCTGCTCTGTAGGTGGGGTTAGCAGGTGATACATTAGTCTGTTAAAGCAGAGGTGTTAAGACTTGCTTCTGTGAGTCACAGTAGCAGGAATCTGAAGCCTGATGAGACATGTGGGCTAAGGTCATTTGTCCTGGATTTGGTTTGATTTCCTCAAGCTGTTTTATGGAACAGGGAACGAAGTGTCTGTTTTGAAGCTGTGTGTCTGGGGAATCGGAGATTACCTGTTTTTCCCATTTATCAGAGCCTAGAGCACGTGAAGGAACAGGTGGGAAATCCTTATCAGGAGGAGGTCAAGGCTTTCAAGTCAAGGCTACGAGTTCTTATCTTCCCTGGCTTAATTTCTTACACAGTTAGCAACTTTTGGAACTATGCGTCAAAGCTTACTGAAATGGGTCTTGCTTCTAGAGTGTCTTTTTGCGTTCTCAGAGTTTTAGATGTGTTTTAAGAAGGGGTATAAATTCTGCAGAACGGCAAGGACAGGGTGTTCATTACTGTCTAGGTTTTCTAGGCAACTCTTCATGGGTGGATTCAACTTGCTTTGTGAAAGAGCTTGTTCGCAGTGTCCCTCTTCGACAGCCAAACGCAGAGAGGAAGCAACCCATCTGTTCCAGGCTGGAGAACAGAACTCAGGTAGGGGTTGAATAGATTCCAGGGCTATATCCACATTTTTCACCCAATTTCTTACGTGTGAAGTGGGTAGAAAAAAAAGGGACTGCTTTGAAAAACAATATAAGCTTAGCTTACAGTGACATATCATGTGTAGTTACGAAGTTGAGATAATGGGCTGCACTCAGTCATTTGATAAAGAGCTCTCTGAATCATCATCTTTGCCCCTTCTTTGATGTAGTTTGTCCTCCGGGGCTGTATTCTTAAGAGCCATCTCTTTTCACTTTTGCATCTGGCTGGGAATCAGTCAGAATCTCTCTGTCCAGAGCTGTCCAGCTGTGCTTGAACTCGCTGTGAAAAGCTGTTTGTTTTTTAGCTACAAGCAGTGGAATAGGTATATTTTTAAGATTTTGGCAGAGCTTGCTGTGGCAGAGGAACTGCCGGGTTGGTAGCCTTTATTAGGAACCTCTTTCTCCTGCTCTTGAACTTAAGCACATTGACATAGTTACTGTAATTCATGCCCACTCAAGCATACTGCCATAGAGTTTAAAATTATGTCGAATGAAGTGTCTCCTTCCTTTGCAATGACATGTGAAATTAATGTATTCCATTTCTGCAGCGCAGTGAAATAACACATTTTCTTTCCTTCCATGAGTTGTTCTAGGCAGGATCCAAAAGCGCTGAGCAAGGGTTTCGTTCGTTTTGGCAGATCCTGCTGTGGTGGGAGCTGGACAGACAGGAAATGCAGGCCTCCGAGCTGATTCACAGCACAAATTTGGCTTGTGATGCTTCTTTTGCTCAGTAGAGATGTCTTTCTGACTGGGTGTAATTGGTGGTGCTCCTGGGTGTTGTGAAGAGGGAGGTACCAGTGTCTTGGACGTGTGTGAAGTAGCATAACCTCCCGGGGGAGTGGCTGGACGGTTGCTCTGGTTGTGTTGCACCACTGTAGGAGCTCTGAGCGAGGGAACACAATATTGTCAGGCTACGTCTTTCACTTTTATCTTATCAGGTCTACTGGACTGTTTTTTTTCCACTTTTTGTCTTTCAGATTTGGCAAAGCCTCCAGTAAATGAACCGAGGGAACCGGAACAGTTTCTAATGCAGGCGCCCCAGGGAAATCCACTGCTGCTTTCCCACACCCTCCAAGAGCTATTGAGCAAGGACAGTGTGCAGGTGGAGCTTATACCTGAGAAAAAGGGCCTTTTTCTGAAACATGTGGAATACGAGGTTTCCAGCAAGGTAACGTGGAGAAATACTGGTCTTTGTGAGAATGTGTCTTCTTAAGAATGTCTGTGCAGTTGCTGTGGCGAAGTCTTGCCAGATTTGATGGATGTGCTGGGTGGTTTTGAGGAGGCTGGTTGTGTGGGCTTACTTCACCTGGGCTTCTGCAGTACAGAGCATCTTCTGACTGAGGTCTGAGGGATGGTCTGCTTGTCTACTTGCTTGAAACCCAAGCTCTGTACATAAGCAGATGTATAGCGTTGGAAACCGAATGTTTTCCTAACGAATTGTTGTAGGCAACTGGATATTGCAAACTATTTCCAGCTAGTGAAGAAATCCCATTAAGAGTGCTAAACTGAATCCTTTTTATAAACAGAAAAGGTACCACAAATCCTTCTGCCGAGTCGAGGCCACTTCCAGTTTACTTGCCCTGGTCCTGACCTGTAGGTTCCGTTCTTGGTGTAAGAGAAGATTGAAGATGATGTATCTCTTCCTACTTACAGAGCAAGTGAAATAGCTCTCCAGTAGCTTCTGTTTGTTTTTCCAAGAAGGAAATCTGTCCTCTACCAGAGTAGACGTCTCCCACCAAAACATCAGTTGCTGAGTAGTGCTCAGACTGTTGCAGTCACTGTTGTACATATTCAGAGACACATTTGTGTCACTTGTCTGTAGTGACGTTTGGGGCTTTAGGTGTTTCAGATTCTGCCTCCTATGTGTCTTGTTCTAGGTGGTACCTAACTCCTTTGGGAATGGAAAAAACGGTCTATTCTCCATATTGATCAAACAAATGCAGAGTGAAGGACTAAGGTTTTAAAGGAACTTTCAATCTTTTTTTATAGATCTAACATCAGTGAGAGGTCTGTCTTTCTCTTGTGAGCTTCACTTAAAACATCAGTCATTTGGACTAATACCTAACGTGATCTAAGGCTGTTTTGCCACCTCTAGGTTTGAAAGTGATTTAGAGAAAGTCCCCAAGAGCTAAATCTCATGGACTTCCGGTTCTTCAAGAAAAGAACTCTCTAGAGCATTTTTAAGTGTTGGCACTATTTCTAAATGTTCTCTCTAATCTGGAAGACCAGAGAGTTTGAGGGAGCAATGTTATGGAACCATAGCAGGTTATAGGGATACTTGTAATTTTTCGGGAAACCTCTTCCTCTCCATTTCATAGTCTCTTTCATCTTGTGTATGATTGAAATCTGATTTACCTTTTAAACTGAAAGTCTTATTCTTCAAAGGCCTGTAGTTAGAAGAAGGCCATCTCTATTTATAATGGAAAAGTGGCTACCTTCGGAGTCTTTGCTCTCTCCTTCCCTGCACAGGGCCTCTAAAGATAAGTACTTTCTGCAGTCTCTGGGTGTGATTTCTTTCTTTTCTTCCTTTTCTTTTTAGTGGAATGCAAAAAAAAAAATAAATATTGTCCAGCTTGTTTATTGATTTGTCTTTTTCCTCCCTTACTCTATTGCAGCGGTTCAAGTGCTCGGTCTACAGGCGATACAATGACTTCGTGGTGTTCCACGAGATGCTGCTTCAGAAGTTCCCGTATCGCATGGTGCCAGCCCTTCCACCAAAGAGGATGCTGGGAGGTAAATCTGAGTCTGTCTTTTGTCTGGAGGGATCAGGGTGCAAGCGTGATTGAGATGATACTGTTGAAAACTAACGTTTATAAAAATTGATAGTCTCTGCTTCTGCTTGGCTCAGAAAGCAACTCCGAGGCTGTAACACACAATTTGGAGGTGTGATTTATTGCCATCCCAGAAATATCTATACATAAGGTATTAATGTGAAATTCCAGGGTGTGTTGTTTTGTTGGGATTTTTTTTGTTTGTTTGTTTATTTGTTTGTTTGTTTTATGGAAGTTTGTCTATTGACTTTTCTGGTAAGATTTGAGGTGTAATTCTACTCCAGAGCATGGCAGAGTTACAGCCTTTGCTTTTTAGGAAAATAGGTTATGCTGATACCGATGATTGTTTTGTGAAGTGTTCAGGACAAAAAAGATTTGTGGAAATCCTGCTGGTTTTCTATAGCAAGTAAAGAGTAAAAAAACCTAAATCTATATTAAACGGCTTAAAACTGCAGAGGAGCTGATTGTGGAAAAACCCAACAAAATTGCTTCTCTGGTGAGACCATACCTGATCCTGCTGAGTTGGTGTAGGGTTCTGACCTCACACACACCTAACAGGGTCTGGCAAACACTGGGACGTCAAGTGCCCAGCTCCAGCGCTGTGTATTATAGTAGTGCCTTGCACAGAAGCCTTATGGGGCAGGCACTGGTAATTGCACTTTCTCAATTTATATACAAAAAGGTGTTTTTCTGGCAGATGAACCAACTGCCTTAAAGTAGTTATTGCCTTTTTTTTTCCTTCTTTTTTTTTTCCCCTTCTCCTAAAAAGAAATTAAAACTGAGGCTGTAATCAATGTCAGTTCATTCAAGTCCATTTTGGCTGTTAGAATAGAAACCAAAGAAGTATCCCAAGCCTAAAAGCATATTAAAGCTCCTTCAGGTACGATTTTCACTCATCTGAAATATTGGCACTGGCTTAAAACTTTTATGATTTCAAATGTTGCATAACCATATAAAATCCTGTATTGTTTTTTGCTTTATCTGTGAGAGAACAAGCTTTTCACTGTCTTCTCTCCTGCCCGTGGTGCTAAGCTTAATGTGTTTCAATAAAGAATATATTTTGGTGAAGGAGTCCATGTATTGCTGCAGTAAAGAGGAGCTGGTGAACAGTGAGCAGAGCAGGCTCTATAGTGAACTGGAACAAAGCAAAATCATAGTGCTGAAAAGCTTCACTGGTCATAAGTTCTTCTGATGGAATGTAAATGGTGAAGACCTTTCTTTTGAGGTTGCGAAAACCCGTCTGTTGAATTTGCCCTGATCCAGTGTTCTCAGCCAGAATTTCCAGAATTTCCACTTCATGCAACACCTATAAGCAAAGTGACCTTCTCTGATGAACCTCAGCGGAGAGAGGATTGAAAGAAGCTACAAATATATATAATTTGTCAGTCACTGTTATTTCCTCGCATTGCTGCTGTGTTGCTATTTCTGTGCATTCACCAGTGCATTTCTTCCCACAGATGTTATATATTTAAGGAAAAACTGATAGTATTAGTTCCCAAAGTGCGCTAGGAGTACAGTCCTAATGCAGCCCCAAACTGTGTTAAGGCAGGGGGTGATGATTGCTTTTAGTCCAGTGACTCTCGTGTAGAAAAGCTGCGTAAGTGGTCTCAACAGAAGCTACAAACAGGAAAAAGGAAATGGAATGGGTAGTTCTTGTTTCTGAGCAGTTAATGAGCTGACAGATGGAATTGCAGGACGCGGGATTTGATGGATTACCGTAGATGTGTGACTCTTGCAACTTCCTTAGTCCCAGAGCCAGATGGGCAAAGCTCTGTACGTTTTATACTGGCTATACTCATCTACTAAGTGACACTCTTATTTTCATGGTGGTCTACTTTTATCTGTCTGTCAGATGAAGAAAGATCAACAGTTTGCACTTATTACAGCTCATTTTGGAGGACAGCAGCAAACGGAGGCAGATCGTGTAGGAAGTGTGTAGATGACTTCAGAAATGTCCATGTAGGCTAAAATATGAACAAAGCAAAAGCACCATCTGCAACCCCAATGACAGAAAAACCATGTGATGTGTGATACTGTACAAAGAATCATCATAGAGAGTCCATGAAGCCAGCAAATTGCCAGCTTAACGCTGAGGCAAAAGAGTAATACCTTTTCATGACACGAGAGTGTTGTCATGGATAAGAGCATTCCTTTAATTCTGTTCTGCGCTGCTTTCTTTTTCTTCAAACCTATTTTTGTTTAATTTTTCATCTTTCCTGAGAAACGCTGGGATTTTGTGATTTAGTGCTTTACTGCATTAACACCAGATTGAAACTCTTCCTGTTTCAAGAAGATTCCTGGAACTTTTTTAGCTTGACAAGTAAAGAGCCTGGCTGGATGGCCTGTAGATCGCTGTGCAGGTCTCCCAAAGTACTTTCTGATGTCTTGCATGAAAAAGATGTGCACTGATCTTGAACAAACAACTAAAAAAACCCCCAAATCAACCCTTATTCTCTCTCTAGCCCCCAAAAGCTTAGAAGTGTGGAGGAGGGAGTGTTGAGGGTACATCACACTGAATCTAGTTGTTCAGGATAGTGAGCAAACCCCCCATAATTATTTGTGAGGTATCACTTTGCAGTGGCAAGAAGCAGCGTGTTGTGTGTTTCCCAGGAGTCCCAACCAGAGTGAGATCCCTCTGGGGACCAGAGGAAGAAAAAATCTTTGTACAACCACAGTGTGTCAGTGGAGGCTTCGTGCCTCAGACTCGGTTGTTTATCCTGATTACGCCCAGGAAAATAAACATACAGAGAGATATGATAGATTTCAATAAGATATAAAGAACCACTTGAAGGAATATTTATTCTGGTGATCAACCCAAAAGATCTGGTTTAGGGAGCTGACAGATGATAGATAATCGTTCATTGGTTTTGTTGCAGTGTTTTACAAGACTTACAGAGAAATTACCGGACTAAGTGCTTTCTCTTTTCTCTTTCTGAGCAGCTGTAATATGCGGTGCATTAATTGAAATTTAATTTTTCTTCCCGTAGCTGATCGAGAATTCATAGAATCAAGGAGGAGAGCGCTGAAGCGTTTCATAAACCTGGTGGCTCGACATCCCCCTTTCTCAGAAGATGTGCTCTTGAAACTCTTTCTCTCGTTCAGCGGCTCCGTGAGTACTTGTTAGCAATAGTCTCGAGTCTGCGTGTCTTCCTGTAACTGCTTTGCTGGGCACAGAGCTCCGAATTGCTCTTGATCTACACGTTGTTGTTCCCTGGTGATGAGGAGAGTTTTCTCTCAATATGTATTTCCACAGCTGGAAAGTGGAAGGTAATGGCACTCAATGCCAGGAGAATTGGTACTTTGAAAATGGTAACGTTTCTTAGGGGAATATGTATTATACTCCTCCTTAAATCAAAGCTAACCTGGGCTAAGTTGTGCCTTTACTATTGCAATCTATCTGAGAGCTCTGGGAGCTGCCCGGGTGTTACTTCTTTCGTGCTCATTTGATTCTGTATCTTCTCCAGGATGTACAGAATAAGCTAAGAGAGTTGGTCCAGGGAGTAGGAGATGAATTCATGACCTGCAGATTAGCTACCCAGGCCAAGGTATGTATAGGAATTTCTTGCAACATGTTATTCTGCTTTAAATGGCTCTCTCCTCCAGGTGGATCAGTTACGGCATTTGTTGAGCGATGGAGACCTTAGGCAGAAGAGAGTTGTTTCCAAGTTTGAAGGACTTTCAAACTTGTGATTTTACTGTAAAGATCAAATAAATATTTGACTCTTGAGGCCCTGGTATTTCGAGCTAAATGCTGGTTCATGAATATGATAAAGATTAAACAATGAATCCTGCTCAGAACATGTTTCTGGGTAATTACTTCTACTTGCATAACAAAGAAATGCACATACTGCACAATTTAAAAGCTAATACCTAGACTGATGTGTTCATGCCCTCATTCTGTCTGTCCTCCTCTCCCTCTGGGAGAGTAATTTGGACTGTTACATGGAGAACGTGTAACTAACTTCTCTATATCTGTTTATCCCAGTGATTAGTGCTATGGCGAGTTTTAAATGTACATTCCCTGTGTTCATTGAGCAATTCTGATGCAGGTTGTTGTTCGGGTTCCTGCAATGTTAGTAGAAGGTTTTGCAACTGGAGCTTAATTCAGGCTTTTCCCAGTGATGCACAGGTCAGAAAGAGCTGAACTTTCAGTACCTGCTTGACTTTGCCAGGCTGGCGGTTACCAGCAGCTTCAGATCAGAACCTGTGAGCTTGAAACCTCACAAACCCTGTTTTAACTGCAGAGTAGAACTGTAGATTTTTCCAGCTGTCAACACCTGGTATTTGAACCTCTTTCTGCCTCTGCAAATTATGGCTATTTGCGTAACATCTGACTTGGACACCTAAATTGTGAAGTTGATCTCTTCAGAGCTGTTACAGCATGGCGTGAGAGAGCAAGAACGTAAGGGAAACCTGTCTCTCTCTGCTGACTGTAGGGTGTACCCACAATTAACCTGTGTGTGTGTGAGTCTCTGGTCTCTCCACTAGTAACCTCTCTTGTGCTTCTTCAGGACTTCCTCCCAGCTGACATACAGGCCCAGTTTGCTGCCAGCAGGGAGCTCATCAGAAATATTTATAATAGCTTTTATAAGCTTCGGGACCGTGCGGAGAGGATAGCTTCTCGAGCCATCGATAACGCCTCGGATCTTCTCATATTTGGAAAGGAGCTCAGGTGGGTTGGGGGGAAGAGGATTTGCTCATGGGAACCTTTCTGCTCTTTCAGAATTTGTAAGGTTTCCCTGCAAATTGGTAAGAATGAGTATTTCAATGCATGCTGTAGGTCATAATACGTTTTTTCTTACTATAAAAGAAGAAAAGGCATGTTTTCTGCTAAAATTGCATTGCATAGAGCAATGAGAAAAGAAAACACAAGTAGTTTGACATCCAGGTACTGGTTCTATTGTCTCTTCCCCCAGTACATACACCGTTCTGCATTTGTGACAGCTCAGCACCGTGAGCTGTTTAGACAGAAGTGAAACTCTGAACTGCTCTCTGCAAGTGTATCTACTTCGTGGAATTTGTCCCCTAGATTTGAATTCTTCTTATCTCCTCCCAGTGCTTTGGGCTCAGACACTACACCGCTTCCTTCCTGGGCTGCTTTGAATAATAGCACATGGGGGACTCTGAAACAAGCCTTGAAGGGTCTCTCTGTTGAGTTTGCGCTGCTGGCAGATAAGGCTGTGCAGCAGGTGAGTTCTTTACCATTTTCTTTCTTTTTTTCTTTATTGTAAAATGAAGAGGGTTTGTCGCTGCCTTAAGTTTCATCTCGAACCATGATCTCTGTGGACGTAGGCACTTGAGTTAAGAGCGAGATTGTGGTCCAAACTCACACCCTCACCCACCAGGCTGCTTGTTCAAGCTTGAATGAAAAACCTGGACTGTGTCTAAATGGGAAAAATACAATGGGCAAGGGGAAGGAGGGAAAAGCTGCTTTCTTTTTTCATTTCAAATGGTTATTGGACGAGTTAAGCTGGGCTTCTGTACTGAGCTGTCCAAAAGTCGTGTGTTCTATCTTATTAATCTGCTACAGAGAACAGAGAAGAATTATTTCTGAATCAAATTTTGACATTCATATACTTTATCATTACATGAGAGTCATTCAGACAGAAGCAGCCTATTCCTGTGTAAGTATGCAGTGCAATAATGACTGTTAGAATAACATCAGAGCCTGACAGTCTGGGAAGGAAAAGTAATTGTTTTGTCTTCACTTCATCTCGTCGTGTTGAAACACTCAGCATGCTTTTATAGATCAGTCAGACCAGGTCTCTTTCTCCAGAGTTTATGCTCCAGAGAGCTCTGTTGAAAGCAGAAGAAAAAGACAGTATTTAGTAAAATAAAAAAAAACCACAACCAAGCAGTGAGATTTGGCTTGGTGTCTCATCTCTGCCTCCTGATGCATGAGCTATTACGGGGAGCACGCAGGTATTTATAGCTTTAATGGATTAGGTGCCTTGTAAGAAGGGAAGATGAAAGATTGGAGGAATCTGCAAGAGCAAGGAATCCCAGGCAGAGGGGGCTGAAAGGGCTGCCACACGGGAGTGTGGAACTAACTCCTCTTGTCACGACCAGTCAGTCGGAAAAGCTGTCCCTGCTCCAGTCAGATCTCTGTTCCACAAACTGAAGACTGAACACCCTGGTGCCATCTGAAAGGTTTTTGATGCTGTTGTGCAAGCGTTGGTGTGCCCTGGAGAATACATGGAGGGCCTGTGGGGTGTAAGGACGTGAAGAACTGTGATGTGGGTTCTTGCCAGGCTTACATAAAATGGACTTTTTCCTTGTTTTCTAGGGTAAACAGGAAGAGAATGATGTGGTGGAGAAGCTGAACCTTTTCCTGGATTTACTCCAGTCCTATAAAGTGAGCTCTACTGTTTTTCTGCCAATAAGAAAGTTGTTTAGAGTGAACTTGTGCTCTTTGGAGGGTGTAACGCCAACTGGATGGAAAACTGTCTGGGAGGCCAGTTGAGAGGCAAACTGGGCATCTGGCAGAGGGAGGGGAGTGGCTGCTGGCCGTAGCCAGCTCTGTGGCCTGACTGATCAGCTCATCCTGTGATGAGAATTTGCCAAACAGCAAACCCTGCAAGGGATTTAAAAATAAAACTGCTTGAATTATATGGATCAGCTAACTTTTTGTAGATTTGGCTACTTTTGAGTCAAAGCAGTGAATTAGGTGGCTACTGGTCATGGAGACATGAGTTCAGTTACAAATAAAAGAATTTCTGTTAATACTAACCTTTCGATCAAAGGCACTTTTTTTTTTTAGAAGCACTTACTGGAACTGTAAGTGGTGGCCTCTCCTGACATTCCCAGGCCTGGGCTGATGTAGAAGGATGCAATCGAGCTCTTACCGCAGTTAATTGCCAGCACTTAATATTGAGAAGGACACAAAAGAGAAGAGGCCTGATCAGATCTAAACTGCTGGCAGAAGCCGTGTTCCTCTTAAGCTCACTGGTCTGGCTCCAAGCAGTTTTCTTGAATTCTTAGCTGCCAACATTTTTTTTTTTCTTTGACCCTCTTGAAAATAAATAAAGAAAAACCAGCAGCATAGAAATTCCATAAAGTGTGACGGTGTGTTTGTGTTCCCGATGTACTTGGCTGAGGTGCTTGCTGCCTCTCGGCTTCCACTAAGTACCTGTTTTTTCCTTTGCCCGTGAAGGACCTGTGTGAAAGACACGAGAAGGGGGTATTGCACAAGCACCAGCGAGCCTTGCACAAGTACAGCATGATGAAGAAGCAGATGATGAGCGCCACCGTGCAGAACAAAGAACCGGAGTCGGTGGAGCAATTGGAGTCCCGAATTGTGGAGGTAGGGCAGGTGCCTGGGCAAGCAAAGGATGGCTCTGGGCTCCCAAAACGGTGCCGCTGCGTAGCTCACTCGTATTTGCACAAATACGACTGCAGGAGCCTACAGGAAAGCTGGGGAGGGACTCTTCATCAGGGAGGGGAGCCATAGGACGTGGGGTAATGGTTTTAAACTCAAAGAGGGGAGATTGAGATTACATAGTAGGAAGAAATTCTTTGCTGTGAGGGTGGTGAGAGCCTGGCCCAGGTTGCCCAG
>JAOXJM010000071.1:2855487-2865523 GCA_026413425.1 Tringa solitaria | reverse complement strand
CCCCATCCCTGGAGGGGTTCAAGGCCAGGTCGGATGGGGCTTGGAGCAACCTGGTCTGGTGGGAGGTGTCCCTGCCCAGGGCAGAGGGTGGCACTGGATGGTCTTTAAGGTCCCTTCCAACTCTAACCATTCTATGATTCTATGAAAGCCATGAGGCCAAAAGGGTAACCTGTACTTTGGGGAATTTGAGCTACCTGCTCTGCTACAGGGAAAACACTGTTTGTTTTCCCCAGCACTTCTTACTGGCTCTTTGGCAGCATGTCGTTGGCAGGAGCTGTGGAAAGCAGCAGTCTGTCATATCAAATGGGTTCAGGAACTGCCTTTTTTAAGTTTTTGCTATGTGTTTGAATTGCTGGGATGGTGAGGAATGCTGTTTTCTCCTGCTGCAAGCGAGCCTCCTTGGCATATCCTCTTCCTGGCAGTGTATTTCACTGAGCTCCTCTTCTTTCAGCAAGAAAACGCAATCCTCACCATGGAGCTGCGGAACTACTTCTCTCTGTACTGCCTGCATCAGGAGACACAGCTCATCCACATCTACCTGCCTCTCACCTCTCACATCCTGGGGGCCTTTGTCAACTCCCAGATCCAGGGTCACAAAGAGGTGAGTTCTGCTGGATTATATTCTCCTTCCCAAAACATGAATGAGAACTTGAATGTATTTGTTTTCACCTCTGGGCCTTCCTCCTCTAACCATCTGTCCAGCTCTGTGCTCTCAGAACTTTCTAAGAAGTCACCAAAGGTCTTTCCAACTTGGGGTGAGGACCAAGGCCAGCCTCTAACTCCTCTAAAAAGACTGTATCTTCTTGCAGCAAGTTGCTGTGTTTTTTTTTTTTTTCCCTCTCCCATCTGCAGATGGCCTTACCCTATGGGTAGTTGAAGAAGACCCATCCATTAACTAACTCTTCTGTAATGAATGATGAATCTGGTTTTTGTTGTGGTACACAGAAATTACGTGACAAAAAACAACTTCTTTGGTTTTGCTCTAAATTAAAAAGGTCCCCTTTGTTAACCCCTAAATCTGACCTTCAGCGTTCCCCACGTAGGGTCTTTGAGTTTGTGATGTTAGAAAAATCTCTCCTCCTTCAGCTCCCGCCCTCCCTGCAGCGAGGGAATGTGGCCGAGGTGTGGGAAATCTCTCATCCCAGTGAAATGCTGAGAGCTGCGTTGTAGCCCCAGCCTAAAAGGGACAGTGTGGGTCTGCTGAATTTCCCCAGAATACTTGAGCGAATGTGTGTTGTGCTTTTGAGTTCTCTGAAACAGCTGCTAAAGCACGGCGTGGTGAGGTGATTACCTGCCGTGTTGTCATGGCTCCTTTCTCTCTTTTCCTTCTCGCAGATGAGTAAAGTTTGGAATGAGTTGAAGCCGAAGCTGAGCTGCCTCTTTGTGGGATCTAGCAATATGCCAACTCCACCATTGTCACCTCCAGAGGGAAACTTCTTCTCCAATTAATGCTCTGAGCATCTGGCGTGGAGCAAGAACTGGAATCAGCCAAGGGGTGGGACTTCTACCTCCAGATGTTAGAATGAACCCTCCAAACAGCTATTATTTTTTTTTTAATTTTTTTTTTTTTTTAAATACCGCTGCTTTGAGCTGCTCTCTTGATTTAGACAGACTGGATGTGGGGCAGAACGTACGGATATAAAGACAAATCTGTTAATTTGGAGATGCTCCGGGGCAGAGCCGATGCTGGTTGTGCCGCGGTCCCTCTCTGCGGGGTCAGGATGGGACCTGGCGCAGCGGGCGCTGCGGTGCTGTTGCTGATGCCTCTGCATCTGGTGCTGAGGGTCCTTCAGTAACGTTCATCTCACGGGTCTCTGCTCCTCTCTGAGCGCTGAGGCGAGCGGGGGTGTCCGAAACGCTTGTCCTAGAGATGGATTGAATTCGAAGCTTGGGGGGGGCTGCCTTAGAGGTGTAAGGAAAGCTGGAAGCCCCATGGATAGGGGTCCGGGTTTGGGTTCTTACTGCCAGACCCTAGAGCAGACGGTGTGAACGGAGGGGCTGGATTCCCTGACCCGGCTGGGGGGTCAGTGCTGCTCCTGACACTGATTTTTTTTCCCCGTGAGGCAGATGATTGTCGGAGGGTGTTTCGGTCGGTGGCTGTGGGACAGCCTGAGGGACTGGTGTGTTTCAGTTTGGGGCCAAAGATGACTGGGTTCAGGAACTCGGAAGAGGTTCCTCATTTATAGGAGGAAATTAATTGAATAAAACACTCCTTAGTTGTAAACCACTCGCACTATAGGAGCGGAGCAGCTGCGAGGTTGCTGGTTTATGTTCTTCTGGAGGTTCTGACATCCCCCTGCGAGTAGCTGTTGAGGACTCTCGGGGAGCTGCTGTCCCCAAGGCTGGTGTTTGCTTTGCTGTAGAATCAGATGAAGTATCTGTTCCACCGGGAGGCTGGGACACAATCCAGCTATAATTCCTTAGCAAAAAAAAAAAAATCAGCATTTATCAGGATGTTACTGTCATTCTTTTTTCTGGCTGTGGGTAGCACTGGATTGTGTTTGTGAAGAAGACAATTAAGCGATAGGTCGTTATCTCTCTAAAAATAGCACGGCCCTTGGTAATGGGGCTTTCAGGCTGGTTTGTGATTGTGATAATGGGACTTTCACTTTGTGTCTCCAGTGCCTTTTCCTCCTGAGGCCAAGGGTAAGGGGAGGAGAACTTACCTGTCGTGTTACTTTGGGGGAAATTGTGGGATCTTCCCGAGAAATTGATAAATGAGGAAAACTGCAAAGGTGTGCAGCAAAACTCAGCGTGCACAGGGCTCCCCTGAACCCAACTTCTCTGTGGCTGAACCAGCTGCCAAAGGAGAGTTTGAGACTTGGCTTCTTGGTGTTTTCTCCGAGGGGGTAAAAAGGAAGCCCATGACCAGGGACGTGTGCTCCTCTCAAACTGGAACCGCTACAGTATTTTCCCATTGGGGAACTTCCCCATTAGCAGGAAATGTATTTAAAAACTCCAATCACAAAAGCTTTTGCCTTTTTTTTTTTTTTTTAAACTTAGAAAACTCAATGTAACATGAAGCTCTTCCTAGTCCAGGTGGAAATTATGGGTTAGTTTCTTCAGCTAGGAGCAAGGTATTAAGTTCCTTGCCCAGGTTCACAGGACTGGCATAACCATTACTCACTCAAAGGGGTGAATTTCTTGGGTGCTGGGCCTCAAGGGAGACTTTTTTTTAACAGCCTTGCTCAGAATGCATCATTAAGAGCTTTTTTTATAGCAATTCAAATCTTAGCTCTTTTCTGAGTCTTTCCTCCTGCATATTGGCCTTGGCCAGGGAGGCAGATGGACTGCAAATGGGTGGGAGGGATTTGGTTCTCTCTCCTGATGATTTCCAAAGCCATGCAGCAGAGACTCTGCTCACAAGCCAGAGGAAACTGGCCAGGGAGGGGAAGGTTTCTGCCTTCGTGCAGTTAGGAAGAAGATAATTATCTCAAGAATGGCACAGAAGGTTTTTCTCCTTGCCTTTGTCTTGATTAGGAAGATAGTTTGTGGTTAAAGTGTGGAAATCCCGTTGCTGTGGTTTTTAAATGCTCATCACTCCTTGCACCTTTAGAAGGTGCTGGTGATGGCCTGGCGCGTGCTTAGTCTTAGGAGCCGTCCTCCCTCCTTTAGCCCCGTGTGGGGAGCAGTCAAACTGAGAAAATACTGCATGTCTTGGGGCAAGAGCTGGTACCTGGGTGATGGATCCTCTCCCTGGAGGGCTGGCTGGGGTAGAGGACTGGGCCGTGTTCTGTAGAAGGACTTGCAAAGTACGAGCCTGACTGCAGCTTTGCACTTCTCGTGGTTAGAAAAAAAAAAAGTCACAATTTTGGACTTTAGGGGTTTTTTTTGTTTTTAAATAAACATCAAACCCACCTTTGGGCTTTAGGCTAACTCCTCTTTCCTGTTCTCCTTCAAAGCAAGAATTCTCCAAGTCCAAATGCAGAGACTGTGATAGTGATAAACAGAGAAACTGGAATTACTTTGTTTTGAGAAAACACCCATCCCTCCGTTGTCCCGTCCTTCTCTCTTTGAGGGGGCAGCTTTGGGGTGGGGTTTTCTTGGTTTGTTTTCACTGCTCACATTAATTTGAGGGCAGAGGCCTTGTATTCTCAGAGCTGATACAGCTGATGGCACTTTGAGTTTGTTTCATACTGAACTGTCAAACCTCTGTCTCGTTCCTAAGCACACACACACACACTATTTCGACGAGGCTTAATGAAGTCGGTTCTGTTGCCGGTAGCTGGGCAGATTGCAATTAACACTAAGCAAACCAGAAGACTAATTGAGGAACGCCTGCTGCCTGTCCCAGAAGGGATGCTCCTGTAGGATGTAGCGCCAAAGAGGGAACGTGCCTTCTGGAGTGGGAGCTTTTTGGGTAGCACTTGAGCTCGTGGGGACTTTGGTGTGTTCAAAGCAGTGACGGTGGGAGAGGCCTCCCGTCTCTGTCAGTGTCACGCTCAAAATCTGCCACAAGGTACCAGAGTAATAAACAGCTGAGAACCTGGAAAACGTTCTATCAAAAGGGCTACATGTTTTTGTCACGCCTGAGGTCTCCGCTTCAAGCTGGGAAGTGGCACTTACAGGCTTTTTGACCAGGATCCTGTGTTGAAAGGCTTCCCAAACTCTAGTTACAACACAACCCTAATCTCTGATCCTGCTTTCCCTCTCCTTCCCATCTTCTTTGCAAGTTGCTCCTCCTGAGTTGTAACGTTTTCAACAGTGCCTTGCTGCCTTCCCGTGCTGTTACTCTTCTGCTTTGATCATGCCAGGGTGGAACTCGTGGAATTTGTAACAGGCTAATTCCCAATCTCCAATTTGTGCTGTTTCCTAAAAGACAAAAAGACCACCCTGTGGGGACAGAACTTATTTCAAACCTGTTGGTCTCCACAACTGCAGCAGGAGCAAATAAAGTCACCGCTCTTTGACGGGAGTCAGCGCTGGTGAGAGCATCTTGGGAAGAGGATCGAGCCGACGCCAGAGGAGGGGACCGCAAAGAGAAGCGCAGGCCTGAGCCGTGCTTGTTCTTTTCCTTCCTAAACTCCTGGAGGAACAGAGAGTGAGTTGCTCTCTCCCACTGTGCAAACTTGTGTAAATTTCCAGTTCCCACCAGGAAATGAGTGGAGGGAACATCACAGGTACCGGCTGCCGGTCGCTCCCTTTCCTACCACCCAGAGAGGTCTCACATCCCGTTACAAGCTCCCTCTCCCCCTGCGCTTCTTTTCTCTCCTCTACTTGCCTCCGGCCGTTCTCTGCAGGAGAGCAGCCAGGATCCCTTACTGCCCTGTCAGCAGCAGAGCTATCACAGACTCTGTAAATAAGTCAGTGTGCAGCACAACAGGAAAAGCCAGAGTCAAAGGTGTTAACTCTTCTCCTGTGAGTCTGAGCTGTGGTTTTGCTGAGCGTACGGAGGAGGGCATTTTTGAGTGGGATAAATTATTCAGAACTGCCAGAGGGAGACAAGGAGAAACAATCTTGTTCAGAGGGCGTGAGTTTTGCCTGCCTGGAGTATCCTGTATCTTTGCTTTGCTCAAATAGCCTTATGTATGAAGCACTTTATCCAAATGCAGGAATTAAAGAACTATTACTACAGCTGGTAGACTGGAAATGTTTACAGATTCTATATTACATTCCAAAATTCTATCTGTAAGTGTTATATGTGTTTGTAAAAGTGTTTAAAAAGAAAACAAAAAAACAACTAATACCAACCCAAAACTTGTGTCAGAAGTTACATACGTGCTGTGTTATTTCTAGCAGAGTTTGATGAAGCTTTGGCTGCCCGGCACACGGAGTCGGGCTGAGCTGGATGCTGAGCCCTTCACCTCCCAGCGCCGTGGGGCAAAGCCTCCAGCCATCGGGGACGCCGCTCCGTAACCTGGGCTCGCTGGAAGTCAGTTTTTGTCCAAAAATGCTCAAAACAGTTTGAAGTTCACGGCGGGAGCTGCAAGAGTGAAAGCAGGGCTCAAAGGGTGCTATCCGTCTAACTCTGGTAACTCCCTACAACCTTCCACCACCCTCAGCTTGGAGAATCCTGAAGGGATCTCCTTCCACCTAAGCTTTCCCAGCGCTGGGACAGCCTGGCCTTGCCCCAGGAGGTGAAGCCGAACAGGGGTCGGTACCTGGGAAACCAGGAGAGAGAGAAGACACTTAATGGTTTCTGCTGCATCACTTAATGTTCCTGTGAAAGGAAGCCAACCCCTGAAAGGCCCTTAGACAGCCCAGGAGGTGGCCAGTTGTTTACAACAGAGCAACACATGCTTTTAAAAATATTTTTTAATAATCTTTTAAAAACATTTCCAGCCACAGGGGGAAAAGCCTAAAGCGTTAGCCACCTGCGAAGAAAAGGGTTAATGCTATGTTTTTAATAGTTGTGATCACATTAACCACTAAAGTGTACCACAGCCAGGGACTTCACAGCATGGAAAATCTTGTTGCTTTTCTTTTTGCTGTAAGAAACCCCCTTATTTTCCTGACCTCCCAGTGACTTCTCTTTGCTGGAGAGTTGAGAAAGGAGACCCTTAGGAGTCATACTCGGGGTGTTCTCGCCCAGTGTGGGCAGCAGTGCACGTGTTTAATGCTTCTGTTTTCTTAAACTTCCTCCACTTCTTTCAGGCTGTGCTCCAGGATAGTGTCTTGTCCCTGGAACTTAAAATAGCCACGAAACAACTTTTTCTGAAGCACCAGGGGAAACCAGTAGATATCGTCTGCCCACATGTGATGGAACGGCACCTCGTCCAGCTGAAACCACTGGGGACGCATTTCTGGGGGGAGAAAACAAAAGAACTTTGTGTGAGATTTTCTTTTGTTTTCCTGCTGCCCAGGCTTTTGAGTATTTGTCAACAAGCCCTTTCCCTCTCCAGCCCAGCTGCCTCCTCCTCAGAGGGGTTCTGCATTTCTGAAGAGCAGGGCTGGCTCAGAAGAGGATGCTCATCCTTCCTTCCCCCCCCCCCCGCTGGCGGCCTACCCTCGCTTTCTGTTGGCTCTCCGTGAAATTCATCCGCCCGGAAAATGTGAACGTCCATGAGTTCAGAGTTGCCTACAAATTCAAACGTGATCCGGCCCATCTTCTGCAAGGTGTCCACGGTCAGTCCGCTCTCCTCCAGGAGCTCCCTGCACAAGAAATAAAGACTTCCTCACGTGAAAGCGAGCGGTGGGAGAACAAAGAAGCAGTCGTTAGCTTTACCTGCACGTTGGAAACCCTTCCAGTGAACCCAAGGTGAAAGCTGCACCTGGAAAACGGGGCAGGGCAGAGTTCTGGCTGGCACCAAACCGTTGGTTTGTTCCCAGCGGAGCCAGCTCAGAGCAGCTCGTGTCTTATTTCAAGCTCTTAAAGGCTGGTAGGAAAATAGGCTGTTGGAAGGGGGAGATTCAGGAAAATTAATCGTTTTATATAATTTATGCTCCTTGCAACAGGGTGATCTTTTCTGAGGTGAGTTAGAAGTGGGCTAACACTCATAGGCTGGATGTGGCTTAAGAACTCAGAGATAACTCATTTAGACAGGCAGAAACAGGACTTTGCCAACTTCAAGCTAAAGCTTTTAGAACTGTGGGGAAGCAGGTAATAAAGAGGAGAACGTGTGTACTTCCTACAGAATCAGCTACTGAAGCTTATTGAAGTAACACCATGTGCCACACAAGGTGATTTGCACGCGGAGGGTTAGGAATACCATCTCCCATTCGAATGCTGCAGAAAAAAACCACAAAGCAATTGTGTAAACTTGCCATTTCTGCTCCTCAGTGAGCACATTTAGCGTAACAAGAGGGGAGAAGGCAAGACTCTGAAGAGCAATTTTAAGGGACTTGCCAGACAGCTCTTCTCCGCGCATCACCACGCGTGGCTACTTGAAGAATGTTCAATTACTCGCTGTGTTTACGCTACACATTTAGGGCTTTTTAAATTTTCACTTGCCTCCAACAGAATCAGCGTAGCTTGAAGTTAGTCATGGCTTTTCTAATGTACAAAAATAAGGAATGCTTGGAAACAGTGTATCTTCAGCTAAGGTTAATAATTAATGCAGTTGCGTATTTGGCAGTAACTAACAATTTTAAAAAGTAATGGAAATGATCTTCAAGGCTCCAGCTTCATTTGACATCAATTTCATGAATCCCATCCTTCAAAATTATATTCCAACTTAATGTCTTTGCTAATTTTAGATTTATCTTCCTGACAAACAACATCTAAAATAGCTTTGTTGCTGGAAAACTGCCTCTAAAAGCCTCGTTTTACAGGCTGTGATAATTGCAGAACAAAGCACAACACTGCTCTGGTTCTCCAAGCAATTTATCTGGTACCTCTTTGGCCCTGTATATAGTAAGTGGAAACATGATGGGCAGCAAACTAGAGCTAAGGAACTAGTTAAATGCTCCCCTTAGGAGCTGTGCTGCTGAAGAGCTGTGGGTGCCCAGGCAGTCATGGGAATGTGAGAACTCTTACTGATACAGGGAACTTCTGTTGACGTTTCAGCTTAATATTTAACTGCCTGTGCTGTGAGGACACTTCACACCTTCTGCCACTGCACAGATAAACACACCCCTTGGAAATCCAACACTATATTAAATCATTAATTTACACCACGGTCGGTGGCAATGTAAGCCCAGCCAAGTGGCGGCCCGATTTAAGTGACAAAACTGATCTCCTTCCACTCAGAGATGACAAATTCTACAAAAAGCATCAGGTCCGTTAACCCCGCGCGCCGCTGCGTGCACATCTGGAGAGAGCACCCTTCTGTCCCCTGGATCAGCTCACCACAGAACCCGGGCGGTTGCAGGGGCACAGCTGAGGGGGTGGTTCAGGGCAGAAGCTGTAGGTAGCTGTTGCACACACCAGCCAACACTCATCTTCCTGCAGGTGCGAGGGTAACTTTGGGCACGTATCAGAAAGGGAGGAGGTGGCGAAGTGTGGCTTTTTGTCAGCAACATTCGCATAAAGAACCAGGGACCTAATTTTTAGAGGAGTTTAGCAATTCAGCTGCGATCCGCTATTTCATTCTGATGACAGGACAGAAGAAAGAACTTCAAGGAATCAGTACTAAAACCTTCAAAAATGGTACTGTACCTCTGTACCGATGGAATTCAATTCTCTAACTCAGCACTAGGGCAGTCAAATAATAAATTTCTACAGTGCCTTTCGTAAGAGACCTCTGAGAATTTTGTCCCTAGATTTTCATGCAGTGCTACTAAAAAAGCTACTGGAAAGTAGCACCTGCTCAATAGCTTCAAATTTAAACAAGCAGCAGCACGCTGGCATAAACTGTGATTCTGCCATAGAGCTAAAATGAAAATCTGTGCCTTTCAGAACAGCACAAGGGCCTCTGCCCGTCACTAGCAGACTGGGTCTTGGTGTTGATCAGAGGCAAGAGGTGGGAGGGAGGACACTCGGTAACTTCCAGTTCCTCGTAGACAGGAGGACAGTGACAGATCTGCAGATGAGAGGTAACGGGGAGCAATCCCATTTCTTTGTGCACGAGGATGACCCTTCATCACCCGTGGAGCAGATTTTCTCTGTTCAGAGACAGCTCACGACTGTGCTGGTTGGTAACACCTTGGTTACGAGGGCGTTATTGATCAGTCAAGCGATGGTGCCTCCACCTGCAACCCACCACAAATGGTCTAACACCTCCACGGCCCACCCTGTGCCCCGATACCCACCTCTCCCGGCCAGGTCTCACCTGCGAGCAGCCTCCTCGATGCTCTCCCCTGGCTGCACCTTCCCCCCGAAGCCGTTCCACAGCCCGGCTCCAAACCCGCGCTTCTTCATGCCCAGGAGGACACGGGGTGGCTGCACCACCAGGACCAGGGTGAAGAGCCTGGACGTGCACATGGCTCCTGGGCAGGGGGTGAGGAGGACACGCTGGCCAAGGGCTGCCGGCACCCCTGAGAGGAGACCAGGCTGCCCCTCCAGCCTGGAGGGGGGGTCAGACAGCCCCGCGCCCCCAAACGCCCAGCACCCCCTCCCCAAAGGCCTGCTCCCCCCATCCCCGGCCCAAACCCTTGGTCCTCCACTGCCCCTCCTGATGCCCACTTCTCTAACATGCCCCACTGAACCTTGCGGGGG
>JAOXJM010000071.1:2843754-2854480 GCA_026413425.1 Tringa solitaria | reverse complement strand
CCCTCTTTGCCTGGGATTGGGGCCCTCTTCCCTGCCTCTGCTCAGGGGGTAACCCGTGGGGCCTCCATCCAAAATACATTGAGATTGGACCAGATAACGGAAGGTGCCAAAAATCTCCAATTTGGAGGGGGTTTTTTTGAGGCCGGTGACAAATAAGGGGAGCGATAGTCAAGATTAGAATTAATTACCATAGAGACTTTTGAAATACATAGTGGTGATACGCTAGCTGATTAACTCACCTGTGTTCCCGGGCAGCTGTCAGCAACTTGCAGGCAAATGTCTCCACACCACAGCGGGGTTTCTGAAGAAAACTGGAACTGAGCACTGGTGGCTGCAGCGGCACTTGAAGGATCCCCTTGTCAAGGCAGCCAAGCGGCAGCATTACCGTTGCCGAAGTGCCTTCAAACTACTGGAGATCGATGACAAGCTTCATATTCTTCGCCCAGGGCTTGCCGTTCTTGACTGTGGAGCGGCGCCTGGTGCTTGGAGCCAGGTTGCTGTAGAGAGAGTCAACGCCTTAGGTACCGGTAAGTAAAGGTTTGTGGCAGGCAGGGTGGGGATGGTGCTCATCTTGAAGTGTGTGAGAAAACTCAGCTGTGATGGTGGCGGTGTGGGGAAGGGACACGGGCACTGGCAAACGCCAAGAGTCAGTGGTAGAAGCATGAAGGTGTGTGTCTGCCTGACAGTCGAAATCTTCATATGGTCTGGAGAAATCATCTTTGCGAAGTAAAAACTTGCCATGAGGTGCTACTGTAGGTGTAACAAAGTGTTTGGATTAACTGTGTTGTGGGGAGAATCCCTTCATCCAGTTCTGAAATTCATGTAGCCTTCATCAAGTAACTTGGCTTGTCTGTTATTTTTTTTTTTATTTCCCATTTTTGAAAAATGGTGGTAATCACCGTGTGCTCTTTATGCGTTCTAAGCCATTAATATTTACAAGATAAGATGTTATTATCTGTGCTGTTGTCCAGGATTTCTGGACTGCCAGCTTTGAAAGAACAGGAAAAAAAAAAAGGCAAGAGAAACACCCCTTGCTTATCCAAAGTAACTGAGTTTTCCTGTCGTGGATGGATTGGCTTATAGCAAACCATCCATCCGGATGTGCACAGCAAAGGATCTAAGGAGGAGAAGACCAGACAAGGCAGGTGATAATGTTCTTGTTTGTTGACTTGCCTGGAGCTGGTGTGTGTGCGGGTTGTTTGCAGCCCCGATGAGCGTTCAGCATGTCCTTCATCCTTATCATCTAGATCCTGCTCTCCCCTCCGGCTTCGTCCTCGGCGTTGATCTCCTGCGGATTTCTCCCCTGGAAGGAGCAGTGTTCCTCTCGGAGGCTGACGTTGCAGACCCCGGCACGCTGAGGATGATCCAGAGCCTGCTTCCCGCCCAGAAGGTGGACGTTATCCTGAGCGACATGGCCCCTAACGCCACGGGCATCAAAGAACTGGATCATCAGAAGCTGATCAGTCTGTGTTTAGCCCTTCTGGATGTGTCCAAAAGCATTTTAAAGCCCAAAGGGACGATGCTCTGTAAATTCTGGGATGGACATGACTCCCGCCTTCTGCAAAACAGGCTGAAGGAGCAGTTCCAAGACGTGAGGACAATCAAGCCTCAGGCCAGCCGGAAGGATTCGGCCGAATCTTATTATTTGGCAAGGCTGTACAAAGGGAAATGAGCGCTGAGGAGCACGGGTTAGCCAACAGGTGATGGGAGGTGGATGGAAAAGCTGAACTTGGTGTGTGTTTAAGGAAAAATCCCAACGTTAAGACCCCTGACTGGAACTGTGACATTGTTGAGAACAACCTGGGAAAATACGCCACATTTTTGACCGAGAACATCATGCTTTTCAAATACAAAAATAAACCGGGGCGGTGTCCCACCGAGTTTATCCGCTAATTACACAAGCAGAGACGTCCAATCTAGCTCCTCACCTGGGGAGAAGCTGGTGGGGAGTGGAGAGGAGTGATCTGAAAGGCAACCTCTGGGGCTGGAGCAATGGAAACGAAAATAAAAGAGTGATTATACAAGTTTTTTTTAACGTGTGCTTGAAAATCATTGCGCTACCGGGGTTGTCACGTCTGAGACTAATCACGAGAGGGAACAGTGAGGGGACTGTGCACCAGCTTGTGGCCTCTTCGCTGTTCTTAAAAGCCAGTGCAATTTATTGGCACGTGTAAAAATAGAGGTTTTTGGGGGTGTCAGGCGCTGCCGCGTACGAGCCGTGTCGCAGCCCCCGGGGACACGCGGCTCCCTCCGGCTGCGGAGCGTGTTCCCCGGTGGCTCCGCTGCGTCGTCTGGAGGCGCAGGTTATATTCACAAGTTGCTACTTCATTGTGCTCCTAGCTCCGGTGAACGGCAGCGGGGCAGGGTCATGGCGACTGAGCGGATAATTTTCAGATGTTTTCCCTGACATTTCATGTTTGACCGACGGCATTTTTGGGTGCGGTGACAAGATGTCCCCAAAGAGGGCGAGTTACTGACGGAATTGCTACAATTCTCTCTGAGATAATAAATTTAGCCACTGCCTTACCTGGAAGTGACAACTTTTATATTAAATAGGACTTTTATCAGGCCGGCTGTGGCATGAGCTACCAGAGGGGCTGGCGCCGCTCGCCGTGTCCAGGTCTTTCTTGTTACAAACAGCTGATTTGGGGTCGCTTGCAGATTGATCAAATTTTAGCAGCTTCAAAAGCTCCCGGTTTGGATCTCTGTCCTCACTGCAGCTGTGATGGGGCAGGAGGGCTCTGCCCGGGCAGGACCGTGGCAGCACAGTCCTGGGGACAGAGCGGAGGGGACACCGAGGGGGACAATGAGCGGTTTTGGGGAGCGGGCTGAGCTCGAAGCGGGGCATTACGGTACGGTGCGGCGGTGCTGCGCGCCTAGTCCTGTCGTTACGGCGGCTCGTGCCCCTCTTCTCGCGAGAGCTGGGGGCGAGTTCCCGCGAGATCTCGGCGGCGGGGCGAGGAGGGAGATCCAAGCGGCGGGTGAGTGAGCGAGGGCGGCCGCCGGCGGCGGAGGGCGGCTGAGGAGGCCGCCGGCTCCGCTCTTCCCAGCCCCCGCTTCTCGGTCACCGAGCCCCCCAGTGTGGGAACGGGGAAGGGAGGCCGCGCCGCGTCCCCTGTTCCTCACAGCGCCGGGCGGCCGCTCGCCGCCCCCGAGGCGGGGCAGCGCTGTGGTGTGAGGGGGGTCCGTGAGGGCCTGGGGGGGCCCGGCCGCGGGGCTCGGGGCTGTGAGGGCAGGGGGGGTCTGTGCCGAAGGCCTTTGTGCCGCGGGGAGGGGGGCGTAGGGGTCTGCTTAGCGCTGTTCTTAATTGCAAAACAGGCTTGCCGCAGCACGGCTACCTGTTGGCAGTGGCGTCTTGAATTTATTTGCAGGTGATACTGACGTACGTACTCTGAATAAACGTTTTCATTTGGGCTTTGGCTGATCTTTTGCCTGTGTGTTTCTATTGTGTGTCCTTTTCGCGAAGATATAAATCCACAGAGTAACTGCTGTGTTACCCTGGAAGTTAGCCTCAAATCTGTGTTTTGGTACGAGCCTGTGTGCGTGTTGTGGGGTTGCCTTGCCTGGTCCTGAACCTTCTTCTGCGCCTCTGGGGCTCTGTGGGGTGTGGACACTAGAGAGACTCACTTGAGACTCACATGAAGTCTCCTGGGAAACCTTGCATGCTTTGCTGAGCTCCGGGCTTGATTTGTCTTTGGCCTTTCAGTTAGTAAGTACCCTTACCAATTTGTAGGAAGAATTGCAAAAACTTTTATGTGAACGAGGAGACACAGCTTGACTTGTAGAAGTGATCTGTGACCTTGGGATGTCTTGTTGCTGGAAGTTGGGTTCCAAAGTGCTTTTTGGAAACCCGGATCAAGTTATGTTGAAGGTAGGGTTTCTGCTGATACAGAATGACTTCTTCTCAGCCCCCATCGTGCTAAAATATTTGGAGGAAGAGTAACAAGTTGTGTTTGTTAGTGTTACGTGCTGTACGTCTTCAAGTCCTACAGTCTTAACTTGTATCCCAGAATCTATCTTGACTATATAGGAAAAGAGAAATCAATTTCATGTAACTTACGACAGCTCTTATTTGTACTCTTATGGGCTGAGATTCAGAGGAGAATGTATTTAAGTAAAAGGAAACTATTTCAGGTGGAAAGCTCAGGGAAGAGCAGCCTCTGCTGCGTCAGTTTCTCATTTCAGAGGAGTACAACTTCAGCCTTGGTTGGGTAGTGTTTTCTGCTTGAGGTTGACCCCAGCAGGGACTGGTGGATTGGCGTTTGTACCCTCTAAATTGGAAGATCTTGCATTTAGTGTTTCCTCAGGGCAGCGATGTATCTCTCTTTAGCAAAGCAGCCAGTACACTGTAGGTTGCTCTGAATGTTTCGCTGATGACTTTCTGTGTATTTCCAGAGCCATGGAGGACTTGGAAAATAATACCACTGTCTTCTCCACCCTGAGATCCCTCAACAACTTCATTTCACAGCGTATGGAGGGGGTGTCTGGACTGGCCACACCAGGATCGTCTCACAGCTCCTTGCAGATTCAGTACCAGCAGAGGGTGCAGGTGAGGTGTCCTCGGCTTGGTGATTCCTGCAGTATCCCTTCAGTGTGGTTGTAGGTCCTTTTGATTCCAGGAATTGGGACTGATTTCATTAAGATCTGACCATTCTTTCTAAAACTGTTATTCATGCAAGCTCAATAATGGAAGCTTGCTTTTGGTCGACATTCTAGAATCTTTATTTTTTTTCTTTTTAATTGTCAGACATATTTATTTCTGTTTTGTAAAAATTTAAGAAAGGTCCTTTGAATTTCTTCCCTGCTTGTTATATCTGTACAGCAGCTCAGGAAATTAAATTGTAAGTTGTTTTCATATTGCTGAACAAAGGAGCTTTATATCTGTTAATATTTTTTCCACTAAGTAATTTGTTACCTTTTTTTTTCTAATCTTTCTTAGAGTTTCTTTGCCTGGACACATACAGGAGACTCACATTGTGCTATGGCTTTGGTGTGCTAAACAGTTGTGCTTTCTTGTCTGCTTCTGTTCATATCCACATGTTTTTTTTGACTTTTTCCTGTGAGTTGCCTTATGCTCATAAAGTAAGCTGACATCTTGGATCATAAGGACTGTTTATTAGCCTGGAATGAATTTTCTGTATCTTAATATAATTTCTGTTTCAGTCTGTAAGTGTAAAATAAGCTGGCTTTCTTTTTAATGTAAATCTGCTTTGCATTTGGAATGTTGACAAAGTTTTATTTTCTGTCTGGTACATCTCTGGCCTGCCAGAATCTTTGAAATACAGGCCCAAACATCAAGCGGGAGCGCTCTTGTGCTCTCACTCCCTTGCTAACAAGGACCCTCTTGCTAACAAGGAGGCTTGCTCCGTGTGCCTGTGTCCCCTGCTTGCCTGCCTCTGCCCGGGTGCTGCTTCAGGGGTTCCCCGATCCATGAGGTATTGAGATTAAATTTGTTCTTTGCCCTTAATCCATGGTTTTGTGGTTGTTCCTGTGTCCTGCCTGCATCGGTTCACACAGTTAGCAATGTGTTGAACGTACGTTGCTTAGAGGTGAGGTATGCTATTGCTGTTGTCAGTGCTTTAATTTGAATGAGAACATGAAGCATAACGTTGTAGCAGGTAGTGGAAAAACATGTTATTTTGCTCAGCAGTTAAATTTCACAGGGAGCATAATCTCTGCTTCTTGGTTAGCTGCTGTTAGGGAGTTCATAATTAATCTTATTTCAGATAGAGAAGTACATTTTGTCAGAACACCTCTAGAGAGTGAATGAGAAATTCTGAGTGAAGAATTTGAAATTCACGTCTTTCCAACTAACGTTAATTTCATGTGGGTTTCTGAGCGTGTTGTTGAATTCTTGATTTCCACATCTGCAGCTGGTGTGAGAAATGCCACAAACATGGTGATAGCTTCCTTGTAGTCTGTAAAATGGCACGGGATTGTCAGCTGAATAGTGCAGGGTGGGAGCTAGTGATGTTATTGCAGTGCTGTTAATGGTGTGCAATGTTCTTTTTCACATGTGAACTGGCCAGTTGGAAGAACAAGCTGGGCAGATCCACTCCAAATCCCAGCTCCTGCAGGTGGAACGAGAGAAGATGCAGATGGAGCTTAGCCACAAACGAGCTCGCATTGAGCTAGAGAAGGCAGCTAATACCAATGCCAGGAACTACGAGGTATGTATGGCAGCTATAGGTGGCTTGATATTGTGGGCCTAAGGCAGGACATCTGTAGTGCATGTATGTTGGGGTTTTAGTTTGGATCAGGGATGTGCTCTTAAATTGTCGGGTGCCGTGCTTTGGTTTGCAGTTCTGTGTCTCAGAATGTGTATAGTCAACTTTTTTGGGGTGGAACTGAACTGAAAGATGTGATCCAGGAGCAAGCCTGGCGTTCTCTGGCTGCCAATGGACACTGTCTCCAGAGCAAGACTCGAGCGAATCTGTAATAAATGCCCTGGGAATGCATTTACCACATTTGCATTTACCACAAATGTGGTGGTGGTGTGGGTGTCACCTTCCCAGCACCAGCTGTTTTGCTCTGTAGATCCCCTCACCGTGCACTGCACTAACTCTCCAATGCACACAAGAGTGTGAACACCAAAGCCTTGTTTGGTTGACAAACTGATAACCTGATCGCTAGATTCTGTGAGGTTTAGCTCTGAAGCTGTCAGGGGTAGCAATAACAAAAGGGATTTGGTATTTGTTTCCTCCAGAAGTATTGAAGCATTTTTCTCCCAGATGAATTTAAAACTTCTGCTGGCACAATTGCAAGCGTTTAGTTTGTGTGACTGTAATTAATTGGAATGGCAGCAGTGCCAACCCTGCACTGTCACACAAGAGAGCTTGCACTGATAAAACAGTGAGCCGCACTCGGGGACTAATGGCTTTTATTGGTTTCTGGTTTTATGCCTGCATATGTTTCCTTAACTGCATTACTGAAGTAAGTAATAGATCTGTGGGTTTTGTAGCATAATAAAGGTCTTAGAGGTGGCTGATTATTTAAAAAGCAATATAAAAAAAAATAATAAGCATGTTTTGTTGTATTTTACAAGAGTGCTGGGTGACAGATTTAGTGTGTAGTTGTGAAATAGCAAGTCAGGGACTAAATTCCTCATTGCTCTGAAGTCTGGTGACGTGGGATTAAGCCTCGAAGAGTTCAAACTGAAATGTAGCTGAGTCAGTCACAGAAACCCTTGAAATACTGGTACAAAAAAGGGAGCAGCACTAATCCAGCACTGTGGTAATTACCCTGCTCAGATTCTGTGGGTTTTTTGAGTCATGTGGATAAAGGTTTTAGGAACCTCACGTTGCTTTGCATAATCCTTGCTTATTATGCAAATCTGTGTCTCGATTTGCTTTGATTAGCGAAGGAATTCACTACACATTTTTTCAATAAGTGTTAATCGATTTGTGGTCGGGCTAAACTGAAATGGAGTATGAAAGGTTGTCAGAGTGCAAAAATACTTATTGTATTTGTTGATAATACTGTGCGTTTAAACCCTGTTTCTTTTCTATTAAATAGTGTGATACAATTTCCAGAAGCTGTAGAGGCAAGTTTGTCTTATTAACCCAGCTATTGAGGTCTGAGTTTCTGAAAGTCAATTTGCTATGCCTGGGTCAGCTTTAGATTGGAGCAGCAAGTGTTTTCATCTTTGATCCGCTGGAGAGTGTGCGGAGGAGTCTGTGAAGCCATGTCTGTTTTCTCATATTCCTGTCACAGTCTAAGAGATTTGGAAGACTCTGTCTCTTAATTTCCTAGCTCCATTGCCCTGGGTAGTTCCTTGACATCGAGTTGCTGCTGTTAAGATGTTTTTGCCCTTGCCAGCGCGGAGGTTAAAGCTGTGGTCTGAGTAACGCTGCTTCGTGGTGATGCCTTGGTGACCCCAGTAATGAGAAATGGAGACAGGAGAAATGAAAACGGCTTCACCTTTGTGCTACTTTCTTCTTACATCTCTTTGCATTATTTTTTTTATTTGCAAGCGAGAGGCTGACCGTAACCAGGAGCTGCTCACACGCATAAAGCAATATCAGGAAAGGGAAGCAGAAGCTGAAAATAAACTGAAAGAACAAATGGAGATGAACAAGTCCTATAAGAAGAGCATGGAGACGATGAGTAAAAAGCTGCAAGAGAAGGAGAGCAAATTAGCTGAAGCTAATGAAGTAAGAGCAGAGTAATTTTTTTTTTATCTGTTCATAGCTTCAGGTGACTTTGCAGTTCTTCTGAATTGAAAATGCCCCAAAATGCCCTTTTTGATTTAAAAAAAAATAATTAAATTGGAATCATTAAGTTCATCATCAGTGGATAAACCCTGGGGGGAGCATGTCTCTGCTGTCAAAAGTCTGGAACCTAACCGAGTCCAGGCACAAGTGAGCAGGTCAAAAGGTGTCGCCGTGTTAATTAATGAGAATTCTTAGGTTGGTATGGAGAAGGAGGGAAAAAAAGTGCAAGGCAACATACAGCATCTGGGTTTAGAACTGAGGTTACGTGACATTGAGTAAAGGAAGGGGAAATGATGGAGGAGATAAGGTGGAAAGGTGTTCAGGGAAGCAAGGGGAACTGTAGAGTGGATGAGACCAAAGTTATGTACAAAGTATCTCTGTGTTCCACTGAAGAATGGATGCTTGGATACTAATTTCAGTTCCTTGGGATGAGCAGAACATCTTCTCAACCCTCAGCCATTTCAGATATCGTTATAGTTAAGTTCAGCTAGATCATTTGTGACTTCTCTGTTTGATTTGGTTTTCTGCACCAGTCCTTAAGCCCTCCTCCTGCCTAGGTCTCACTGGAAATGTATCTGTGTGATAAAGCAGATGAACAGATATAATGTGCCCCTTATCAGGGATTAAAACCAGGGAGGCAGTGACGGCACATGAGAGAAACTAAACCCACCTATGAAATACATGCAGCAGTTTTATTTCTATGTTCTTTTTATTTCCATATCCGTCAGTATCAAGATGAGACCCCCACATATCTCTCTGTCTAGAGAGCACCCTACATATGTAATGTTTTGAGATTTTTCTCTTTTTCCCTGTTAAAGGGAGCTGAGTAATGGAGATTTGAAACAAACCTGTGACGTTTTCTTTGCAATTAAGGTATTTAGAACACAATTTTAAGAAACACTGGCCTCTACTTTTAAGGGAAGCATAATATTTCTGGTATTTGGTTGAGGCAAACCCAGACATTTCAATTTTGAAACTAAAACAAAATATATTTGGAATGGTTGTGGGATACATTTTTTTACTTAAAACACAAGTGTATATATATATTAATCATCATCTAACTTTGAAGCTTGGTATTTTTCATGCCAGTTTGAGGTCACCCACTTAATAGGTAATGGAAATGACAATTTGGGTGACAGATGAAAGTAGCTAAATGATTTTCTCTTGCCTGTGTTTTTGAGGTGAGTTCACAGGTGTGAAGGTTTGCAAAAGTGTGGGATTGTTTCTAGGTTCAGTGTTCGTCCTTTTTAGTTGGATATGACTTCTCTCTATCTCCATCCATAATGTCCAGCTTGGAGACTCATAGATCTGTGTGTTTATTCTTTTTTTCCCATTAATTCAGACAATCACTGTATTAAAAGGGAAAATATCAGAGCTGCAGTGGAATATAATGAACCAGGAGATGCAGATGACAAGCCAAGACTCTCAGAAGCAGGAGCTGATGGAACAGCTGGACGTTCAACAGAAGTAAGCAGGGGATGAATGACTGTAGGGAGAAAAAGGCAAACAAAACTTCAGTCTTCTGCTGTTTTCATCACTCAAAACTTCCAACAGCGTTTGATTTCCGCTCTTCAAAGGGGTTCTTTGATCTGGATGTGCAGGTTATAACCGTTGTTGGAAACTAGCTCCAAGGTGCAATTTAATTGTACCTTGAGAAAAAACAACAACTTGAGCTTAAAATCTCAGCGATGTCTCATGTTCACGGTGGAGAGTTAACAGAAGGCATGTGGGTGGGAACGGCTAATCTGAACTTTATAGATGGAACAGAACAAAAATACCAAGCCATAAATCATAGTTGAGGGGTAGTTGAAAGAGACGAGTGTGTGTTTCTTCTGTGCTTACTAACTTCAGTTCTTCAATTTCAAAGGTTTATTTACTGTGAGTGTATATTTGTTGGTTTCAGAGTTAAGGTGGCTTGAGTTTTGGGGGCGGTATTTCTCAAGATGCATTTTTCTAGTAAAAGTGGATATTTTTGTCTCTGAATCAGAGGGAGATGGTATGAGTTTGAGAGATGGTCTTCTGTAACAGTACCATCTAGCTTCTTAGTGGTGTTTGAAAACGTTTGTTAGAGAAGCTTCTGCGTGTGAGGTGTTTCTGGTGTGTGATTCCTGGGTGCTAAACGCCTCTTATGTCTACATCTAATAGAAAATGGCAAGAGGCCACTCAGCAAATCCAGACGTTGCAAGCAAGCCAATCTCTACTGGCAGAGTATGAACAGAAGATTAAGGTAAGAAACTTTGCGGCCTGTGTACAGCTTTAGTTTTTAATTCCTTCCATGGAAGAACAGAAGAAGAGTGTTGTTTGTGGTTTTGCTTTTTAAATTATTGCAGAAATAAAAGGTTAGTTTTTTTATAGAAGTATCTGATCTGGTGGCCAGCAAGAGCTTGAAGTTGGCTAAATTCAATTGGTGTAGGTGTATGGGTATGTATCATTTTCACTTGTTTTACCTTCCTGTGAGAGGCAGGTGTGGAGAGTTGCTTTGGTTTGAGCAGGTGCTGATGGTGGCACTGCCT
>JAOXJM010000071.1:2802493-2821561 GCA_026413425.1 Tringa solitaria | reverse complement strand
GTGGTGGAGTCACCATCCCTGGAGGGATTTAAGAAACATGTAGACATGGCACTTCGGGGCATGCTCTAATGGCTGAAACTGTGGATTTTTGTGTGTGTGTGTAGTTGGACTCGGTGATCTCAGAGGTCCTTTCCGACCGTGACAATTCTGTGATTCAGTGATCAATAATCCTTTCAATCAACATGGAGTTAAACTTTCTTACGTTGGTGTTGAATTATTGAGTTTTTTTGGGTGTCCTTGCTCAGATTGCTTAAACTTCTTGGATTCTAAAGGTAAGGCCTTGCTTTTGGTTCTGGTGAACTCTGGTCTCACCCCAAGTGTTTTACATACCTGATGTATCGACCACCAATGGAGCCGATGCCTTTTGTGCCATCTTAATACAAATTCCTTGTAGGAATAAGCCGCTACTGACAGCGCAAGCACTTTCCATAGGCATTTTCTACTTTATTTGTTCCACTATTGATTTTCATGATAAATATAATCATTTATCAGCTGTGTGTTTTCTCTACTTCAATAAGGTTTTTAACCTCCCACATTTGCTGAAACTGGAATGTTGTACTTTATGCTTCTGCCAGGGGTGAGGCATCTGCTGTGAAAAGCTTTGAAATAATCTTTGCTTGAGTTTGGGTAGTTTTTAATTAATCGAAGCAACAGGCTTAACCTCAATTTTCTGTCTGAAAGGATAACTTAGTATTTCAGCTGAACATCTAAGAAGTATGCTTTTCATTCTTTCTAAAATTGTCATGATAAATTTACCTGTGACTGGTGTTATTAGATGATATTAAAAAAAATCCAAACAAACAGTTAAAATAACTTTTACTGTAGCTTAAAGTTGCAGTTTAAAGTGGCCGTTCCTGCCATGAGATTGAAGAGGTATGTGATTGTAATCAGAAGTAAATAAGAATAATATATGGGATGTCAAATCACTTCATATAAAAGTAGCTGGAAATATGGTCTAGACTCTCTCAAGCACCTGTAGACAAACATTAATTGTATTTCCTCTTGCTCAAGATTAGGGATATTTTGTTACTGCTGGCTGATATTTTCAGCTGATAAGAGTCTGGGAAAACAATGTGATCAATAAAAATGTTGAAAGCAATACAAGAACTTGGGTAAATTAATATTCTGTGAGGATTATCTCAGACAGGTGTCAAAAGAACAAGACTATCAATT
The DNA here is from genome assembly GCA_026413425.1 of Tringa solitaria. Classification (NCBI taxonomy): domain Eukaryota; kingdom Metazoa; phylum Chordata; class Aves; order Charadriiformes; family Scolopacidae; genus Tringa; species Tringa solitaria. The sequence continues at coordinate 2,820,388 of JAOXJM010000071.1, read as the reverse complement.
TAGTGAAATCTGTAAAATAGTCAAATATACATATATTGTCCGTACCTAGTCTTGGCTATGGTATTAGCTCCTCTTCTTATCAGACAGAAGCCCTGGTTATCTGTAAAAATGATGTCTCTGCACTTTCTGTGTGAATAGAAGTTATGACGGAACAGTATGGGGGATACATGCCAATTGTGGGGTATTTTGTGTGGGTTTTTGTCATCCCCTGTCCCCTGCCTTCATTGAAAAGCAGCTGCTGTTGTCTGATTTTGGGGTTTGGTCTTCAAATGGCTTGGAAGTGGCCTAGCAGAATGGAGCCAGCAGAGGTGCAGTAAAATTATGTCAGGATCACTAACTCAGTTTGTTTATTTGCATAAACATTTTTGCCTAATTTGAAAGCAAAGGACTTAATTCTTTGGACTTGAAATACTTCCGTTGTAACCAGCCATCCCTGCTGGCCCTCAGCTCAGCGAGGAGCAACCTTCTGAACTGGATTTTATTCATGAAATTTAGAAAGAGAAGCTTCTGCCTGATCTTCTGGAAGTTTCATTTATTACTTTTATTTTGGCTGTCAGAACACTTTCCCAGCTTCATGTAATCCCAGTGGTTGGCCTGGAATGGTTTTCAGGGATTCTAGTGATCCTCTGTTGAATGATACCTCTTGGAAAGACGCAACATCTGTCTATTCAGAGCTTGTTTCCAATGAACAGATCTCTGTATTTCAGTCTGTGGTTTTCAAACCCTATTTTTTTTGCTTATGATTACTTACAATCATGTAAATGCCTTGTAAATCTTAGGATACCCATGTGGTTAGAATAAATAATTGGTATTCTGCTGCCCTTCTGTTCTTTAGATACGTTTCATTTACTGCCCCCCCCACCCCCTTGTGAAGCCTTATTTTTTTTCCCAGCAAATAGCTCACTGCCCAACTCTAGATTGTCACAAGGATTGTTCCAACCCCATTGACAAATGGAAACCACGGGAAAAACTACCCTAGTTATGACTCTAAAATAAGTCATTTTATTCACTTCATGGCATTATTTTTCCCTTTAGCTCTTTCTATTTCTCAAATTAGGTTCATGATGGGGTAAAAGACTTAAAACAGCTTTTGCTGTTGCTGCAGTAAAATGAAACGTTACATTATTAAATGTGTTTACATTTTGTGCTTGAAATCTTAAGGGTAGTAGCTGTGAAATTATATGCCACAATAATTTCCTTTCAGCTTCATCATTAATATATAATTACAGTCACTAAATTAAATTCCAAATTGAGAAAAAACATTTGCTTCTTTAATTGTAAAGATCATGCTGATAACCACTCTAGTATGTGAGCAGCAACAGCAATTTTTGACTATCCTTTATGATCATTTCCAACTTTGGTGCTACTGCTGGTAAATAGCTAAAAGGTGCTTTAGAAGTTTATGTTGTGGGTTTTTTTTTTTTCCTGTTTGATCTCTTAATCTGTGTGAGATTTTTGGGAAGAGTTAAGCAAAAAAGAACTGTTACCCACAGATGTCCTCTTAGAGCCTTGAATAGTACCAGGCTATAATTGATTTAGAATTTCAAACTGATTGTGAATGAACACATATAAGGTACTTAAGGATCACTCTCCTTAATGTAGAACTTTTTTATTTATTTATTTTTTTAATGAGAGATGGGGCAGTGATAGTCAAAAAAATAGGGCAGAGTGGGATGGAGAATGCTGTGGGCAGTGCTGTCTGGCTTGCGGAATGCTGCTGTGGGAAGTCTCTGTTGTTGGAGCCCAAGGATTTTCCTTGCATCCTACCAAACAGTGGTTGGAAAGCATTTCAGAGACACTGGTTCTTACGGATTAGTGAGTGCAATAGGTTTGTGGTGCTTCCTCGGGAACCGAAATGGGGAAGACCTTAAGAACTGTTTGTTTTCTTATATTGGGAAACCATAGGATAGAGAATATTTAATAGCTTTGCGGACATGCTCCATGTTTCTTGAGTGGTATGTTAAATGGCTTATTGCCTTTATAAATTCTTTGATTTTATGCAACTGAGTTTAAGCCAAATTAAGATTCTTTTGTGTTATAGCATGATTGAAATACGTGGACTATATCTCTGTTTTCTTTTCCCCGTAGAATGAGGCATACCAGTGCATGCTGCAAGAAGGGATTGATTTCATCTGTATCGAAATACCAAAAAGATTGGGGCTTTAGTTTTGTCCAAGGAAAGAGTCAAGAACAGGGCATGGCAAAGTATGCTTTGGTTATTTGAAAATGTCAAGCATAAGGGTTTTAGAGTCAATATATATATTTTTTTAAATTTTATTTCTTATGCTAGTAATGATTAGCTTTTGTGCCAAAAGCAGCAGCTGAGCAGGGAGCCAAGCGTGTTGTGCTGCGGTGGTACCCAGTGGTCAGCCTTGTGCTGAAATGTGGAACAGCAGAGCAATTAAAAGCCATCCCTGTGGGATTGTAACAGTACAGATTGAGCTTGGATGGGGATAGACTTGTCATTAGTAAGAGCCCAAGATAGTTTATTCTGGTTTTCTAGTTAACTCTCTGTTTCCCTTGCTACTTACATACTTTCTCGGTGGTAGTATGTCTTTTTTCTGCTTAAAGCACAGGTTGGTTTTGACTCTTAATGAAGTCTAGTCTTGACTAGACAGTACTTGACAGTACTAAAACAAATCTCAGAGTCGTAGCACACAATTATTCATCTGCCCCAAAACGATGAGGTGATGGTGGATCTCTGGCAGCCTGACTGCTCACCAGTTCCCGAGAGCCAGACTGTGACACTTCACGTGTCTCGCCCTCGAGCCCCCTTATTGCTTTTTCCACGTGGCTGATGTTACCTGACCGGTAGAAGTGAGCTCAATGAGAGCTTGAGGATATGTTTTGATGAGAAGACAGCTCAGCCTGTTAACAGCCTCTCGGTGAAAGCGGGAATTTCAGCAACTGATTCCGACCTTCAGTGGCAGAAAATGAAGCAGGCAAAGGCAGCGACTGCCGCTCCGGTGGCAGCGGGCAATTAGATTTGCTCCACTGCTCTCACTGAGTTGCACCCAGAGAAGAGGGGGCTGGAAGTCTACGGTGATGATTTGTGTGAGCTTGGACCCCTTTTGGAAAGGCAACACTCTCTGGGCTTGCCGTGTAAGAAGTTCAGCTGTGTGCTCCAGCGCTTTTTTTAATCAAAGTAGAGAAAATTGCTTTTGTTTCACCATGACCTCTCAAAGCTCTGAATTGCAACACGATTCAGTATGCAATGACCTGACTTCTGGCTGAAGATTAGAAGTTAAAAAGCTGACTATTTCTGTCTTACCTTCCAAGTCAGCAGGTTTGATACAACCACGTGTAACATTCCCTCTCCTTGGGCTCCGTTAAAGCCTTTCACGCGTAAGGTTGCATTCGACAGTGCATTGTGTGACCTTCCAAAGTTCCAGTGATTTATTCTTTCTTACTGTTAAAGCAGTGGTAGGGTTGAGAAAGAAGTCTGGAATGTTGAAATGCCCGCCAAATGATTCATTTTTTTTCAAAAGTAAGATTCATTTTATCTTATTGGGCTCTTAAATGTCTCTTTAAAGTAGAAATGAAAATGGAAAGATTAGTTGTTATGACGCCGTATCATTAACTTCGGGAGGAAAAAAGCTTTTTTCATTAAAACCACCATAAGTCTATTGAGTGGAATCTAAGATAGTTTTCTTTCTTTTCTCTTCTCCCCTCTTCAAATTACAGCTTGATTGGATTAATTGCTAATTTTGCCGTTGCTTCAAAAGAGTTATATCAATTGTTTTTAGAATTGTCAAGACACTTAGAAACACTTAACATGTTTTCTTACAAATAAGTTGTTCTGCTTCGAGTGGTTAATGGGGACATTTGCTTTGGTAAAGAGCAATTGGATTTATTGATTCTATCTACACAAATACAAGATTTCCTTTCTAAATGAAGGGAACCTCAGAAGCTGGGATTGCTTATTGCTTGCAGTTTACACTTCAGACTTGGTTCACTTTGTACATAAATTGTTAAGCATCCACTTTATTGGAGAAACAGTGTAAGACAGACCTTAGTTTCACTTTTTTTGGCAGCTCTTAGCACCTTCATTTGAATGAATAAAGGTAAGTGATTGCTCTTCAAAACATTTTAATCAAAGTGTTGCAAAACACTGAAGGTGTCCTAATTGCCTGGGAAATTTTGAGAATTAATGTTTGTGAACAATGTGTGGAGCAGATTCCTTACCATCTGGTTTAGTTCCTGGAGCTGGTAATAGAAAGGCAGGACGTAGGTGTGGAGATGTCAAAAAATAGGTGTAAGTACCTGGCCTGGACCTTGAAGGGGCATTTTTTTGCAAGAGAAATACTGTTGTGAGTCTTCCAGGCCTGGACGTGAGACTTTAGTGGTGATGTTTTCCTTTAGTCTGTTGTGATTACTGTACTACTGTTGTGATTGCTGTACTACTTTGAAGGGGAAGTCATCCCAGGAACTGAGCTGCTTCTAGACTTGCTGGTGAAGCTTAGGAAATAAGCAGGAGTCCTGTAAACCAGAGATAGAGGAGTTAAAGCTGTCACAGAGCTCAAATATACAGAAAGGAAGTTTGGGGGCCTCACTTCAAACATACAGGAAGAGTCTATTACAGACATTCCACAGCCTTTTCTAATCACACAGAAATATTTAAAACAACTAAAAGGCCTTTCCAGAAATCTCCTGTTGTTGTCATGTTATCATTGTGTGTTTGTTCTTCAGATGCTCTTGTTTTCCCACCAAGGAAAGATTAAATTCTTTTATAAAAATAGAAAAGGTGCTTCTTGGGGAGAGGAGAACTTCAAAATTTTCTAGTGTTTCTTCTACATAATATGAAAACAGATAAGGAACAAAATCCAGATATTTTTTATATACTTTTAGGAGACTGCCTTCAAGAAAAACAAACAAACAAACAAACAAAAAACCAGAATCAACCCACCAAAAAATCCTCAAAAATCCTGGCTCTTTTTTTTTGATTGAAGAGAAAGAAGCAGATGGTCCTCCCTTTCTGTGCCTGGTTCTCTTAACAAACACTCTGGTAAAGACTTCTGCCTCTTGTCTTTATCAGTTAATTATGCTTAAGTGTCAAATAGTTCATGGATCTACCATGCCAAAAACCTGGGAATGTTCCATTTCAATTTAATATGACTTAGTTGAGTAACCAAATCTGTGTCTGTATGTTTGTGCTGAGTTGAAACTATAGAGAAATGTTAATTCAACAGACTTCTAAAAATAAGTAATTCTGAGTAATTTAATACCACAAGTGTGTTATTAGTTTGGTAGTTTCAAGCAAATTTAATTTAGAAAGAAAAATAAATGTGAAGGCTTTAGTCCTCCAGAGTTGACTGAGTGCCTGTTTTTGTATTTAGTTTTACTTTTTTCTTGCACTTTTTATCAGTTAGGTTGATGGTTGGACTAGATGATCTTAAAGGTCCCTTCCAACCTAGACAATTCTATGATTCTGTGATTCCATAGTTAAAATTTAATGTCAGATATCTAGCTACAATCAAACCTCTTCCTTTGCTGTAAATTTTGAAGCATATCATAGAAGCAATAAGAAGTTGACGTTCTAATAAATTATAAATTAAAAATATTCCATTTTTTACTTTAACATCTTCATCTTGTTACTGAATCTTGGTTTAATGTTACTTCAACAGCGAATTCTCAGTGTGTAACTGCCATGGTTTGTACTGAAATGGTAACAGATCCTTAATAACACAGTTCAACAGAGCTTTCCAGCAGATGTCTATGAAATGCCAGTTGTGTGTGATAAAAAGAAAAATAAGGCATAAAAATGCATAAGCCATTTTCCTTGTGAGAAGTTGAGAAAGTCATTTGAGTGACTGGGGTGGGCATCCCATTAAGTCAATTTTTCACTTCATTTGAACAGTTTTAGGTTTTTATCGTTCTCAAATTGCTCCTTTCCAAATTATCTGCACTTAAAAGGAAGTCAGAGCTTTGGTTACCAGCAGGTTTGTCCCTCTCCTCCCTCGCTGTGCTGCTACTCGACACTGGACTAATTTGCTCGTTTAGGGCGAGAAATCTTGTTTCCAAATTAGACTTGAATTCTCCCGTTTGATTTATTTTTTTTTTTAATAATTTTTGGTTAAATGTTATCATAGAAGGAAAAGCAGTCTCGGGATAAGATGGTGGGACAGAGGAAGAACGTTTTAGCTTTTGGCTCCTTGTGCCTTTCCCGGGAGAAGGGAACTGAAATCAGTGATTTAATCTGCACCTACATTTTGGAAGCCACTATTTGCCATTTGTTCTTTGTGTTATCTTTGTAATTACAGAGCGTATGATTCAGTTCTAATAACATGCTGCTCTTGAATCCTCCCGTTAAGCGCGTGTGTGTTTCGTTTGCAGGATTTGAGACGGCTGGTACAGACTTGGTGTGGTTTTAGTCGTGGTTCCATGGGCTCCATCATTCCATGGGGAAGGAAGCCATCTGCAGGGCAAACACAGAGACAGTGCAGAAAGAAAGCAGTTCTGGGTATATTTATGTAAGAATAGAGTTTCAAACTTCCCTCAAGTAGTGGAGTTAAGATATATCTGTCAGGCTAATTCTCTTAAAGCGGATTTATTGGCTTTTTAATACTGGTTTTGGTGTCAAAACCGCTGTTCTGGTGGACAGGGCTTTAGCAGGAATTAGACACAGCTACTCCATCAGACAGGCTTTTGAGGCCAGAACGTGTGAAGTGTGTGTTGGGATGCTGACAAATTTCTCTCTTTATGTGCCATTGTTTTCAGAAACTTGGGAAATGAGAGGGCTGTTCACAGCCATGAGGGCTGGTTGGTATTTGCAGAGCTTTGGGAGTTGACCAATTCTCTTCAAATTGAAAGCTCGTCTGATTTAATTTCATTGTGCATGTGGTGTTGTTCCTTTACTTGGAACTGCCTAAATTTGGCTTTTGCCAAATTATGTGTGATCAGGATAGGATGTGCACCTCAGAAATGGGCTTTGAAACCTCACAATAAAGGTATTGGACAGCAGAGCCCACGCGAGGGGTGTCTGTCTCTGATCACCTGACGTGATTTAGTTTTACAGAAAGTGAACTCTTCTTTAGAGGGGGCTAATTAATTATTTTCTGTTATATATCTCTGCTGCTCCGCTTGGACGCTCCATCTAACGCCAATAAAGCATCCTCCAGAAATAAGTGTAAACCTAAAGCTGCCAGTTGCTGGAACTGAGCTTGGAAGCTGATTGTTAATTTGAATTGCCGAACAGATGAGGGTGATTGTTCTTTATTGGAAATCTGTCAGTCGCTATCATTGCTGGAAATCTGTGGCTTTTATAATCCCCTCTCATTTTACTATTGGATTGATTTCAATTCTCTGTCTGAATCCTACGGTATGAGTTTCTGAGAAAATGATTAAAAAATCAAGGCAAATATACTTTTTTTTTTTCCCATATAAAAAAATCTCTGCAATTATTTCATTGATGCAGGGATCAAACACTGGTGTTGGGGGCTGGCACCCAGCATGGCGAGAGAGATGCCCAATACTAACTATCCCTGTGATAAATCTGCTCTATTTGGTTGAATTATGAGAGGCTTAATACTGCATTTTTCTGAGCCTTGTTGACTTGGCATTAAATTTGACAAAGATGTTGAAATTGGTGTGTCTGCTTATGGCTTCTTTCTGCCAAACAGACTGAGAACACCCAGTCCACTTCTGTCTGGTGTTTTCTGGTTGTTTGCTTCTGACGGCTCTAGTAGGTGAAAGATGGTGAAATGGAAAGGGAAACATAATTCATAATTATTTTTTTTTGCTCCTCATCAGCACTACTACAATGTTGCCTTTATCCTTGCCTTATCTCTAGATTTTTGTAGTTTGAAAGTAGTGGAAAGAGAACATCTACTTCCTTAATTCATGGAAAAAAATGAATCTTGAGTCAGAGGTTTGCTTCCTGCAGACAGAAGCTAATGAACCCATGTTGAAATCAGATTGTAGCTTTATAGACTTCTTTTGTAGTTTTTTTGCTGCTGTTAGTATTTTTTTCCCCATGCAGGCATTATGGAACATACGAAACCAACTTTTCTTCCACTTGCTGGCATATGTTAGCCTTTACTTCTCCATTTATACACCAACAGAAAGAACCCGAGTCCTCCAACTCAGAAAAGAAAGAGTAGTGTTAGATTTGAGCTCTTCAGAGCTGAGATTCCCTCGCTCTTGGGTTATGAGGAGATGTGACTTGCACCAAATAGGGCTGAATTAGTTCTCCACTGTTTGCTCATACCCAGCCATGAAAGATCCCTCAGGAAAGAGATGGGAAACTGCTTAAATGAAGAATCCCTTCAGGCTCAGTTAGAGCAGTGTGGAGTGCTAGTGCTGCTACACGTTTGAAAACCCAGGTGCACGCTGGCTTAAAATTGACTTGTCTCTACTATCAGAATTTGAATTTTAGATGTTTTAATCAAACAGTCTCCAGCCTGGTGTCTTGGATTCTTCTCACAGTTTCCTTGGCCATTGATTGTGATGTCTTTGAAGAACACAGTCTTTCATCCTCTTCTGACAGATTTCTTTGACTGCCGCGATATGTGTCCCTGTTGTCTGAGGAAGCCCACGTCCATCTGTTTTACTATATATTGACTGTTAAGACTTGCATGTAACACAAGTGGTATTAGAGGCTTCAACATTTTCTGCTGAGGAAGGCTACAAGTGTGCAGTTCTGGAAGCAAAAAGCAGGAACCTCTGAACTGGGATTGCCAGAACTGAATCCTGACTTTCTGCATCAGCTCAGTGTTTAACTGATTTTTTACTTGGCTGGAAGTGACAGATGATTAAAGAGAAGTGATGCCTTTTCTATATGGCATAGTTGGCTGAAAAGTGGTATCAACAGAGAAGTGGCTTTTTTAGTCCTAGATTCAGCCGGAATCCTGATGGTCAAGCTAGAGGCACATCTCCCACCCCTTTGGTTTTTGGAATGGCAGGAGGCTCATTCCAGGGCTGTATTTGAATATTGTAAAATCTCACCAGGCTTAATGCTGGCAACAGTGAAGCCTTGACTTGCATCCTGGGGGACGTGACAGAAAGTGTTTCTACAGATTTCACTTCTCCAAAACTAACTTCCCACTCGCTCCTTATGAAAAAAAGCCTTTCAAGGTTTGGGTTGTTCTTCCCCTTTGGGGGTGATGCATCTTGCCGTAGCCAAAGGATGTACCAGTACATACTGTGGTGCCCTTTCCTGCTTCCTTTCCTTTGAGAAGTGAGATATAGATGCTTCTCTTTTGAGATGGGAAACCCTTTCTGGTGGCTCAAGAGAAAAATCTTTTTTGTATTATTTCATAAGCTGCCTCATTTAGAGTTGAATCTCTTACACTCATGATTTTAAAGAGAGGTCTCTGAAAGGAACAGTTATCTCCTGCAGAGACTGTTGATGTGGATAGTGGTTTCTGGGACTGCCAGACTACAGTTATCTTGATCCCATTCCACTGGCTTTAAGAATTCATCATTGCATTTGATGGAAAAATAAACCTATTCCTGGCAACCGCAGAGCTGTTGCTAGCAGATCTGTGGAAATCTTTAGTCTCTGACAAGAAAAGCTTATCAGAGTGGTATCTGAAGTGTTATCTAGAGCTGATGGATTATTATTATTTTTCTTCCCTCCCATGGCTCTGGAGTCACTGCTTGTATGAAGGACTCTGAAGTCAGCACACGGGTAATTGTGTGGGAGCGCTGCTTTGAGTCACCGCTGGTGTAGCTGAACCTCTGCACTGTCACAGGGAGTCCAGCAGTAGCCAGAACAGTTGAATTGCACAGTCCATATGTACATTTCTTTCTTTCTTTTCTTGCCCTCTTGGTAATAATCCTGCGATTGTGCTCCACTGAGACTCCGTAGTTGAGCAGGAATCGGAGTAACACAGGGTGTGCTCACCCCCAGTGCTGGGCACCAGGATGGGGTGGAAACTGTGAAACCTTATGTATGTAAAAAAACCCAAAACATTTATGTGTTGAAGTGATAAGCCTTCTGTTCATCTGGTGTGAGTGTTCATACAGGCTGCTTGCTTTGAAGAACTTGGTCTTGCTGACTGTATAGCTTTGGAGTTAGTTTCTGGGCTGAAGTGAACAGGGGTGAGATGCTGTGACTTGGGGGGGGGAGGTTACAGAATGGCTTCAATAAAGCAGGTTTTTGTGTGAGCTGGACAGGATGTGACCTGGGCTGTTCTAAGGGATTGTAGCAACTTTGGCCTGGTGAAAATCGCTTTATCTGCTTTGGGTGAGACCTCTTTGGTTTTGGTTTTGTTTTTTTTTTTTTTTTGTGGTTATGTATGGAACATAGTTTTTCAACCAATGATTTCTTAAAAGTTGCTATTCTGTTTGAATTGTGTAGGACACCTGATGATCTCTCAAGGCAACTTGTGGCCCTGCAGCAGAGGGAGATTGTGCTGAAAGAGCAGAACTCCACCATCACAAACAGGTAAGTGATACCGATAGCGTCTTGCTACCAGCATCCGCTGCTATATTAAAGCATATATAAAGAAGACAGACTGCAGCCCCAGAGGATGACTTTTTAGATTTCCCTGCTGCTCTGTGGAACCTTCTATGCTATCACTGTCTTTCCTGTGTTGATGAAGAGCTTTTTGCTTACTTAAATCCTTGCAGGAAGGAAAAGATGAAGAACTGTGGGAGGATGCGATGAAGAGTTTATCCAGGTTCAGTTTATGTGCTAAAGTGTTTGAAAGGGAAAGGAAGCTGCTTTCCCCGACCATTTCACCTGGAAAGGGAATACCACAGCAAAATGCAGTAGTCATCTGGGTATGGGAAGGGATTAAGAGCCCTGAGAACTGTGATTTGACTACTTGGAGGACCAGTTTGTATAGATGGTGGTGGAAAAGGATGTTTTGGTGGCAAAGTACTGCTACACTGTGGGAGGAGCAGTCTGTTTATGGAGTGAGACGTGTATTTGAAGCTAGGGGGTGTTGAAGCCTTTGCCCTGGTGTGGGAGTGAATATCTAATAGGGGAAATGAATTTCCCTGCCAGAGCTTAACTTTCCAGACTACATTGGCTACACACAGCAGTGGCAGAAAACACTTCTCATCTCAGTGCGCATATTCTTGCTTCTCACCCTGTTTTCTTTCCTCATATTAGGAACCATTGTCTGTTCTTGTTAAGAAAAACAATACTTCTCTTTTTCAAAAAGGCTCTTGGCCTGGTTGCATTACCAAGGTGTTAGCTGACTTCTCTGAGCAAGAGAAGCGTGGGGAATTTCAACCTTCAGCGTAAAGATGGGGAATGTAAAGCCGTCAAACGCTGTGTCACGGAGCACCGGACAAGCGCTCTCCGTTTGTCTCAGGCTGCATTTGCTGATGTGTCTCCTGAGGGATGTGGGAGATTTTGGTTCAGGACATGATGGTGTTCTGGGCTCCGCCTTCAGGATTCAAGCTGGGTGTTAAAAGCTTGGTGTGGGCTGCTCTTAATGAAACCGTTTAGTCAGTTGTAAAATTGTTAGCCAAGTGTAAATTCCCCTAAGTGCAGGCGGCCAAATTGTTCTGTGGTTTTTGCTAAGAAGTTTAAAAGGGGGGAGGGGGGGAGAAATATCTCAGCAATATAAAGAATACGTTTCATATATTAAAAATAAACCAATCAAACCCTCAAAACCACAATTGATCAAATGATCAAATAAAAGAACAATGGTAATGTTTGAGTTATTGATTTAGTTTTTTTTTCAGGCTGCTTTTCTCAGTCTGTCAGAGAAATGGTTTTCTAAATTTATTACTGGCCACAGGGAATCATCTGTTGAAAAAGCAGCTTTTTGGTAGTGCCTATTCATGCTGGATGTAATTGTGCCAATTTAGTTTAAAAGTAAAAACATGATTAAGATTACTTTTTGATTTCAAGTGAAATGGGCTGTAAAGCTGCTTAAATTAAAATTCTAACATTTTCTTGTTGCAATGCTGTGTGTCATTTCCAAAACGGATAATTTTGGCTTTCTTCTGTCACATACCTTATTCTGTCTTAAAACGTAGGCAATGAGATACATTTTTAAAAACCTTTCATTACAGATGATTTGAAAGTTCCCAGGAGAAGGTCTTGAGTCTTTGGAAATAAAACCTTGTTAAGGAAGCAAACCTAATTTTCTCTTTTCCCTGAATGACATCCAGATTTATCTGATGGTCTTCGCTTTTATTTATTTCATAATTGTGTTCGGAATGGTCTGTGCATTCGATAAACTTAATATGTGACCGGGACTCCCTCTAGTGATTGAGCCCAGCACTTATTCTACTTTCTATTGTGTTTTTCAGCTACAAGTTCTTTTATTTGAAATGTCTTCAGTACCGATAGTGCTACGTTTGCTTTATAGAGTTGGTGGTTGTGTGAGTATAGAGCAATGTGCAGTACACAGACACAAGAATTTTGATTCATTTTCTCCATTAAAATTAATGATGCCTAAGAAAACATCATCAGAAGTTGTCATTTGAACTTATTTTTTTGGCAACGACGTGCAGAATGGCAGATAGCCCAGGCTTGCCTGTTGCTACAGTGCAAAATTCAGTTTAGCAGAAGAGGTTTGAGTGTGGTGTTGGGGATGGGGATAGGACCCTTTTCCCCAAACGGCTGGTACTGAGCCTTTGTGGGGGGAGTGGATGTTTGGGCATCTCTGAGCTTTAAGCACAGGCAGGAGAGTGCCTGGAAGGGTTTTTCTCCAGCTGATTATTCTTCCTCTCAGTCTTTACACTGCAGTCTTCTTACTGTTTGTTATTCCCAGCGATGGTACCTTTCCCACACTGTTTAGTGACTGTGAGAGACACTTGCCAGCTTCTATTTGCCTCACAACCTGACAAATAGTCCCCAGTTTCTCTTCGACAAGAGGAGACGCTTGGTCGCGAAGCAGGAGTTAATCGCTAATGTAGCGGAATATGAGCAGGATTGACTTCAGAAAACAAACCAGGCATGGAAAAGGTATCACAAGGGGACGATTTGCTGTGTAAGGTCCCATCCATTTCTGCAAAACTGGAGACAGATCTGTCTCAACTGCTTCTTAGTGTCCCTTAGATGATCCAGAATGGAGAATTATGGTACACAAACACACTGGTAACAACATTTTCCAAATGGCATATGGCTTCCCTAAACAGACTGTATTTATTTTGTCTCATTCCTCCATTCTTGAACTGCTTCTGTTTATTACTGTATATTTTTTTTTTTTTTTTTAGAGCCAGTGTTTCTGTTATTAGAAAGGCAATATATGTCATCACACCACAAAAAGGCTACGTCCCTACAAATCATCCTTTGCCTTGCTGTTCAGGGATCTGAAGCACAATCTGTGTTTCACGTAACCCGCGCAATTGCCGGTGTCTCAAGGCCTCCCCGAGATCAAATGCTGATGCATTTGATGATGCATCTCTCGGGGACCGCATTTGCCATATCGCTCAGATTGGGTGTTTTTAGACACAGAACCACAGGACTGAATTTTCTGAACAGTGGGTTTAAATCAATTTCTTTTAGCGGTGATTAATTACACGTTTGAGTTGTGTAGACTCCCTTGGAGCTTACTCTTTCTGCTGGGGAGGAAAACCTTTCTGCGGTGCCAGCGTGGGGCAAGAGGAGGGGGTCCCTCTTGTATTGAACACATCACCAGCAACTCGCTTCTCTTCCCAACGGCAGGATCGCTGAGTGAAGTCACTGAAAGTGCCATTAATAGCACGTGATGGAATCTCACTGCTCTTCTGGAGTGTGTTGCTACAAGTTGTGTAAATAGAGTAAATTATACTTTCAGCAGTAACAGCGGGAAGTAGCGTGGAGATCTCTAACTGCAGAACAAAGATAACAATCCAAAGGTTTAAAGGCTCAAAAGAAGATTGCTTAGGGCCACTTTGATAGCATGAAGTGTATGTGCTCTGCTGTTCTGGAAAAGGTAATGAAAGCTGTTTTTATTAGTGGGTCGTTTTAACCATGCAGCCATCGTTAGTTTACACACATTTTCCCCCTGGAGTGTGAATGCTACAGGCGTGGGATGTTGAACTGTACTTTTTCAGCAAGAGTTGATGGTTGTAGCTTGTAATGTGTTAAGTCGGCCAAGCTGTTTATAAGCTTTTGTCTTATGGAAAAATGATGTAGTTGTTACTTTATTTTTTTTTTTAAGTGAGAAAAGCTGTATATTTATTTTTCCAGGATCCAATCTGCATATTTGACGTCTCTGGAGAGATTTCCTAAAACAATCCTGGCAAAGCATTCTAGAATTTGAAATGCAGGGGAAAACTTCCCTTCTAATCAGTGTTGTCCTCTGGCACTGCTTACAGTTTGATCTTTGCTTCAGTTCTGAAAGACAGGCTAAGAAAATACACTTTTTTTTTTTTTTTTGCTTACCTGTGGTCCCTCTCAAAGTGATCATTTCTTTTATACTTTTGCTCTTGTTGTCTAAGTGTAATATTGACTTTGGACCGTTGAGGTATCTTGTAGGAAGTCAAATACAAGGAAACACATACTGAGGAGGATGAAGGACACAAAGGGAAAGAGAAGAGGAATAAATCTTTGGTTGTGGTGTTGGGACCCTGGAGCTGATAGCTTATTCTCATCCCCTCGTGTCAGAAAGCCAGCCGTGTGTTTTGACATATCGTTTCATATGTGAAAAGGGATACATTGAATAATATTTTCCTTCTCCAAGTGCTCATAGAGTTGTGTTAAGAGGCATGGTTGTTTACCACCTTTATTCATATAAATCACATAAAGCTGATTTACCCAAACAACCTGCTGTCTGTGTTAGCACTTAAAAATGAAATAAAAACCTAAACCGTTGAAGGTTGGGGAATGGAGATTGCAAACTGAACAGAAAATGCTTTTGAGTTGGGCAGCAGGGATTTTTTTTAAATAAATAAAACAATGAATGAGTGATGATAAGCTCAGAACCGTCCATCTCTGTAAGTGCTGTTAGCTCAGAAGTGTGTTGTAAATCTATTGCCCATCTTCTCTTTTCCCTGGATGTCCCAAGGAGTGTCAGTCACAAATATAAATAGAGCCCGTCAGCCTCCTTCCCCTAATCTTCTGGAAAGTTGGACAGAAGTTTAATTACAGTGAAATGTCTTTTATCTGACAGAGGGAGAAGTGCTAGCTTTTTGATAGGCTTTATGAGTTATTTTCTGATCAAAAGAAGCACTTAATGTCTAATATAGGACAAGGTAGGAATCTTTTTTTTCTTCTCTTGTTCATCTATATGGCACATTGTGCCTTGATTTATATGTGGAGCTGTGTGTGTACCTAATACCTGACAAATGTTTATTCACGCTGCTTCAGGGCAATATTAACTGCTGACAGGTTCTGCATTCATTTACGGAGCAATATTATGAAGAAATGACTAGTAGCTATTGCTTTTTCTTTTCTCCAAAATGGATCTTTCATGCATTTTTATACCAGAAGGTGGTTGATAGCATCCCATTAAGTGACCAATCTACTCTCTCCTAATAAACATATTCAACTAGTAATCTTCTAGAGCAACATCTGGTTATTCATGGCTCTAATTCAGTAGATACAAAGCTTTTCCAATGTTTTTTTCTATTGTATAGTTAATCCCTAGCAGAAAATAGGAAGGAAAAAAAAATAATGTAGCCAAGACATTGACTTCTGCTTCTAATTCTAAAAACATGGGGTTTTGCCCAGACCTTTGCTTTTCATGATTGTGCCATTTTTAGTCTGATTTCCTGAGGAAGTGAGGCTTATTACTGTGCTTTGTGTGTGTATGTAGATGAGTTTGTGCCTACCCTCCACTTCTGAACTTGCTTGTCGTGTTCTGTCAAGTTTGACAGATGGCAGAGGTCTTGAAAATGATAAATTCCAGCAAATGGAAGGAAAACAGATCTCCAGCTCCATGAGATACATCCTGTTGGTGCAGCTGGACTTGAGTCAATATTCACCTTTGGAGAAAGAAATCCGTAGGAAACCAGGCAACTTCTGGTTTTTGAAGCTTAAGGAACTAGTCTCTTTTCTGTTTGAAAGGAAATACAGAGAAAAAGCCTAAAGAACAGCCTACGGGGGACAAACACAATTACTTGTACCATCTCCTCCGCCTGGAGCTCTGTGGAAACTGCATAGTGCAAACCCAGTAAAAATATTAGTTTCTTACATTATATTTGACTGTTCTTCTTGGAGAACATTGAAGGAGAATCTGTGGAATCCCTCTGATTGCTTTTAATGATTAAAAAAAAAATGGTAGAAGCTATTTAACTCTGTTCTTAAATTTTTCCTGTTCGAGGATTGACCCTTGTTGTTCCTTCTTGTCCCTGATGTTTATGTAGCTTTTTCTTACTAGAACAAGCAGTAGCTTTGATTTGCTAATGCTCTGGAGATGCTGATTCAGCGTTCCCTTGGGCGTCCAAGTAGGAGTGTGTATTATTAACCAGAAAAAGGTGTAAAAATAGTCAGTTAATTTGATAGGAAACATAGACTGTTCTTGGTGATGTGTTGTACAGCAGACACTCCATGTTTCCACACGGAGCTGCATTCTAGAAGTCATGGAAGGAGAAGTCTGGCATTTCTTCTGTACATGGCTTGCATCCGCACTATAAATATTTTGCTTCCGTGAGACTAAAATTCCTAAAAATCCTAGATGAAATAGATGTATGCTAATACCGGTCTAGAGTTCTCGGAAACTAGGATGAATATTTAGAATTACTGAAGTAATTTGAAGCCAAAACTTATTATCTTTTTTTATTATTCGTATTCTTTCCTTTTTAGCAGAGGGATGCTATGATCAAATTAATGATTTACGTGAGGCTGATGAGCCAAAGGACGAGTGCCCCACATCCATATTAATTTGTGTTATGAATACAAAGGGAGAAATTATAATCTCAGCTCTGCAGTAGGCAGCAGAACAAAAATACTCTACTTTGAAACCAGTACTCTATTATGTAAAATATTGAATTCAGCTCTGGGAATTGCAGTGATTGAAGATTTCCAGCGCTTGGGGATTTGTCTCTTATTGCCTCTGCAAGTGGCATTAAGCCTCGAAAAACTTTATAGGGGTTGGAAACGAGGAGGGCCTTTCAGTTGGGTAATATCTTTTGGATCAGTGTTGAAGCCGTAGGGATGGGCCCGTGGATGAGGCAGAAGAACGTGGCCTGGGAAGTCTGGGCTCGGTGGCTGGAGAACCTTTGTGTTTGCTCGGCTCCAGCTGAGTTGCTCAACGAGGGGACCGGAGTTCCTTAGATTCTCAGATATGGATCCAGGAGACCACACGAGTGAGAACAAACCCCTCTGTTCCATACACCCTCTCTAGTCTGCACCTAACTATTTTTAAGACAAATAAAATACAGTAATTCCTATCAATCTATACCTGCTAAGATGTTTTTATTCCCTTCTCTCCCAAAAGCCACGATATGCGTTTCTTTTTATATAGTATCTTAAAATCTTAGCACTGGCCATGGCTCTTGAACTGTTCCTTTGAAGTTTGTTGTCCACAGTCAAATAAGGTTGTTTATAACTGTTTTGTCTCTTAATTCACAATGCTAGAGCTGCATTATAGCTTTCTTGAGCCAGATTGGTGGCAGAATGAACTTCTGTCTATTTTGTAATAACAGGGGTATCAGAAACTGGGTATTTTTGCGAAGTACTTCAGGGTAGAGAGCTTTGGGGAGAGCAGGGACAGCCAGAGGGCACGGATGCTTTTTGCCAGGGTAACTGTGAATTCTGTAGGATTTTGTGACTGCTGTGGAGTAGCGTCAGTTCAAATACTGCACAGAGTAGGGTCAGATCTGAAAAATAGCTTGTCGTGGCTGAGATGTCTCGGTCCGTTACTCTTATCTGCACGTAAACTTTGTTTGGCTCTGGCTAATCGTTTAACAATTTCTCATCTGAATCACGTCAGCTCTGCCGTGTGACTTCTTCAGCCTCATCTTATTGCTATTTTCATTATGTATTTTCATTTTAATATTCTCCGCATCTGCTCCTACGCACATGTGAACCTATAGACCGTGGTGCAATAGAGTCAATGGAGG
>JAOXJM010000071.1:2735091-2747518 GCA_026413425.1 Tringa solitaria | reverse complement strand
GTTGATGGTTGGACTCCATGATCTGAAAGGTCCCTTCCAACCCAGACAATTCTATAATTCTATGATTATACAAAGCTTCACATGTTATAGCAGCTGCTGTTGATCTCAGCAGTGGTGTCAGTACCCAGCACTGAGCTCAGCATGAAGGGTTGTCTAATGACTGAGCACCAAGAACTACCTTTGATAAGCTCATGGCATCAGCTTGGAGCTCTGGCACAGGCAAGAGCTGGAACCGGTTTTTTTGGGACACTTTCAGTTGCCTTAATATGAGACCATTCTCTTTAACCAATTTATGTGCTTCATTGATGTTCCAAATTCTGCAGCAAATGAGGCAGAGAACCCGCAGAAAACAGACGCGGTAGCAGCAAATCTGGATCTGCTGTTAGAGCATGGTAGAAAAGATCATACAGTACCACGTCACAGTGTTTATGCCCGAAGGCACTTGGAAAATTCATGGTTATGGGTCAGGTTATTTGCTCATGGAATTTTTGCGACCTTTGCAGTCTTAATATGCTTTCATATTTTGGATTTAACAATTAGTGGGTCTGTTACGATGCTGTGCTTAATGTGGCTTGGATCATGATAGACTTCTTTGACTTAAGTTGAGTCAAAGCAGGTGGGAGGCGGTATGAGATGAAGTTAAATTGGTGTTTTTGAGAAAGAAAAGCCAAGAAACTCAGTCTGGGAGCACTTGCCATGGACTCCTCAGTGACTTCCCAGCCATTCCCTTCCTTTTATCCGTGCCAATGACCCATGGGCAATGCCAGGGGGTAGTACTTAATTGTTTGGGTTTATTTGTTGGCAACAAGTATCTGTTACGAATTCTCTTCTGAGTCTCCAGGGACAACCTAGACAAGTTTTCATCACGTAACCTGGAGGGGTTTTCACTGACAAAACCCTGATGCTGAAATGCTGAGCCGTAGCTTGGAATTTTAGTGAGAATTACGGTGGGGGTCCATCTGCTCTGCAAGAAATACAGACAACGGTGTTTCTGTAAATACATTCAGGTAGTCTCAGATTCTGATATTAAAAAAAAAAAAAAAGGAAGTGACAGAACAGTAATCTAGAATCCTCATTTCAATCCTCATTTCGCTGTGGAGTACAGTAATGCGCGCTGGAAATGAGGTCTCGTTGGAAAAGGTCATTTGAAACAGATCCGCGGAACCTTCACGAAGCTGTAATGAGTCACGAGTCTGCGAGGGCTCACTTGTTATATTGCAGTGGAGGGTTTAATGTTTTGTTTTTCTCATCTAACCACTTTGATCCTCTTTATTTTATTAAGAAAAGCTATTATCTAACTGTCAAGAGCCTAGAATTTCAGCAGATTTGTTTGCTGACAAGTTGGTTCAGCACAACCATTCTCCTACTCACTTCTTCCCTTTCTTCAAGCAAATTTTCCTTTTTTTTCACTCCCTTTTCAGTCCTTTATTCTTTACGGCTCCTCAGCTCTCATCCTGCCTATTCCCAGGTGACTTTCCCACTCTGATGATAAGTATTGGTTTGAATGTGTAACAGAACCTGGAAGTATTCTCAGGCACTGGTGCTGTTTGTGTCACCAGTTCTCTCTGCTGCGTTGCTGCTGGAGAGTTTCCCCGGTGACTTGGCAGCTGGCTGGGAGGGGAGATACTTAGTGGATTTAGAGCTTTTGCAGGAGATTTTTTTATAATGCCTGTAATACTGCGTTGGGTTGAGAAAACTGTGCAATACCTTCATCTCCCTTCCCACTTCTGACCGTGCAACAAGTTGAAACCCTCCAGGCAAGTGCGTCTGGGGGCAAGTGGGGTTGGTGGGGAAGGACGGAGGGAGAAGCAGAAAAAAGACCAGGACAAAAAGAGTGAGAAATTCTGACTTTCTTCATCATATTTAGGCATGGCCAGGAGTTCCTGCAGCCCACAAGTGTGATTAGAGATCGGTAACTGATGGGGCCAACTGCATTATTCATTATGGTTCAGATTGAAATGAAATCACGGATGGCAATTTTCTGTCTCACACTTCAAGGTCAGAAGAGAGTATTTATTATTCCCGCTCTGTTTATCTGTGAATGCAAATTGAATTTAGTGATTCAAATTGATGAAATGTTAGAAATATAAAACTCATCAGAGCTGACACGAAGAGAAATTACGGGGTAGAGCTGGCCAGTGACTTCACCATCCCATGTACAGGCCTCTGCTTTGATTAGTAATTATTTCAATCTTTGGGTTTTTCTCATTCCCACTTTTGTTTCAGTTGTTGTCATTTTTGTTTTCAAAGAAAAAAAAAAAGTGTAATAACACTTTGAAGCATTTAGAATTTGAATGAGATGATGCAAATAAAGCCAGCTGCAGAGAGGATGCTTGGATCCTGGCTGGAGAAAAGGTTCTCTGTCAACGTTCTTCCTTGGGGTTTTTTTTAGGGAACATCTTTGCTTGATTTGGGGTGTCAGTCTGTGGTCAGAGGCATCGCCTTACTCTGCGTCCTGTGCTCTGCAGGGCTAGAAAAAGTGTTAAAAGTACACTTTTAACTTCTACCGGGGCGGGGGGATTATTCTTATCTGTGAGTGGGAGTGGAAAATCCTTATCAGTGAGTGCTCTTTAAAAATAGCCCATCCTCCGTAATTGCTAAATGCCACATACAACATCATGATGCAGAGACAGATGATACACGCTCTACAGGCTATATGCTGTGTTAATAATCGTACAGGACCGTTGTTTTTAAGTGCTTTTTAATTACTTGCATTTAATTAAGAAGCTTCAGTATTTGCTTCTCTACCAAGCGCCGCGAAGGGAATCGGTTTGCTCAGGACACGAGTGTTTCTGACTTGTTGTTGATTCAGAACAAGAGCCGGGAGCATTTGGATAAACCAAAAGCCCTTAATAGATTTGTCTACATAATCTGTTATAAATCACTGTGTATATTCATTTATCAGCCTGGTTTCTCCTCTGCCCGGTTTGACTGAAGACGGCAGCGTTTTCGAGTTAGTCAGCACACAACAACCAGTGTGGGTTTACTGGTTTTTAAATACCAGTAAAAGTTTTATTCCCCAAATTAATGCCTTTAGTAGAAGCTTTGGCTTCAGGTTTGGTAGCTTAGAAAAAGGTTATTTATGCCTGTAGTTATCTCACCCTTAAAATGTTTTACGTTCCAGAAGTCAGTGGTGGATGTATTTGATAAACTTTCCATGTTTCAACTTAAGCTGCAGAAGTCTCTCATTTATTAATTAAGGCATCGTTTTCATTCTCATCTCGATGGTGGATGTGGAAAGCGTGTTCATTAGCGGGACAGTTCGTCTGGCATCGAGTGGCTGCTTAAATATCCGTCGGATGGAGCCACCTTGTCCCTGGTATTTCGCTTCCTGGGGTTGCTGCGTCCGGCGCCGCCGCGAGCGCCTTGGCCCCTAATGAGGGGAAGCAGAGGGAGCCTGATGTGAATTCCTTTTAGTAAATCCTAACTCCTGCCAGTCAATTATTGCTATTGTGCCCGGGCTGGGATAAAATCTGTGTTATTTGTGTTAACAAATAAGTTATCACTGTTCACTTTGAAGGAACTGCATTTCTGAGCCTGATATTTATGCTGCCGGTTAGGGAGTAAAGTTAAATACTGTCTCAATGACAAAACATATTTTCAATGTTCCAATAAAGGTCCAAACATCTGTCTGGTTTTTACCCATTCTGCCTGTGCACGCTAGCAAAATAATTCTCTTTATGTTGTTCCCTCAATATAAATTCAGTATAACTCAAGTCTTCCTTGTATGTAGAGCAGCAACATGACACATGAACTGCTTATTTTTGAATGATTTGTGATTTATGGAAGCCTGGTGATGGTGAGTTATATAAAAGGTCTTTGAGAAAATAGAAAGTGTGAACCAAGAGAAAGTTTGCAGATGTTTGCTGGAGACTTGGCAGAAATAAAAAGCAAGAAGAAAGCTTCTTTTCCTGCTGACTCTCGGTAGTATTTTCTCTAGCAGTATTTCATAAGGCCCTCTGTAAGGCACCGTTAAAGCCTTAAATAAAATATGGCCACTAAAGATGTTAATATTTTGCATTGTTGCTGCTTCTGAACATGGTAACCAAACAACAGCCAACGTGGAATTGTCACCTCCACCCTTCCCACGTGTCTGAGCGCAGGGACCTTCGCCGTCCTGCGTGGGAAGAAGAAAGGAAGCATAATAACATGCCGAACAATCTTATTTTAATAAAAGTTAGCACCCAAACCTTTGACTTTTGAGCTGAAATACTTGTAGCACTAAATAATCTCCTTCCTGATGGTGGTTTTTCTAGTTTACCTGCCTTAAATGTGTTAGTTCAGGTGGCGCTGTCCCTGTGGCAGTGGTTGCAGAGCTCCCACCCCTCTGCCCAGCAGCAGTTTATAATAGATCCATTTTTTCTTTCTTAACTTAAGATGGAAATTTTTACATTTTGCTAAGCCCCTCCTTTCCCTTTCCTGTGTCCTGTCCCTTTTAAAGTCAGACTCTTTGACATTATCTTCTCCCTTCAGCTTTTCCATTTTAATTCCCGTCCCAGGCGGTGGCGGTTCCTGTCGAGGTGGGTTTGGGGGGAGTCTGAGGAGGGAGAAAATCTGTGCCAGGACTTGGAGGGTGGAAGGAGCCTCGAGGGAGGGCACCGACAGGGATGTTCTGCCCTTATCCACCCAACAGTCTGAAGACATGTTGGAGCTGCTACTTATGCCTTCATGTTGGCTTATAAAACCTGGGGGAGAAGAACTGGAATGAAAAATAACATTTTTTACATTTTTGCTCAAGCTCTCTGTTTTCTAGCGTGGCTTACGTCTCCATGTGTACTGTCTGTAAACGTGAAGGCACGTTGAAAAGGCTGCAAGTCGTCAAGGCTCGGGAACGGCTGTGCTTTTCTTCATCCAAATGCCTTGCTACAAAACCATTTCCCCTGTTTCTTTTTGCCTCGTTAGCTCCCGTGCTGACCTTTGTATTTTGGACTCTGGCAGGGCAACGTGGATCGCCGCAGCCTGTTTCTGTTGGCTGAGATGTGTGTGCGATAGCGCTGTCAGCCTCTTCTCCCTCGGTGCATCTTCAGTGTTCTCCCCGTCCCCGGGTTCTGGTGCCTTCCCTTTGATGCCATCCTCCTTGCTGACAGTTGGCCCCGGAATATTTCAAGTGTCTCATCTTCTCCTGAGTTCCTCCAACACGACCCAGACAGCGCTGCTCTTCTAATTGTCTCTCTGCCGCTGTGGACCTCTTGTTTTCCTGATTCACAGACAGGTTCTGGCATCCCTTTTGCTTGCCCTGTGATTTTATTAGTACTTCTGAGGTGGTACCTTGGCTACTGAAAGGCTGGAATGATTAAAATAATGTTTTATGGCTGATGGTGTGGGGGGAAGCTGTCAGCTGCTGTTGTACTTTTTGAAGGAGATTATTAAAATGTATGTTACAGCTTCAGCATTCACTCTCTGCTGTCATTGTTCTCCGTCTTTCAAAGAACATTCTGGAAAATGAAGTTTTATCATTAAGGTTACATTGAAGTGGATTACAGAAGGGAAGAGCGGAATATGAAGAGCCTCAACAGCTCCGAGCAGAAAGATGTTGGCATCTCATTCACTGGGATGTGGAACGAGGAACATTAATAGGCTGATAAACAGAAATGACTTTCCTCTTTAAGGCTTAAAAGGTTTACTTTGAACTTGCAAAGATTTTAAAAAAATGCCAGTTCTCCAAGCTTATGTTGAATGGAGAACTTTGGGTCTATTTTATTTTATTTTATTTTATTTTTTTGAGTGAGCCATTACTTTTGAAAAGCCATAGATGTCATCAGTGTGGAGGAAGAGCACCCACAGCTAACTTCCCAATCCTCTTTTGTGCCAATAAGGAATATAACTTTCTTTTGGGATTTTTTTTTCTTATAGAGATGGTTTATGTTGTATTTGGTGCAGTTTCTGGAAGAATTACCAATCTGTCATAAGAGAGGAAGAAATGATCTCAATAATTTGCTTTGGCATGGTGTGGACAGTTGTAAGAAAGCTGAATTTCACACTTCTTATAGGAAGGAAACCTGTGGTAACAGAGTCAGCTCAGAGAGTTTTAGTGTTGTCTCTGCTGTCATAGATGTCTCTGGCATCTAAATTTTATCTACATTAATATCACATTTGATCTGGGGCTGAAATATAAGCAGACAATGGTGTTCTTTCCAAACAAGGTGTTTTCCAATCTAGTTTGAGAGGTGTTTATGCACCTGAATGTCTGTGCTCTCCAGGCGATGGGAATCTCAAATATTTTTCATTATTTCAAGAAGGAAACCTTGTATCAGCACATATCTCATTTGTCTTTGTGAATGTCAGCTCTATCATAATCCATCATTCTATTCAGAATTTATAGAAATAGGTCACAATATTGGAAGATCAAGAAAAGAAGATTTCTCCCTTGTCCCATCAAAATGTTTTGCAATGATCAAATGCGAGATTCTGGCTGGTTTGTAGTATTTAATCTTAGGTTTGCATTTTTTCTTCTTTTCTGACTCTAATCAGGACCATGTTCCTTCGATAGAGCAAATAACATTTGCAGTAGGGTTTCTGTAGCTACATTTAATTTGTTATAATGTAGTTGATGAGGTTTTTGTACTTAGGTTTACCCTGTGCCAGAAAAAAAAAAAAATAATATTGTTGAATATTGTTGAACTCTAATGAATCCTAAGAGAGAGGCTGAGATTTCCTGGTCTCCCTGGTCCGTTCTGCCCTGTATTGGATGCTGACCCCATTCCAAACGTGGTATTCCGGCACGTTTGATGGGTGTAAAGTCTGTCTGTCTCAGAACCATGCTTGTGACATTTGACGTCTCAGTTATACCACTTAATTTCTCCCATAAATCACAATATGCCAGGACTCAACCTGCTATTTGTCATCTCTGGATGTTGGCTTTTTTAATACGGATTTATTTTGTAGGATCTGACAAGAGTTGATTCTCTACCTTGTGGAATTCTTGTATTGTTCAATAAGGAAAAGGCAAGTGTTTTCTGTTAATTATCCACGAGGCTGAATTTGAGGTGTTTGCTGAGGTTGGGATGGAGTAAAGAGCATCCAGTACGAGGCTGGCACCGCTTCGTGTTCCATCACCATCGATGCTGCTCTTGGGCACAGGTTTCCTTTTTAACTGATTAATTAAAACAGAACTAAGGAAGTAGTGGTGCCCTGGGAATGAAATCATCCATTTTCAAATGCAGATTTGAAGCCCTCTTGATGAACTTTCCCACCTGGATACGACAATGAAGAGACTATATCACAGTCCCTGATTATTAAATTGGTCTGTGAATGGTTCAAAATCGAACTGGAGCTTTAAATAGGTTTCTAATTCATCCAGTGTTTTAAAATGCATATTTTTCTTCGAGGAGGAGGATTTTGAGGTAGGGAGACAGTTGCTTGGGGGATTTTGGTGAATTTCTACCTAAATTTCTCAAGAAGTACAATTTGATGGACTGACGGGGCAGGATGTACTTAATTTACACTAAAAGTGTCTTTTAAGGCAGCGTTGCCTTTCGGGTCTCTCTAAACAATACCTTAACAATAGTGCTATTTTATTTAACAGCATTTTTATTTGTTTCTTTTTAATTATAATGATAAAGAGTACCCCTCTGAAGCAATCAGTATGGTTTTTAGCATCAGAGAAACAAAGATCATCTGTTCCTGAGTAAGTCAGAGATGTTGGGTTTGATCTTTCTAGTTTGCTTGGCGAGGGTTTGACTTGTGTGCAATACTTCTTTTCCTCATGCCCTGCTCTCTCTTTAAATACTTAAAAGTTAGTGCGGTCTTGGATAAACTTGTCACACTTAAATTATGAACTGACTCTTGGCACACAAGAATTATTCCACTCTTATTTCGTTATTGATCAAGTCCTTTGCTGCCGTACTTCATCCCAGCAGCAGAGCAAGGGCCTGAAGGTCACACGTGAAGAACATCTCCAGGAAGACAGGGATGATTATGCGTCACCGTGTCACACTGCACGGCGAGCTGAGAAGAAGAGGGACCAGGCTATTCTGGCTTAATTGAGAATTGTGGCCACATTGCAGAAGAAGTGCTAATCACCTGGCCTCAGACCACATTCCTCTTCCAGTACAGGTTGCTGGCAAGAACAATGTGCAGGTGGTGGCTGTAATTACTTGCTGAGGATTATCTGTCTGTCAAAGCAGATCATATTAAACCTCAGTTTTACTTCTACTTTGTTAGAAAGAGATTAAAAGATATAGTAGAACCCGAGATCGTGCGTTGTTTGTTGAAAACAAGGTGTCTTCTCAATAGCAAACTGGTTGATTTTGAAACAGAGATGTGGTTATTTAAATGCTTTCTATATGTGAGGTTCAGTAAGTCTCTTGTGTGGAACAAGGCTGTCACTGAGGTGGTTTTTCTCTCCTATCTTTTTCTGGGAATGGCTGATAATAAGACGGCAGCCGCTCAATTTCCAGTGGTGCAGCCATAGGATGAAATGGCACCAGCCCCGGTGTCCTGGTATCGTGGTGATGCTTCTCTTCCTGGGATTTTCTCATCTGACTAAGAGGCAGTGGTCAAGATTTCACAGGTCCGTGTTCTCTTTTTCAGTGCCCGAATACTGGAGAAGGCCCGGCAGCAGCTACAGGAGGAAATACTGCAGATTCAGAGCCAGCTCTTGGACGAGAAGAAGAAGCGAGAGCAGCACGAAGCCCTGGTCAGACGGCTGCAGAAACGGGTGCTGCTGCTCACCAAGGTGAGATTCTGGATATTGTTTGGAAATGGCCGTGTCCTCCAGGTGCAGTCCTTGGGGTTTCTTCTCTGTTCACCCCTCTTAACTGGTACTACAAAGTTGCTGTGGGGTCTTTGAATAGCAGGTGCTACAGGAGACACGAAACTTGTCTTTAGGGCTGCGTTAGAATAAAAGTCTAGTCCATCCTAAGGCTTTGCTGGTGTTCCCCCACCTGGGCTCGTGCTGCGTTGGCTTCGTCTCAGGCTTGGTGTTTCTGCAAGGGCAGAGAACTGAATCCTGTTGTCACTAGAGTGTTTTGAGGCACCGAAGGGAATTTATATTGGCTTTGGCTGCGTCGCCTCCTTTCCTAAAGAGAACGGAACGACAGCACCTTGTCAACTGTTCCTGTGGAAAAACAATTTACAGAGAGTAAGAGATTCACTTCCCTCTTATGCTGAAAGTCTGTTCGAATGTAATGGTAGGCACTAGACCAGTAAATTGAAAATACGTTTTAAGATTTCTTTCTATAGGATATATCAAAGAAGTCTGCATTATCCTATATCAGGTATGCTCTCGTGATGAAATTCTATACAATAATTTTGAAGTCTGTAGAGCATTGAAAACTTTATATTAAATTCTGAGAGCTCTCTTTACCCAAAGGGAATAATAATTCTCTCTAGTCGGACCGATGGGTACTGCACTTTCCACAATTACTCCTCCCAGCACTTCCCTCCTCTGAGCAATCTCCCTGACGTCCCGGAGCTGCTCACGTGAGGGAGCTTTTGTGCATCCGGAGAAGCTGGAGTGAGGGAGAGGGAACCAGGCACATCCCCACCTAGGGGGAGGAAAGATGCTGGTGTGGGAGTGTCTGAGCAGGAGGGAAAGGAGCTATTCTGTTGCTTGTGCTTTAGGCTTTAATTTTTCAGCATCAACTAAAGCTTTTTGATGGGTTTTAATTGTGCTGTGCCCAGTTCTTTGTCATTCCCGGTCATCGTTAAGCCAAAGAGTCTGTGAGGTATGGAGGGGTAAGCAGGGCTCCTGTGAGCACAAAGCTCACAAATATCAAAATCAAATATCACAAATATCAAAGGATATTTTATCAGATCTTCAGGCTGCAGAATTTGATGCTGTGGAGAGTGGCATCAGTGAGAAGAGAGAAGTGACCTCAGTTCTCTCTGCTCTGCACCAAGCCAGGCCCTGTGGCCAGCATGGATGGACCAGACTCCATGGAAGCAGAAAAGGCATCCCTTCCCAGGCTTTCCAGTGTCCCCAGCAGCAGCCAGCCCTCTGTACTGTTCCAGTTTAGCACTGGCATGGCTGGGTAGGACACAGGTAGATACTGAACCCAATAAAAATCCTTCCTTTTCAGCCCCCTCTGTTGTTGAGCATTGCGCTGGGCTGCTCAGCCCTGAGGGGAGTTTCTCAGATGGTTTCTAAATACTCCCTTTCTTAACTTATTCCCAGTCCTCAACACATTTTGTGTTAGAACATAGAATATCATCACTTTTCTTTAAGTGCTGGACAAAAAAAGAACAGTCCTTTGTCATGTAATGGATTGTGCCCTAATTTATATAGAAAGACAGAGCATTTGCTTTGTTTGCTCTCCTCCCTGTGAAGAGGAGCAGAGGAAAAGTTGGAAATGTCCTTCATCAGACCAAGGCAAATAAACTTGTGTTTTGACAGTGGAAGTTTTGAGTGCGCTCAACAGTTCCTCAGCTGACCCCTTTTAAAGGAATAAAGACTTTGCTGTTCTCTGAAAATTTATATTCCATCCAGGGAATGGTGGGGGTCCTTTGTGAAGAAGCCCCTGCATTGTGGTACTTGGGCAATCTATCCTTGGCACTGTTTCTCCTACTGGATGCTCTTCTCATGCAAAATCAGAAGAAGGAGTTTCATTTAATTAAAAAAGTATGATACTGTGATTTAAAATGAGATTGAGCAAATATACTGCCTGTTAAAAATAATTATTTTACATTGAAAGCATATCACCTAGAATGGTATTTAATCATCTAATTAGTGGCACCAGTAGTACAGTGTGCTTCTATGTAATTTGAGAATGGAAAAGATGAGCTCTCTCTATTGAATCTTTGTCTTGTTAAATAGGACTGTGAAAATCTAATTTGGGGGAGACAATTATATATATGATTGAATTGCTATTGCTTTTGATAGTGTGATTTTTGCATTTGTGTACGTTTGACCCTCCAGTAGGGCAGGGAGTCTGTTCCCAGATGCTGAGCAAATATGGATTGAAAGGCATCAGGGGTGTTTAACAGGGCAAGCTTAATGCACTAACAGCTTTCCTTTCTTTGGGCTCAAATTGTAACCTGGAAGTCTCAGGCTTTGAATATGTTTTAAAAGATCAATAGAAAACGATAAGCTGTTCTTCATTTGATAACAGTAGTACCTAATATTTTAGTAGTAAACATACTTTCTTCAGGAGGTACGTGCTTTTCCAGTCCGATTCTTTCTCAGCTTATCTTTTTTATGGCTATTGAATTTTTGTCCTCCAAATTCAAACAATATTTTTTGGCTCTCACAGATTGCCTCTCTCACTTGTTCATCCCTGTTCATTTTCTACTTGCCACAGTCTCGCTCCTTCTTGGTTGCTCTCATATTATTTCCATTTCAGTGCATTTAACTTCTCCCTCCATTGCTTGTTTCTTCGCCTCATTTATTTCTTTTGGGCTTTCTTGACCTTACTTGGGTCTTTCCAGTTGGTTTACTGTTTGGAATTGGCACAATTGTCAGTGTAGGGTAGTTCAGTGACTCACTACAAACCTCTCCTCCCTGGCAGATTTGAAGAACAGCGGTCTCCAGTCTTTGCAGGGGTCCAACCCAAAGATGCCACTTCTGACAGCAGGTTGGCCCTGGAGCTGTGACCTGCTGGTTATTCCTGCTGACAAACTGCTGTTGAGATCACCTTACTCGTTTACTTTCTCCCATGTGTCCTTGTAAATCAGGGCAGTACTTAAGTTTTCTGATCTACGTGTTTTCAGTGAAACATAAGCCTGGATTTGGACACCCTAGAGGCTTTCAGGTGTTGGTGGCTCGAAGGTATCTCCTGACGTGTCGCTCTGTTCCCTTAAGGCAATGAAAAACAAATGGATGTTGGAAGGGGTGTATTCACTTGCTCTTTTAGACACCCACTAACCTGGGTTCACGACTGTTGTGCTGTCTTTTGGCTTTGCTCAGAGCTTCAGGGAAGTCTCTAATCTCTGCTTTATTACCTGAGGTAGTTCTGATGCAGCAGTGGTGGGAGAAATCTGAAATGCTGGGGGAAGACCTGGTCCACCTCTGCCCTTTTTCCTGTTTGATTTACTGTTATATCGGCTTTGAATGCCATGTTTACCCACAGAGTCTTGTGTTTGACTTGTGTTGTCCTTAAGCTCCTGAGTATTTCTCTTTTTCGGAGAGCTTTGCACACAACTCCTGGTCTTTGTTTATGAAGCAGGCTTGTTAAGAACAATCAATTCTGCTACTGAATGGCTAAAATTTGAATCTCTTAGGAAATTTTACATGACATGTAGGTCTCCCAAAATGAAAAACCCGTTTGGAAAATCGTTATCTGAATGCAAGCAGCTGATTGAGTCAGTATTTAATGGAAAGAAAGCTCTGGTCTGTTTGTTTCAGGAGGCACAAATGGACCCCCTGCAGGAGAAGTGAGGCTGCAGAAAAGCAATAAAGGCACCATGAAGGGTTCCCAAAGCCTTCTGATGTGGAGGAGGAAATTCTGTGCTGTGAGGGTGGTGAGAGCCTGGCCCAGGTTGCCCAGAG
>JAOXJM010000071.1:2706361-2718002 GCA_026413425.1 Tringa solitaria | reverse complement strand
CAACCTGGGCCAGGCTCTCACCACCCTCACAGCAAAGAAGTTCTTCCTGAGATCTAATCAACAGGATCAACTCATGGATGAGACCAATGGGAGGTAAAATCACCATGCTTTCTCTACCTGCTGCAGCCTGTGGGCTGTCCGAGGGGCTGGATGCTGCAGAGAAGTGTCAGAGGGATGTGCAGCCACACGGTGATCTCCTGCCAGTAGGAGAAAATGGGGAATTTTCAAACCTGACAACAGAACACAAACAGCAATCTTAATTTTGTGTTTAAAAGGGTTCATTCTTACCGCCTGCCTGAGGTCAGAGCTCATACAAAGGTTCGGGTTTCAGCCATGTCCAGTGGAGCTTTAATGTTTTTTTTAAAGGAAAGTTTGATTTTTCCTCAGTCTGTTGGCATTTTTCTATAACACATCTGAGAGACTTTACTTGAATTAGAAAGCAAAAATGTGCAAAAAGTGAGAAAAATTAGAAACCCAATCAAGACCACTTCAGCCAAAAAGGGGAATTTGTTTAATAGGTTACATGTACTAGAGAATACATGTAATTTTAGTGGTGGTGAATAGTTAAGGTTGAACATTTTTCTATAGACAATGCGATTTACTAGAAAAGAAAAAAGTCTTTTTCAGGTATTACATGCATATTTTGCTACTTTCTGCGTTTGCCCTTTTTTGGATGTGTAAATATATGGATCTCCATGAGATCTTTGGTTGGGATGCAACAATTGCTTTGCCACTGGGAGGAGAACATAGATCTTTTTTGAGAACTAGAATTCTCCAGTGGCTGAATATGTCTGATTTGTGGGTCACAGGCCCATCATTCTGCATCCTTTCCTTCAGACTTTCTGATTCTTGGTGATGTATGTGGATACCGGGAGCAGAAGGTGATTCTACAGATACAGATGAAATGAAGAGTTTCAAATAACGAGGGGAAAAAGAATTCTGTCAGTACATTGGCTTTTTTTTAAATTAAAATTTCATGTTTGTTTGATTTCTGCAACTTAAGTAGAGCAAATCAGGCAGCGTGGCAAGGCTCCTAATACAAAGATTAGATTTTTGGGTTTATTTTTTGGGTTTCCTCAAGATAGGAAGCCAAGGAGCAACCTAGAGCAGTAAACAACATGAATATTTCCAAAGCAACATTTCTATGTGCTACCACCTGTCGATGACCTGTGCGCAGGAAAGAATGATTTTTCCAAAGTCAAAGGATTCATTTCTCGATGAGACGTGCTAAGAAAGGTGTGAAATATAATGTAAATCCTGATCCTTGAGAGATATTTCCAGGCTTTTTTTTTTTCCTTCCCTCGTGGGAATATCGTTGCACTGGTTGAATGCAATTTCTGGCAATAGTACTGTTGTAGGGGAAGAAGTGATCTACAGCACTTATTTATATATATGTATATAAGACTATATATATTAAAAAATATAAAAAATTAGGAAATGAAAGCACTAAAGAGGCTTGGTTCGATGAGACAGTGTTTTTTGTGTGTCAGGTTTCTGAATGGCTCTGAGGAGAGAAATGAGAGGTCAGGAGTTGTGTCCTTGCATCCGTGAAGGCTGCAAAGAGATCTCCGCCGCTCGCAGCACCTTTCCCATTAACGTGTTTTCCTGCCTTCAGCGCAAATTACCCCTGGATATGTGATAGCTCTTAATACATTTTGAAACTCTCTCTCCCATAATTAACTTCTGATGGAATAAAACACAAGGCCGCGGGGGTTATAGATTCAAACAGACTGTTCAACAGGTTTTGAAAATGATACGTAGAAGCCTTTCTGCCATCCACGTAATGAAGCTTAATTATTTTGAATTAATTACAAGGACTTGAACACAGATATGTAACAAGCCCCGTGCTGTCCCTCAGCAACAGATGCTTTTTGGGCAGTCTTTGGTGGCATCCTGGCCACACACGGCGTTCCTCTTTCATGTCTCTTCAGTGGTGTGGCCAGTACTAGCCCAGAGGATGTTGTAGCCCCCCCAGTGCCTCCACTCGCCCTCGGAGCAGCTCCCATCCCCATCGTCACAGAAAGGCCGGAGAAACTAAAGCCTCCTGCTCGCTCCCCACGCTGAGATTAACCTTTCCACCTCTGTGAAGTTTAAACAAAATCCGTCTGCTCTTCCCAACCTCTCCACCTCCTCCAGCCTTCCCGCATCTCTGGTGCGAGGTGCAGAACCGGCGGTGACAATGACGTTTGTCTGTGGCACGCCTGAGAGGCACAGGTTTTGACTGTTAATTAATAATTCCAGTCCTGCGCGATGACTAGTCCTGACGACAAGTCAGTCTGTGCAGAAAACTCCTGGTAGACTTTGAAGCAGGCATGCAGAAATATCCTATTTTCAGCTGTATGTATTTTTTTCTCCCAGAATTGCTTCACCATGGCGCTGCTCTAAATATGTCTTGTGAGATAAGCTTTAAATCCTACTTGGGCAAAGTTTATTAAAAATTAACATTTGCATGGGGAGTTATAAAAAAGAATAGGACCTTGATTAGCTTAAAATCATCCAAAGTACAAAGTAATATTGAATTGCTCTCCACTGGGCCAGGCCAGGAGAACTCTTACCACCTGCCAAATCTCGAAGCCCGGAAATAGTCAGCATCAATAACAGCCAATAAACCACCTCACAAACTGCTCCTCTGTCCCCAGAGCTCCCAGAAAACGAGCCTGGACTCATCAGAATGGGATATTTGCTGCCACGTAACCCTCTTCTGCTCTTCAGAGGGGAAAATTGTGCAGAGTTCGTTAGACGTAAGGCTCCTGACGAACTGCCCTGGTAGTTGATGATGTTTGGAAGGGAAATATCAATGCAGACGATATGGTTTTGCTTTCTGGAAGTTCACACTTGGACCAAAGTAGCCCACGGGCCAGGTCATGGCCGGTTTAGCCTGAGGACTTATCCCAGCTACAGTGATTCCAATCTCCAGCCTTTACAGAAGTCAGAAGAAAGTTGACTGACAGTAAAGATGCTGAGATGCAAATGGGATGAGAAAGACCTGCCGTACAGTCTCTAGGGAGAACATCAATTTTCTAGGACAGATGAGGAACATGTCCTTTCCCATATCCCTCTTTTGTTGGGCCTGATATTGCTTGCTGGTACCTCGCAGCATTTAATCTGTTGTGATTCCCTTGAATGTCTGTCTCTCCATCGTGTTCACCTTCCCTTGGGCTACGAGTCACCAGCATGCATGGCTTTGTGTTAATTTGTCCCAGTTCACAGGCGTAGCATCATTAGTGAAATGACGCTGCTGCTGTAATTACTGTGGGATTTGTGTGCTCTTGCGTTGCGATACACCTACTCTTTAATCTACATGGGCCATCTGCTTTATTTCTTAACTAAAAGTTGTTTTTGTTTCAGCTTTGGGAGAGTGACTCTGTTGCTCCTAATCTTCTCTGTGTAGCAAAAAAACCATTGCAGCTAAGATAAATTAAAGCCCTGTTTGATAGATGGTGCTCGTTTTGGCAAGATTTCTTCCAGGTCATGCCCCGGAGTTTTGTTGCGAACTAGTTTTTCCTCTTCTCTGTTGCTGCAGGGACATTCAGGTCAGGATTTTGGTAGGACCAGTCCATAATCAAGAGAACTCTTGACCACTGCGAGTCTGGGGAGTTCAAACACAGTGTATAGTCCAGGTGTTGGCTCTGTAGCGAAGATATCCCAGTACAACTGAAGAACGTTACTGGGCAGTTATCCCATGGCAACCTTTGAACCTCCCGTCTGGTTAAGCATTGTGTGATGAAACGCTTTGACTTCTGTCAAGTAGGACATCTCTTGTATCTTTTACTACTGCTTGCCTGATCAAAAGTAGTGAATCGCGGGACTGATGAGGTCAAAAACTGAGTTTCTCCTAATCTTCCATGAGGCCCGTCTTTTTCCCTTTTGCCTTCCTCTTCCCAGAGCTTCTTCAGGATTAAATGGAGCAGCTCTTTGGGATGAGCCGGTTCCCTCAGCTTGGGCAGTCCTCGGGCACAGAAATAGATCGTTGAAGCAGGATGGAGCGCTGGTTCGAGAAAGCTTTCTTCTATTTCCCAGAAAAACTCGTCCATTAGATGATGATTTTGAGAGGTATTATTTGCTGTGGTCAAACTGGACAATTTTGGGTGCTTTAGAGGCATTAAAATAAGATTTGGAAAATAAGAGCAGTGGGGATCTGGCAGCGTGTGTCACTTCTCTGCTCTTTTGAAAGAACTGATAGCCTCGTTTCACCGTAAAGTGGGTTCTGTTGTTGTCATCGTATACGCCTTTTACAAACGTCCTGTTGTCAATAAATAAGATGAGGGCTACAGTGATCCATGCCTCAAAAAATATAAAATGAGAAAAATACACTTTCTTAGATCTGTTGACAATTTATTTTCCTTGTAAAGGGAACATCATTTCTACATGAGCCTATCTCTCCTTACCACTAGAAGTTGCTACATTCAGTTCGGAGACAATGAAACAGCGGCATCAAATCAGGCAGCTTGTGCCTTGGTTTTGTTACAGGAATTAAAAAAATAACATTATTTCTCATAAGACGTTTTGGAGTAGAGCAATCATTTAGAAAATGAAAAGATCCTTTGTCTAGGAGGCTCTTCTGTTGCGTTCTTTAATCTAAGCAGCTGTCTTTCTCCTTCCCCGTGGGAAGTTGTGGTGGGTAAATAACATGGAAATTCATTTGATGATGGAGACATTAGAGGTTGGCATGGACAATTAATTTGTTATTAGACAGAATTAATTTTATTTGATCCTTACATGGTTCTGTTGCTGCATATAAATTCAGCAGCTTGACGAGTTCGCCTGCGAACGCAGCTCTGCTCAGGCTGCTGAAGGATGGCTTTTTTACAGCTGGGAGATGAGGAGCGGCTCCTTTCCTCACCTCTGAAGCACAGATTACGGGGCAGTCTTTGGCTTCGTGCTGCCAGAAGTCATTTCGAGCTTTGTCACCCAAAACTTGTGCTTTTCTGCTCTGTTTCGCAGCCCAGCTCGGCCTGCCCAATGTGGTGCTGTGGAAGGGGTGGGTCCCCTTCTCCTCTCCTCTTCCCAAAATCAATGCTCCGATCATTCTCTTTGCTCAGAACTGGTTTGAAAACAAAGTTACTGAAGCTAAATCAGCAGCAAATGAACTGTAGAAGAAAGCAAGAAGCTTTTTGCTTGTGAGTGGTTTCCTTGTGCGAGTTCTTTGCTCATACGAGGAACTGAACAAAGTATCAGTGGCTGCAGGTAGAACTGTTGATCTTCATCTCCAGAGGGATGATTACCTTGGTGTCACATCTCCAGAGGGTTTTCATCTCCTTGCAGTGTCTCAAAGCAGCACTTTCATATTTCCTCCTTTATTCCTACAGTTCAAAACCGTGTTCTGGTTGATTCTGGTAGGTACTCATCGTTTCTTCTGCAAGGATAGTTAGAAAGGAATTAGACCTCCCTCTGTCTTTCATGGCTTGGGCATGTCAAGCATTTGGAGCATGTGTAACAGGAACACTTGGGGAATGTTCATACTTGTTAACATCTCTACTTTCTTTTCCTTTTTCTGGTTTTGCCTTTCTCTGGTGTGACTTCAGAAAAGGCAGCATCTCAGAAGTGGCTGCACAAGCACCATAATCCTTTCCTAAACAGAGCTGGTGCGTAGTTGATAAACACATTTTTATTTTTTTTCGGTTTTCATAAGAATGACCTAATCCCTGGGAAGATCCCCAGAGAGAGGCTTGAAAGAGGTCTGTGTTTTCACCCAGTTCTTCTAAGCTGAAGCTGCTGAATGACCACAACCACAACATCTTGTGGGGCAGCATCAGTTTCCCCTTCTGGAAGATGGAGGTGGTGATGCCAAACTTCCATAATAAGCTGATTTTAATATTGACTGCTAAAAAGTACAGTATAAAAACCTAAATGTAGCCCTGCATTTCTGTACTGCCAACTGGAAGAGTTCCATGAACAAGTTACTTAAAACAGTGTCCTCATAAGACATCTGCTTTTGCATATATTATACTGCATTTTTCCTCTTGCTTCTCTCCTTGTCTTAATTGTCTCTGCTCCGGTTTTCCCCAGACTGGGGAGTCTCTCCTTGTGCTCGATGGGCGAACTAAAGAGAAAAGTTTTTGAAAACGGGACCAAGGACAAAAGCAGGGAGTATGTTCAGCTTGGAACCCTAAAGGAATATGCGAATATCTTAAAGAGGGTACCAAGTTCAATTATTTTTGTTAACCGGTGAGATCAGAAGAGGAATCAGTTATAATGTGCCTATATCTTTCTTTGTGAGCCACATGGTGAAAATTTCAGTTGCATTTTACGGTGGCCATGCCCGGAGACAGCGTTGTTTCGGTGGGTATGAACAAGGAAGACACTAATGTCATCTCTAAGTGGCAGGGAAATAAGAACCTTGCACCCCTTGACAGTCATCTTCTTGATTTAAAAAGCGAATGGGATAAATGCAGTTTAACTATTCCCACAATAAATGAAAAGGCAGGAGAAACTGAGGGATAAAATCATGCCTCCTGGAGAAATTCAGGGCTAGACTTGGCATGCATTGTTGGAGATGATTTAGCGGTAATTAAATAGGTTCTGACATAGAGGGTTAGATTGGAGATGAGAAGAAAGGAAAAAAAAAAAATAAAAAATTTTTGGACTAGATGATCTCTAGAGGTCCCTTCCAACTCTGTCAAATCCGTGAATTTCCTGACTGCCCATTATCATGCCAGGCCCTGAGCAAGATTAGTCAGAGAGTGGCATGAAAGCATTAGTGGGGAGCAACTGTCCTCCCCTTTCGGCAAGTTCTGGGTCCAGGCTGGGCAAGTGCTGCGGGTGGCCCAGACTGTCATTTCTTGGCCAGCGGCTGTTTAAAATGTTCTGGGAACAGCCACGATAGAGACCACATGAATTTTCCTACCCTTGAATGCAGAATTTAAGCCCAGCTCCTATTTATTTCCCACCTCTGGCTGTGCCTGGGGGATTATCCCGTGTTAGCCGATCTGGCCCCGACGTGTGTCTCTCCCCGGTGCCGGGGGCTCCTGCCACCCCCTCAGAAACTGCCACCAAAGCTCTTCCCTGAAGTTGTGCAAATATCACAGAAAAAAACTTCCCTCGCAGCCGGCGTTTGCCTCTCGGGCTGCGCTGGTGTGCACAACAGCATCCCGCTTATAATTAACGTCAGGTTATTTATAACGCGCTCCCCCGGTGTTAGAAATCGCAGCCGTATCCGTCAGGCACCGCTTTAAATCCAACAGTAGGATTTAAAACCACTCCGGAGACCCCCCCTGTTTCTCCGTGTGGCCGGGGAAAAGGCAGCTGCTGCTTGGAGCACGGGAGGGACCGGCTTTGCTTTTCTCTTCGCTCCTTGGAGCAGCGGGTTAAATTGTCCTAATAACATTCCATTTTAAGCTTTTGGAGTGGTTTTTATTGTCAAAAGTATTCCTTAAGCACGAAATATATATGTTTGAAGCGCAGGAACGGTGAATTTGGAGAAGAATGACAGTGTTCGACTCACTTCGGTGGCTGATGTTAAAGAAGCAATTACACATCGTTAGTGAAATCACTAGAGCAGCCTGTGCCGAGAGCGGTACCTGCGGGGTTGAGCGGAGTTTATTATTGCTAATAAAGCAGTATCTGGTATCGGCCTTTGCCCAGGCAGAGCCCCCATCAGCGATCCAGTGCCCGCACTGGGAGCAGCTGGTTCCTTCTGGGGCCACAGGAGGAGACAGGGAGAAGATCCTTCTAAAAAAGTTCACTTGTTGTGCTGCTGGGGTTTTGTTTCTAGTGTTAAACTGTTGAGAAAGAGAAGAAATTTTGACTAGGTACGTTCTTTTAGAAGCACGCAAACTTCACCTGGAGATTAATTCCTTTATTTGCTTGTGTTCCTCTCAAGTTTCTAAAATTTTATGTAAATTTTTATTTCTTTTCTTTTGAGGTGAAAACTTCAGAGCTCCCTAGTTTTCAAGCTGTTTATTCTTTTCTTGTATTCCTCCTTCATACATGCTGCACTGATGGTGTTTTCTTCTTCCTTTCCCATACATCCAAAACCTAATTACAGTTACAGTTTCCATCCTGTGTCCCCCGGAGAAACAGGGCTTTGTACGATCTACACCACAGCCTGCTTGAGGAGGGGTTTTCTATTCGTACCGTGTTTGATTTTAAACTCAAAGCTTTAGGGATGGGTGTTAAATTTTAGGTAGATGGGATAACCTGTGGGATCTGCAAGTACAGAATATTAATAAAATTTGGGGCCTGAGCCAGCAGCAGACCAGAGACACTTATTTCTTCTCCACTTTGATTTCGAGCGTGGCTCTGCGCGTCTCCTGCGCTTTCCTTCATGGTGGCTGGCCCTCAGTTTTCAATTACAAAGTGATTTCTTGTCCTTAATCCCCGTCTCATCCGTTCCTGGCCCTTTTTCCAGTCAGGTCTGGGTGACTCTGTGTGAGATACAGCGGTTCCTCTCAGTTTCAAGAGACGAATGGATATTTATTAACTATCGAGTGAAATGGTAAAAAGTAAGAGGGAAGAGCGAAGAATTGCACAAGCAAATACTGTGGAGGAACACATCTTCAAATATGTAAATCCTGCTCCAGAGGAAGAAGTAATAAATTTTTGCCTAATATTGTGCTTATAGGCTTAGGAGATCATTCCTAACAACTCTGTTCATCCTTCCAAGGCACTGCCCCAGCAGCTGAGAGGCTGGTGGACTGTGCTTTGGCATCTCTTCCCTCCGTGACCATCACTCCTGGTGTCCTTGGAGCCAGGGGGAAGCCAAAGGAGGGAGGTGGGAGGCAGTGAGCGAGCCTGAGCTGGGTGGGATGGATATTCCTCTGGATGGAGCTCTCTGCTGGAGCTCGGTGTGGTCAGTGAGGACATGCCTTTGGGAGACCTCACTTATTTAGATCATTAGGAGGTACATCAGCTGCTTCTACCTTCTGCATTGTGTGTCAGAAGTGCCACTAGAGGATATTACGTGATGATCTAAACCGGAGTGTGATCAGAAATTGAAGACTTCTAAAGATACAGCAGTAGTATTTTCTTCACATATACACATTCATTATGTATATCTGGAGCCAATCTGATTCACTCGTGTTCAACTAATAGCTTTTTCCCCAATTTACTTCTTGACTTAAGTGAGTATTAATCATAAACTGTTTCATTAGTAACTGATTTGATTCAGGGGAAAAAAAATGGAAAAGATGTGACGTATGCTATAAAATTTGCACTACTTCTTCCCTGGACTGGAGGCAGGTGTTTTTCACAAGGAGTCTTTTGCCTTGATTGTTAAACTTGTGCGTGTGTGTGTTTGGCATTCCTGATGTGCACGGGAAAATAGAGGCAGAAACTTATCACTCGCTGCTTTTTGGGTGCTTCTGTTCTTACCCTCAATAAAGTGAAGTCTCCTTGTGGATTAGTAACCGTGGGCAGCACCTTTGAGGCTGCCTGATAAAGACAATACAGCAGCCGTGCTTTCTTTTAGTGTGCTCATGTGTTGTTCTTGGAGGTGAAAATAACAGGGACAAGTTGGAAAAATAATACTGGCAAGTGAAATAGGAGCAGCGTTTTGGAGTAAGTCAGGGGGAAGGATTGTGGTCACAAATTCTACCTGAGCGATTTGTTCTTGTTGTCTTTTGTCTTCTCTTCGTCTCGAAACCCACCTTTTTTTGTGCTTGTGGTATCGAGTGATTTTATGTTGATGGTGGAGGATTTTTTGAACAACCTAAGGTGGATGGTAAGGATGCTGTTAAAGTAATTTAAAATGACTCCTGAGAGCAGGGAACAAGGTGAATAGCAGGATCACTGCCCTGGGCTTGAGGAGAATGGGGTTTGATCTGTTCATGAACCTGCTTAGAAGAGTCCCATGGAATGTGCTCCTGGAGAGCCGGGGGATCCAGGAGAGCTTGGGCTGGGGGCAGACAATCTTCAGAGGAGCTTTCAACCTCAACCCTTGTGTCTGAGTCTGTCTATTGCTGTAATAGACTATTGAAAATAGTGTCAACTCATGGAGCATTCCTTGGTGAGATAAAGCTGTATTTGAGAAAGCTTGTACTGAGTCAGGAGAGCACTGGGCAGGTTTATTTAAGGCACTGAGAGAGAAAGGCATTTTATTAAAAAACATAATGGTATTTCACAAGTGGAAGCAGAAGAACCAAATATAGCAACACATGTGTGACTTCATTTTAAATTTCTTAAATAAAATTTAGAATAATAAAAGTAGCTTTGATGGTATTTCCTGACACATCACGATGCACTTTTTTTCCAGAGATGGGATGTACGGTTGGACTTGATCATCTTAAAGGTCTCTCCCAACCATAATGATTCTATGAAATTTGGTGATGAGTGTTGTGTGCTTCAATATAGCTGTGAACATGGGTCTGTTCTCACCTTTTTGTCTTCTTGAGGGCTTCCATGATTGCAAACTAAATATTCTGTAATTGTATGGTGGATTGAGTGTCCTTTGGATTGTCTTTCTGGTGTGTGGAATGTAGGAAAGGAGAAATTTGAACTTGAGTGTCTCCAAGTTATCCAGAATGTTCTGCTCTGTGGAAGTAGGAGTTCATCTTCATCATTAACTCTCTGCTATTACCCAGCTCTTTCCCTGATGTTACGTGGCAGGAGGAGACTTCTTCCCTCTGCATCTTTCATTTTGGCAATAATTATTGTGATTAGACCATATTCTACTCACTTTGATGAAGTTCTGCCTGCAAGTAGAGAAGCTGATAGTCCCTTTTGTTCATCAGGGTGAAATCAAACCAGTGGTTTTAGTTCGCAACAAGGTAGAACTGTGGTTCTGCTCTTTATTGCTCTGGGGTTTTGTTGAAAATAAAATGTAAATAAATAGGGGCATGCAAAATTTTGTGGTCAAATTTTAATTAAAAGACTGATGAATGTCTCTGTTTTATACAGTTAATCATCATTCTCTTTCAGATGTATATGATGAATGCTTTTCCTAAATAATGTTTTTCTCCTGGTAAACTGATTTTTTCCCCACTTGTTTTTAATAAAGCGTGACTTCAGTGCTTCACGTTTTGTTTAATGGTTTGAGCATAACGTTCTTGATGTCAGCGCAGTTCGGAGGAAAGATTTTGTTGACTTAATATTGCAGAGGCAGCGGAGGGGGAACAAAGGAAGGAAAGTCGTTTTGTCTGCGAGAATTAACCCGCGCTGTGGTGACACTGTAAAAGGAAGGTGTTTGCTGGGTGGCAGCTAATAAATTGTAGGCTATTTTAAGGTAATAGTTTCATTTCTGAAATTTGGGGAAACCTATATATGTGGGCTGTTATCCTAAGAGCTGGCGGTTGGTTCTTGGCTGTAGACAGGCATCCTCTTCTGTTCTCTGCCAGGTGTAGGTGAGGAAGTTATTGTCTTCTGCATTCCCAAACTGGACATTGCTGGGCTTTTCCCATCCTCTGGCTCAGCAGCTTTTGGGAGAGCATCTTGTCCTGCTGCTCTGGTGATGGGCAGAGTCCTCTGCAGTTGTTGAGCAGTTGGAGTTTGCCAACCGTTGCAGTTGGCACCGAGAGCAGTTGCAGGGTCTTCACACCCAGGCACATGCTGGTGGAGCAGGGTCTGTGGGTAACTTGTGGGGGAAAGATTTTGATGGGCAGGAGACCATAGAATCATAGGGTGGTTTGGGCGGGAAGGGACCTGAAAGATCATCCAGTTCCACCCCCTGCCCTGGGCAGGGACACCTCCCACCAGACCAGGTTGC
>JAOXJM010000071.1:2688590-2706261 GCA_026413425.1 Tringa solitaria | reverse complement strand
GCCCGGGCCTCCCCAGAGCAGAGGGACAGAATCCCGTCCCTCGCCCTGCTGTTGTTGGGATCAGGAGCTCTTTACCCAGCCAGGAGCTGGTGAGCATGTGCCCCTGCTCAG
The DNA here is from genome assembly GCA_026413425.1 of Tringa solitaria. NCBI lineage: Eukaryota > Metazoa > Chordata > Aves > Charadriiformes > Scolopacidae > Tringa > Tringa solitaria. Next base: position 2,706,150 of record JAOXJM010000071.1, on the reverse strand, counting down.
AGAGAGAGGTGAAGGGACCAGTGACTTGTGGTGCATCTTCACTGTTCCTCTTTGCTTTTACCTCAAACCCAGTTCAGCTGAGGATGCTGCAGGATGAGAGGAGAGTCAGAAATGGATGACGGGAGTGAGAAAGACCAGGAAAGCCGTTATGCTGGAAAACTGTGAAGATTGGACTTGTTTACCTTAAAAAAGGAGTTGAATAAGAGGTGACAAGTTGAAAGCGTGGAGCCTAATGAGTGAATGGTTTAGAGAAGTTGTTTGGGAGCTGTTGTTTTCTCTGTCTCTGCAATGCGAGAACAAAGGTGTTCAATGAAGCTGAAAGGTGGCAAATTAAAAACTGATAAAAGAAAATACATTTTCCAGCAATGAAAGAAGCAGTGGGATTCATTAGCATCAGAAAACTGGCAAGGTCGGGAATTTATCAGGGTTCAGAAAGAGACTGGAGGTTTATATGATCAATGAAAATATCCAAAGGAGTTGTCAATGAGAGCTTGTTTTTCAGAAGTATTTATTAAATGTCATTTTTTGGAGTTGGGAAGCCCAAGGTGAAGATAGGACTGGAATGGTGGCAAAGGACCATCATCTTCTACCTGCCTGATATGGTCCTCGTGGCTCTGAAGGATTTGATTTTGTTCTTCACTGTATTTGGGTCTCAAGAGGAAGGGGATCCCAGGCACGGAGGGGTCAATGGGAGAACATCCATTGGGGTCTTCTTTGTGGATTCTCCACAGGGTTTGAGTTCCAGCACGTGAGAAACCTCTGCTGGAGGAGCCACAATCCAGAGCACCAGGGTGGCACATTTTCTGTTTAAATGCAGAAATCTCTTGGAGAAATGCAGTTCACAAGGTTAAAGAGCAGCCGAGCTTCATGGTGTTTACTTGCTGTCTGAGAGCAAGCCGTGAGGATGAGACACGGTGTGTGGGTGTTGTCTGATCTGTGCTCTGGGCTGAGGGAATAAACTAATCTTAAAAAAAAAGTTGAGGAGGTGTTGTTTGGTGCAGTTTGTGTTTTTAACCTTTTTAGGTGGTTTATATACTCAAAGCGTTGAAATGGTTGTTTATTCACGTTTTCCAAGGGTGGAAGTTACAACTCGCAACCCGCATCGTATGGGTTCTGTGAAACGGGTGTTCTGTGATGTGAAATTAGTATTTTGACCACATCCAAGTAAATCTGACTTCAAAGTAATGGCTTATTATTGCTTTGCCCTAGATACACTGTTGGGTGGGATTCAATAAGCTGTCCCTTAAGCCAGCCCAGTCTTACTGTCAGGAGCAAGGTTTGGGTGGGAAAGGACTCTTTATGGGTATTATTATTTCAAGAAGAGTATGTTTATTTATCTTTTTGCCTCATAGATGGCCTAGTATGGAAGTTGCACACTGCGCTTCCTGTACTTAACAAATCGCTTTATGGTTTTTGGCCAACACCTTGAGCATCTGGATGTGGTTTTTATGGGTGGACTCGTTGGGGTTTTTACCCTCTGTGTTCTGCCCCAGGGTGGATCCACGAATACCATGGGCTTCTGGGCAGTTCCCCGGTAGTTATGGGACAGGAATTGTCCTTCCAACAGTTGTTACAGAGAATTGAAAACATTTTAAACCAAACGTATAGCGGGCAGAAAGGCTTTTTGTATGGATGCATTCACAGAATCATAGAATGGTTTGGGTTGGAAGAGACCTTTAAAGGCCACCCAGTCCAACCCCCTGCCGTGGACAGGGACACCTCCCACCAGAGCAGGTTGCTCAGAGCCCCGTCCAACCTGGCCTGGAACGTTTCCAGAGACGGGGTATCCACCACCTCTCTGGGCAACCTGGGCCAGGGGTTCACCACCCTCAGCATAAAAACTTTCCTCGGAGATAACACGGTGGATGATTTCTGAAACTCCTGTTAAAGTCCCTGGTCTTTTATACCCTGGAGGTAGTAGAGGGAATGACTTATGAATTAAATAAAATATAGGAAATTATTAATATTTTCTAATAAAACAGTCAGCTGAGGTATATTCTCAAGCATGAACTAAAAGCCCTCTTTCTTTGCCTTTTTCCAAAAGCCACGGCTGCCACATTTCTAGAGTTAGTGACACGTCGGAAGGGGACCAAGAAATTACTTTTCAGGTTGGATGGAATGTGCTGTGTTGAGCTGACGGGATGAACTCGGGTCTCTGATTTTTTCCGTCCTCTCACCGTCTGCTGCGAGAGCGTTCCCCTCCCGCTTCCTCCTGCTTTACCCTGCACACCCCGGGAGCGGAGCAGGATGGTGCTGCCATTCCTCCTTTATTTTTGCAGGGATAGCTGCTCCAGCTTAGAGCACAGTTCAGTTTACTTGTCTCCCAAGTTAATGATATTTGAGCAGTTAAAACTGCAGGCAACTGGCTGTTAAGAGATTTAAAGGCCAATACCTGGGTTACTTAGTAGGCAGGAGGAAAAAGAAATCCAAGGGTAGGGAATGAAGCTGGGTCTGAATTTTACATGCTGTAGACACTGGCAGAATAGAAGAAACTAATGCACCCTCACAAACACTTTATTTTCAGGGCTGAATAAGGCTGCATTTTTTTTTTTTTTTTTTTTTTTTGAATGGATGAATAAAATATTAGTTTTCTATTACCAGTAAGTAAGGATGAATACATTTCCTTGGCAGTTCTATGCCTTCCCTCTGCCAGCAATGGTGATGTAGTGGCTAGATTGAAGAAGGTATGGTATTAATTTTTTTTATTTTTTATTTTTTTTTAAGAAATGACTGGTTTTCAAACGTGAACTGTGCCCAGGGGTGTCAGACGGCGAGTGGCCTCTGAGCTTCACCCTCCTGTGAGATTGCCACCGCCTGAGCTGTGGGGCTGAGAGAAAGAGGAGAGCTTTTTTTGAATGAAGAGATGAGAAATAATACCGAGGGAGAAGAAACGAGCTTGTGCTAGAGCCAGGCAGTGGAGAGCGTTCCGCTAGAAGGGAGTTAAATGAAGGAAAAAAGAAAAAAAATCATAAAATTATTTCCCGGCAGCAGGAGGTTAGGAAACATAACTAAACATGTTAAACTCGCTGTGAAGCAAGAGGACCCCGGGGGTATTTTAGTCAGATAATATTTAGTTTGCTGCAGTGTCAGTTGTATGATTGCTTGTCAGCTGGCATATGGATGTGCTATAAGCAAAATGAGGCTTTTAGAGACCATGCACAATTTTCCTAAGGATAGTAAGCAGGGGATTTATCAGAGACAGGTTAAAAGAGTTACAGTGGATTTATTTGCTCTGGTCCATTGCCAGGATATAAGGCAAGCTGAGCCCTCTGCAGAGAAGCGTTGGGGGTGAGGGACAAGAGCTTGAAAGGAAGAACTATAAATCTGGGGGAGAACGTATGGAATAGAAGAGCATATAAGCTGCACAGGTATTTGTAAGCGTGCGTTTAAAGCTGCCTGCTGAATGTTTGCCAGAAGAGCAGTCAGATTGCAGAACCTCTCCAGAATGTGAGAAATGATGGTTGGGAAGCTGAGTGTCTCTTGTTCTGGCCACCTCAAATTAGCCTTTGATGGTCTTTCTCAGGCTCTCCGCCTGGTTGTGTCCTCTTCCCACCGCAGTTTCCTCGGACTTCCAATGTTGAGTGGAAAGTTGGTGTTCAAGCTTAATAATACCATACCTTTCCTGGAAAGAAAATACCTCTGTTATGAGAGTATCAGAAAAGGCATTGGAAACCATCAGTTTTGGAGAAACGATGGGAGAGAAGGATGCTTTATTCCTGGTGTGCAGGTGGTTACCGACTACATCGGTCTTTCTGACCTCTCTTCCACCTATTCAGGTCAGACAGGGATGGAGGTACTTGGACTTACAAAGACTAAATATTTTATTTTTGTGGGAGAAGCCTCGTTTGTAGGGTGCAAAACATCTGAAGGGCTTCTTTACAGGTTAAATCCATCTTTAGATTCCTGTGATAGCCTTATATTGGCTTGAGGGGCAAAAATTCAAGCAGAGCATCGATATATAGAAAGTCCCATTCAAGAGGTAAAAATATTTTGAAAAAACATTCTCTAACATTCTTCTTGTCAGTGCAAGGGTGGTGAAATCTGCTGGATGTTTTTATTTTTATGGAGTTAACAGGCTTTTTTGTAAATGCTGTTTTAATTGAGGTCTTGAGTAGAAAGTCAATGGTGTGTATATACATATGTGTCTGCAGTCAGTTCTAATTTGCAAAGTAATGTGAAAATAGGTCAGCCACAGAGAGAAATGTTGAGAAATGGCTGTAGCTGAAAAAGAAGTTATTTGGAGGTTTGGGAATAGAAAATTTTGGTTTAAAGATGCTTAGTACAAAAGCTAAGGCTGGTAAGAGAAAGGGGAGCCATTTGCCCTCTGGTGATAATAGGTGTTGCTGTAGACAGGGTAGATTTGAAGAGTTTCTGGTAATTTAGTTTTTGCTGGGTTTTTTATTGGCATAGAACTCTTGGGGGTTTTGTCTGTTCTGGAAGACTTGATTAGCTCTTGTGAGCCGTGCCCCAAGAGGGTCGGGAGCTGAGGGGATGGAGCTCCTCGAGATGAGTTCCCGTACCAGCAAAGTCTGACCGACCGTGGCCTTCAGCCACAGCTCTGCCATCAGGCCCCCGTTTCTTGGTCTTCCTCTTGCTGACACTTTGTTTTGACTCCCCCCCCATTTTCCATAAGGCAGTGGGATGTGAACATACTCCTGGAAGAGAGAAGCCTAATTACAATGTAAGGCTCAGCAATCTATCAATTCCTTATCAATTCCTCCAGTCATTGGGTTGGGGCAGAACCTGTTAATTGTTGGTAGCTCCGTCCATGTGCATTCCCTGGCGGATGCTTTTCCATGGCTTGTGGGGCAGCTGCCCCCATCCCGACGAGCAGAAGGTGGGATGCATGTGTGAACTCTGAAGGAGGTGGAGATGTGGCTTTGGGAAGGGGTAGATGCCAACCACCACTGGTGGCTCTGGTGCTGCACAACGTGCAGGGCTCCTGCTTGTCTTTTAGGAGTTTTGTCGCCTCCATGCAAATTCATTTCTCTAAATTACAGAGATGCTGTTGAATTGTAATCCTCTTCTTTGATAAACACATCACTGAAGTTGAGATTTATCACATTTATTGTTTGCCTTTATTCAGTAGACAAGTTACCTGTCAGAGAAGGAAATTAGACTGGTTTGATATTATTCATATTAAGGCTCAGTTGATTGTTTCTTGTCCCTAATTCTTCTCTAGCTGCTTGCAATTTGATTGTTAATGTTTTCTTCAAGTATTTTTATGAGGTACCAAAATGTTGCAGTGATTTATAATTGCCTGAGCCTGTATCTTCTCATCCATCCTTCTTTTAAAAGGTTGTCTCTGTTCCTCTGTCCTGTTTTCAGGGCCTGTCCTGCCATTTGTGAGTTCATCAAAGACAGTTGCTCATGGACCAAAGATTACTGTGATTAATATTTGAAATATCTTAGGGATATATTTTGTCAATAGATCCTGACACGGTCAGAATTTTTATATATTTTTATATATTTAATACAGACTATTTAAGCATTCTTCACTTATTTCTGACTATATTTTGGTTTATGTTCCCACACCTCATACTGATGATTTTACTGATGTTAAACATCTGGTCAAGCCCCAGTTACCATCTCCATTTCTCTGTCTCTGGATTTGTATGGCTTAAAGCAGGAAAGCATAGACCTCTCTTACACAGCCAGCTTTCTCTTTTATTTGTGTTTTTACGAGGAATAGTTAGCTAAATTACACCTGATTGCAAATAGCATCTGTTTGATGTTGAAGCTCCGTATTCTTTCTTCAGTCTTGAAATCTTCTCTTATTACGACTAATTTGGAGTTAGGAGTCTGGAGAGGAAGAGGAGGGGGAAATCTTGCCACTGATTTCCTATAATGAAGCAGTCTATTAACATTCTCCAAAAATTATCATTAATTAAAAAAAAAAAAGAAAAAAGCTCATCTAATGCTAAGAACAGGAATATTTCTGTGCCATCAAGAAAGCACCAAGTGGGAAATATCGTTTTAATTCCACTTTAGGAAGTCTGTCTCCTCTGCCAGGCTCTACCCTGCGCAGAAGTGAGGGAGCGAGCGAGCCCTGCCTTTGGGTTGAGGATTAATAGTTGAAGTTCATTGGTGTGGAAATAAAGCAGATTTCACTGTGACGAGAATCTGTCATTAAAAAGCCATTATGAGAAGGGACCAGCACGATTCCTGCTCTTTCATTGCTAATGACAAAACAATCTGTTCTTTAAAAAAAAAACCACAAAACAACAACCCTATATTTTCTTTCAGAGAACAGTGTAGGAGACTTACCAGAACAGAAGCCGGGTGAAGAGAGGCAGCTGAAAGATTTATTGATCAATAAACCAGACAATTACAGCTTGTTTATAAAAGGGAAAAAAAAACAACCAACAAGCAACCAAACCTGGGGCCTGTGAGCAACACGGAGACTCTAATAATGATAACTCCAGCATCCAGCTTGAAACGATAAAAGTCAATAGGAAGATATAGGATTTCAATAAAATTATGACACTAGATAAACTTTACCCCAGGAACAAATTTTCCCTGGGTGTGTGACTGACTTCAGTTAGATTTGTAACTTTAATTTCTTTCTTATTGATTTTTCCTTTTCTTCAACTAATTAGAAAGCCCGTGGTGAATTGTGCGTGTGGATGTTTGAGGAGGAGCTAACAAGCAGGAGCAGGGCCTGGGTTTAGGTGTATGTATATACATGTCTGATGGCTTTTTTAATTCTTTTGGCTATATATGTTTACTCTTCAGTTGCTTTCAATACATGGTTGGGAGTCATTTTCATGGGATTAGCTCTGGTTTGTGCTTTTCCTTTTAGTTACTTAGGCGACAGCAGGAGGCATATTCTTTTGGCGCGTTGGCTGGTGCTGGCAGAAGGAAGGGAAAAACCATTCAACCTTTGAAGAAAGAATAACTGTCCTTCCTCTTTTTAAACTTGCATCTCCTCAAGCACCAGAATTTGCTGTGGGCCATTAATTTCCTAGGCTTATAATGAGCATCCAAACCAAATATTCTGCTTTTTGGGCATGTTTAGAGTAAGCTCGTTTCTGTTCTGGTGCTGATTTGAAGCTGGTCAAGGTACGGAGCGCCTGGAAATGGGGGCGTAAGGTCCCCGGTGAGTTTGCAGAGGTTCCCTGTGCTGGGAAAATGTTGGAAATTCCCAGAGAGACCACTTTTAAGTGTTTCTGCTGATTTCTCTCCTGATAGAAAGCAGGAAAGCAGAGGTGTTGAAAGATGGTTGGAGAGGGCATGTGAAAATCCCTGGAGAGGTTTTTGACGGGGTTTAGGGAATATCCTGTTGTGTGGGATGAGGAGATATTGCAGCAATTACGAAATTAGTATTACATTTTAGAGAATCTTTTCAGACGGAGGACTTCTTGACGAGAACTTCTGTTTCCTGCCAAACTAACAAGATCTTTAGGTGGGAGGGAAAAGCTTTCAGTAAGTGCTCTTGACGGGGAGGAATTTGAAAAAATGGAGTTGGGGACTGCTTGTTGGAAGCTGAGATTTGATTTCATTACAGTATTAATGTTGAGAAATAATTATAGAGGAGAACTAAACTCCAGCATCAAGTGTTTAATTGTACCACCCTTTATTTCAGCTTTTCAGCACTTTTTTCCCCCCAATACAGCTTGTGTTGTATTTACGGTCCATGTGTTTGTTTTTTTTTCCTTGAGAAGTTTACCCTTCCTTTAAGAGAAGGGCTTTGAAGGGCAAGGTCTGCAGTTGATTTTAGGGGAGAGACAGCCTGTGGGGATGTCCTGCTCCCATGCAATTTTCCCATCCTGACCCGAAAGCCAAAGTTTGTCCTCCTCACAGCCCAACAGCTCGGGGAAGTGCTGGGATCTTGCCGGGGACGATTTGAGTGACCTAATATTCAGCAGTTAATTGGAAGCCAAGTGCGATGGGAATTGCTGGGGGTCCTGTTTGCTGTTGGAAAAAACGCTGAGGATTTTGGGACTGTCCTGCTGTAACGGAGAGAATGTTGCAGTGGGAAATGATCACATCAATGAAAGATGCTGAGTAGAAAATGAGGATAGTAGAGCAGTTGGGAGGACAGAGGAAGAGGATGCTGTAATTGCAGGTCTAATTGCAACAGCACGTGAGGATGAAACCAATCCCTTTGCTAAACGTTCTCTTCTCTGCTCTGGATGATGATTCTTCAATAAATGGGGAATGAAAGTCATTCCCTGAGCAAAGGCAGCCCTGCCTTACGGAGGGTGCACTGGGCAGATGGGTGATGCCCATGCCAAGGGGGAGGATGATGATAGAGTGGCCCCATACTGCTGCCATTCTGCTAAACCAGTTCGTTACGAAGCCGGTGTGGTTTCACTGTGGTGTCACTGGGTCTGGGTTTATCCTTGTGCAGTAACATGGAAGTATTTCTTTTCATGTACCTGTCAAGCGAAAAATTCTTTCTAAATTATGACAAAACTGTTCTTTCCTTGGAAAAGTATTTCTCTTCACCCAGGCTTCAGCAAGGAGCTAGTAATACCCTTCTAGTACTATTTATGTTAAAAACTTTGTTTTATCTCTGTTCCTTCAGCCTCGGGCTGTGCTTTGGTCTGGAGGTCCTTTACCTGCTGAGCAAGCCCACCCTCTTGGCAGACCTTTCAACCCAAGCCGTGCTCTGCTCTCACACTGCCCCTCTGGCAGTGCCCCTCGTCTTCTTCTCACACCTTCAATGTTCCTTCCCTTCTCCACGCACACACTCTTTCACTCTTTGACCTTTAGATTTTTGAAGGAGGAGATAACCTTTGTAACGGGCTCGAGCAGTTACCATCGCCCTCACTTTCTGAAATACAACGTGTTTTGTCAGGGTGTGAGGGGAAAAGGATGGTTTTTTTCTTACCCTGGCAATTCCTGATTTCCCCAAGCAGGGTCCCAGCGAAGCGTTTCAGGCTCCCAGTTCAGTGGTGGCAGTGGTCTGGTCGGGGTGTCACCTGCACAGCTAGAAACCTGACCGATCTCCTCATCGTATTTTGGATTCTCGCGGGGGCAGAGTTCACACAAGAGAACTGGAGCGGTTCTGTGAGAGGACGAGGTAGCAAACTCCAGCAATAAAGAGGCAGCACTGTAAGGTTTCCATGGAGTTTTTCTTCTCTGGCTTTCTGCCAGGGGCCTTTGCCTCTTTGACCCTCTTCCATAGCCTCGAAAACGTCAAGGCTCTTCCATGTAGCCAAAAAATAAAACACTTCATCAGCTGCCTAATCCCTGGATGCGTGTTGGGCTGCAAACAGTAATCTCCTTAAAACACACCTGACTTTTTTGAATTTTCAGCCTTTTGTCCCCGTTCTTCCTCTCTGTCAGTGCCTTGGAGGGAGGCAGTAGGCTCTGTCTGATGTTGGGGACGCGGCGGGAAATACTTCAACCAGGGCCCCCCCTCAAAAAAGTTCTACCTTCAACTTTCAGGTCAACTTGGGAGCAGGAACACTCTCAGGATCCTTCTTTTTGTCTTTCTCTGCAAATGCTTGGTTACAGTTGCCAGCCAAGAGTGAAGGGAGCCAAACGCATTGTCTGCGAGATATTAACCTCTGAAAAAATATTTATTATAAACACCGAGTGTTGCAGCGTTTAACGAGTGATAAGTCACATACCATTTGGAGGATATTTGCTCTCAGCCACTTTGTTCGTTGTCAAATCTGTTTCATTTCTGTTGTGACAATTCTGTTCCTTCATTGCTGGAACTCTTTGGCAGGAAAAATGTCAAGAACTATGCTAAATATTTTGCTGAAGAAACCCATTCAGCCATGTTGAATGAGAATAACGTCTCCAAAAAGAAGGCAGACTCTGTTTTCAGTTGCCATCTGCTTGTTAGAGTGTGTGCCTGTTGCTTTGCTGCGAGGGATGTGTGATTTTATATACACAAGACAGTCCAATTTTTCAGTTTTCAGAGCAGGAAAATGTATTTTATTAGACCTGTGTGTTCATGTCTGTGGTGTGATGCCGGTATGAAGATGCTGAGCGTACATCCGTCGGTGTTTCTTTGCCATAGAAAAGAACAATGGGTAAAAATGTCAACTATTGTTCTGGGAAGCCTCTCCTCGGAGCTTTATCCCTAAAAGAGGTTTGTGTTTTTCCCGACAGGAGCGGGATGGGATGCGAGCCATCCTGGAGTCGTACGACAGCGAGCTGACCCCTTCGGAGCACTCGCCCCAGCTGAGCCGGCGCATGCGGGAGGCCGAGGAGATGGTGCAGAAGCTGCACGCTCATCACGCCGAGCTGGAGGTAATAAAGAAGCATCATCCTCTCACCCCGGGGGTGAAGGAGTTGAGACCTTTCAGGCTGAATTGCCTGGTGATGTGACCTGCTCTCACAGAAAAGAGATTTGCAAAATTCAGACTTCAAAATTCCGGGATCAACAAGACCCACGTGTTATTATTCCGTGCCTGAAGCTGACGGGAGCTGGGAATAATCATCTTTGGGGTGTGATGAGTCCGCTTTGTGTTAGGAACAGCTATATGGTGGGGTGACAACTGTCCCTGCAGGGCACAGGGTTGTGCAAAGGGACAGTGGAATGGGGCAAGTGTGGTGTCCTCTCGGTGGTCCAGTCTAAGTGATTCCCCACATCGTGGTTGTAGCAAGGGTTTTCTGTGCACAGGGCGAGTGAGTGTGTGTTTGTAAGAGCTTTACTCCAAGGGTTGAAGAAGTAAAGTGTGTGTCTGCTGTTAATTCTTCACTTGGCATTGGGCCTGAACCCCCCAGAAAGCTATTACATGCTTTTTGCTAGGCTTTCTCTAAGAAAAAAAGTCATTCTTTCTGACGATAGAAATATTTCTTGAAGGAATCCTTATATTATTTTTAGTTCTCTTTCTGAAAACTTGTAATCTGAAATGGGACTGTCATGAGGTAAGTGTTAACGTGCGTTTGCCAAGTGGTTCCCTCTTCGCTGTTGTACGTTGTCGTAGTGGAAGGGGCTGTATGGTCATGAGTGGAAATATTCGGAATATGTCTGTGATCTTAAAGCCTGGTGGTTTTGTTGCATAGGCTTTACAATAATCCTAAATATGTGGGTTTTCCTTTCTTCCCGTCTAGTTCCAGCGTCGTATAGATTTATAGATGCCATAATTCAAATGGAGTAAAGCTTGTAGAAATGGATGCTGCTCAGTTCCTGTTCCAGCCATAGAGTGGATGGTCCCACTGTGCACAAACCTCGTTGTTGCTTCTGGCATCCTTAAAAATGCTCTTTTCTTGTGCTGGTGGTGACTTCGGTCAGGCACCACTGGCTCCAGTGACCTTCGAAGCCTCGGTGAGCAGAGCGGCGTAGTGGGGTGTAGATCCCTCTCATGGCATAGATCCCCTTCATCCCCGTTTCTCAGGAAAGGAATTCTGTGAAGTTTTGGGTGAGTTGATAGAGAAATTGGCTGGGAACAGCAGATGAAATGGAAATTTGCCTGGCTCAGAATGTTTCTCTGTGTTGTCTTTTGATCACCGTATTGCTTACCACCAGAGGTAGGATTAGACAAGAGTGACATTAGGTAAAATATCCACCTATCACTTTATTTTCTTTGTTGTTTCCAACAATGGCTCTGGGTTGTTGGAGGGAGATTTCTGGAATTATTTCACGGAATAGGTGAAATGTGCATGGTGTCTTTGGGCAATAGCAAATTACCTTTTCTTCTTCAGGTGGAAGCATGGAAGAGGGTGGGAACCAATTGCTGCATCCCTTTATTTATAGAAAAACAAATTCTAAGTTTGTTTTCATGGATATGGATTAAGGGCTACATGGAAAATTTCAGAGAGGAGCTGTGTTCTCTGGAGGTTTGTTTTGTGTGATGTCAACCTTTAAGCCTTTCAAAGACTTTGCTGGAAGCAGGATTCAAAGACCTGATATTCCCCTTGTAAAGTAAAATTTTACGCTTCACTTGTTTGTGTTTGCCTTTCTGACTGCAGCCTCGGCTGCTGGATCCCATCTATTTTGGAATTTGGGGGGAAAGCTTTTTTTTTTTCTAGTAAAAACCTGAAAACTGGAGAGGGAAATTGAGGTGGAGGCAGGACTCCTGGTGTCTCATCTTCGGGAGCAGCAGCTGTAATCAACTGCCTGTAGATCAAAGAACTGGTCGATGGCAGCTATTAATAACTCCTAACATAGTGCTCTGCACCCTCCCAGCTCCGCTGAGCCTTGGTACAAATTTTCGAGATGTTGACACCTGCGTGACTCATCTCACAAACGGGAGGCGGCCGGGATGAGGCACCTTGGAGCCTCGGTTCTTCCTGAGATGTGGGAGAAACGCTCTCCAACATTGGGGGAGCGAGGGAAGGGAAAAAAGGAACTTCCACATGTTGAAGTCTCAGCGTGGGAAAAGGGTTGGGGCAGCTCCTGGTGTGGACGGGTTGTAGAGTAGGACAGAAGAGTGAGAAGAACCTGTCTGAGAGCATCAAGGATGTGGCAGCAAAGCAAATATGTGCCTGACTTCTCTGATGGGAGCCCAGTAAAGTCTGGGGGGGCTGCAGAGGGAGGGGGTGATGGAGCCCAGCTGGAGATGCCAGGCTGACACTATTCCTTTTTGCTAGGCTGAGATGGTTAAAGTGTGGAAAACAATTAAGCTCAGTGGTTGACCGAGGATGCCCCACTGCAGGTAAGGATGGTGGTGCCCACAGCAGCTCAGTGTGCGCTGGGAGCGCCGTGGGGCTGGCACAGGAGCAGCCCTTGCACTGTCCCCGAGCATCCCTGCTTCTGCGCTGGGAGATGCAGATATGGCTCTGCTCCACCAGCATCTTGGGCTTAAAAAAGCCCTTAGAGCCTCTAAGGCTAACGCATCCTCTTGCATTACATTTTGTAGCTTCTCCCTTTCAACTTTTTTTCATAAACCTTAAAATTCACACCATTTCTCTCCTCCCTCACTTGTTTTATCACAGGTTTCTTTCTTTTTTTATGCTACGGAGTACTTAATTTACCAAAATCTCTTTCTGTACTCCCTAGTAGAGAGCTCTTTGATATTTTTCTTTTTCCTTCTGGCTGCCCTGATCTATTACCAGAAGCCCCACCTCTGAACAAGCCATAGAGGGGGAAAAGTGATGTTCTTAACAGGGGGGTTTCTGTACTATGAAACTGGAGATTTTCCCATCCCTTCTGGCAGCAGCAGCGCTGTGAGAGGCAGGAAGTGATAGGGATGATGCACTGGGAAAGAGGAGGAAGCTGCATGGGGCTGGGAAGATTTTGGGCTGAAGCAACAGCTTTTAACTCATTCGGGAGATGAAGTCTCTGATAAGTCCTTTTCTTGATGTATAAATGGAGGTGGGAAGCTGTTTAAAAGGACACAGGGAATGAGAGAGGAGTGTGTGAGCCCTGGTGTGTGTTAATGGATGCCAGGAGGATGGATTTAGGTGGTACATGGAGTCGTGCTCGACTCCCTTCTTCCCGGCCTCCGCCGCTGCCTCTGTGTCACAGCCTGGGTCAGAGGATCTGAAACACAGAGAGATGTTTTCTTTCATCCCGGGTCACTCCAGACACGGCCGTGTCGCTGCGTAAGAACTGGTCCCATCAGAGCCCGACGGAACAGAGGACTTGGCAGGCAAAGAAAAGGCTGATGGGGGAACTTTTTAAATCCCCTTCACTGATGACCGATGAGAAAAGCTGGATGTCTAATGCGTGGACATGAAACAGGCAGTCTCTCTGGGAGTGAAAATGATTGCCTGTCCCCCCCCAGGTCTCCTTGCCCCGGCCCGAGTCCCTGCTCCACAGCGTCCATCTGGCCGGAGAGGTTCAAAAAAAGGACTTTAAGGAGTATTGGCTGTAAAGGAGGGGGGAGATGCACATAGAAGTGCCATCTGAACTGGTGGCTGGCAGAGCACACTGGCTGTGTCAGCCTATTTCAGGCGGTTAATGAAGTGTCACTCGCCATCTTTTTAAAAGTGTATTTTGGAACCAGAGAGGGAATGTGTTTATCCCTAGCCGGCCTGCTATAAATACCTAAAATAAGCAGAATTGTAGCCCTGTTTATATCAGGGCATGAATTTTTGTTTTGTAAGTGGTGGTGTTAACAGTTTTCTTGCCAGTCTTGGTTAACTTTCACTGCCTTACCTCCCAGGACTTCCAATTTCAGGGTAAATACGACAAAGCACGAAGGTTCTGCGTGTGCAGCAGTTACTGCGAGAAAGCTCTGATGTGGAGTTTAGTGTTTGAAAAGTTAAATCCAGCTGCACAAAAGAGAAATCATCATAAATATAACTCCATTAATAGCGATTTTATTACAACGCACTTGGCTCCATATGAAACTTTAATGAAGAGAGATTTGCAAGGAAGACTCACGCTGACACCTTCAATGGTCTCCAGCATTTTTTACATTGAGAGATCTACGCTGTCTGTGAGCACCATATGTACCCTAATCAGTTAATTATGAGCCTGACAGTTTCAGCACATGAAATGCCATATGTTCTGTGTTTTTGTTGCACCACGGGCATTACTGGTGACCTCAAAACTCGGTGACCAAATACTGTCACCTTCTCTGCACCTGATAACCGCGGCGCATCTGCTGGCGGTGAGAATTGGGCATTGCTGATGCCTGGGATGTCGGTCACAAATCTGTTCCTTGCAAAGGCAGTTACTTCGCGGTCACCCCGGTGTTTTAAAGTGCTTAAAATTTACGTGCGGCTGCAGTAAAATGTTTATTTGAGCAGTTCACAGTTCCTCCTTGTCTCTCACCCAGCTTCCCCCGTCACTGCTTTTCCGCTTTTGTACCTTCTGTATTTTTCTCTCTTTGATCCACACTTTATATTTATCTTGCTTTATCCCTTCTCTGCTGAATTTCCTCTCCCCCTCAAAGGTAAATTGCTGCTTTGCAGAGCAGAAGGGGTTTCTCTGATGGTGGGAACTTTACAGAGAAATTTCCTCCCATCTGTGTGAGGTGCAGAAGAGTTTGTTTTAATTTTCGGATTCCTGCCGCCTGCTTTCTCTGCCTCTCTGCTGCCGTCCCACCTTTGTGCACTGTTTGTTTTTTTTCTCAGTGACAACTGTAAGAAGCAGTGAGAAGATTACTCTGCTCGCTTGGCATGTCCATGAGGAGCAAATCCGAGTCACTGGAGCTTTCCTGCCACTCCAGGATGGCATGTGTTTCACTCGCCCGGACTTCTGCTGTCATTGTAGCATCTTATCTGTGACTCAGGCGGGAGAAAACAGGCTCTCTCCGGGGATGATGCTAATGTGCTCCATGCATCAGCTACCACTGATTGCTGAAGCAGTCACAGGGCTGGACATCATCTTCTGACAAAACAAACACCTTGTCCAAATAGCATTTTGAACCTGAAGGCTTTGGCACCTCTTGGCAGACTTGAGAACCGCTGCGGTCCTCGGCGTTTCTTCTCTTTGCTGCAGGAGAGCGGGTCGGGCTGCGTGTCCTCGGGCCGTCCTGCAAAATGGATTATCTTGGGTTCTCTCTTCTTGGGCGCTTTTCATCTTCCTTCAGACCCCAGTGACCTTATCGAGTCAGGGAGCCATTAGTTTCCTCCCATCCCTTTTTTCCACTCCCTGGTGGCAGTGTTTGGGGACAGCACCTTGCGAATAACTCTCATATAAATGAGGAACTCGACTCGCAGAGGGGCTTAATGATCTGCTAAAGGTGACAGGCCCTGCTCTGTGGAAGGGCCTCTTAAAACTGGGCGATGCTGCAGCAGAGCCTGTCTCTCTGCATCTGAGAACATTTTCCTTGGTAAAACTAGATTTTAAAACTCAAATTACTGTTAATTTTTTTAAGAGATTTCCCAGATCTGTCCTGAAAGTTGGGGGTTGATCAAGTGAAGCAGTCTGCAGCACTGCCTTAGACTGAGGACACTGTGCACAATCCAGCGTTGTTGTCACCGCGGGTAGATTTTTACAGCTATTTTTAGTGCGTGGATGCTCTGACAGTTTACGAATGGTTTTAACTCAGCAGCTCCTGAGGACCGTGAGCCTCCATCATTCTTAAGAAGTGAGAATGTCTGGGCACCAACTTGCATAGAGTAAATTAAATCATTAACTAAGACAGTACCTGTACCTTTAGCCTATGATGAACTGCTTTTATAGACAAGGCACCAGAAAAATGACCAGTTGCAGAACAACGAGCAGCCGTGGGGACCCTTCTGCTGTGCTTGGCTGCATATTGAAGAGCATGGGACAGAAGAGCATTTTCTGAACTTCGAGTGCAGAAAGAACAAGGGGAGGCATTGTCATTTCTGTCACCTTTTGCTGGCAGTCGTGCTCGTGATGCAGACGTAGCGTGTGACACTCTGCCCCCAGTGCTCTGACTGATTAGATTGCGTCTTGACTCTCTCTAAACTTAAAAGTCTCTGGCAATGATAAATACAAACGATGACCTGTGTTAGTGATGCAGGGAGTTCAGGATGGACTCCTGCAGCTTCCCCTGTCGGGTTTCCCTCCGTGGGAACAGCACCCAGCATCGCTGAGGCCGTGGGAATATCATCAACCTGCTCTGGGGGTGATGCTGGGGGGACGTGGGAACGTGTCTCTTCTCAGCTTCTAAAGGATCTCCCTTCAGCCCCGAGGAGATTCATGGATGCCAGAAACAAAAGGATTGCTACAACACTCCCCTGCAGCCTCTGCTCCCCTAAAAAATGCTCTTTTAGGAACAAATCCTCCTGTAGCCCCTTCCAGTGATGCTCTGAATAACCCACCACAAACGGGGTTTGACCCAGGAAATTTGGGTTGGCTTCAGATGTGCCTGGCCACAGGGGATGGGAGAAATGGGTGAACTGGGTCTAAAGTCCTACAGAAGATTGAAAATTGTGTTATTTCTTAGTGGCGTTTTGGAAAGAGAAGATAGCTGATGTGTAGTTACGAGTCCTATTTACCACAGTAGAGGGGGAGAGAGCGTTCCGTACAGTGTTGAGAGCTTTAAAATGCTTCACGCTGGAGACCGTCCGTGCCTGTGCCTGGAGGTACAGGCTTGGCAATTAGATGTCTTCAGGTGGAGGAGGAAGGAATAGCATAGGTTTGGAGTGGGAGCAGTGGCCCCGACCCTGGCAAATGGCAGCAGACAAAGACGTCGCAGTCAAGGGCTGCGTTTGTGCCATCAGGTGTCACCTCCTGCTGCGAGCACGTGGCCACGAGAGCAGGGGCTGAGGCTGGGACCTGGGTATCACAGTGGTAACGTGGCTCTTCCCTCACAGGCAGAAGGAAAAAGGCAAATTAAGCATCTTTGGGGAAGGGGTTAGGAACAGGTAGCTGCCGGCTCTTCAGTGGGAAGGCTTTGGAAAGGTAGAAATAGGTTTTTAGGTCTTCTGCTGGTCTGCATCACTTGCTGTTGGGAGCCAGGCAGTGGGGAGGGAAGGGCTGGGAGTCAGCAGGGCAGGTTCCTCCAGTGCTTCTGCCACCTCCCAGTGCCCCTTTACACAACTACGGATTTGCTTTTCTTTGCAATGTCAGAGAAATATTGAATGAATAAGACAAACCGCATTTTGCGTTTAATTCAGAGATTTAACCTCTTTGAATCTTTTTCCCAGCTGGAAAGCGTGGTGATTTTACCTCCTGTTGGTCTTATCCATGAGTTGATCCTGTTGATTAGATCTCAGGAAGAAATTCTTTGCTGTGAGGGTGGTGGGACCCTGGCCCAGGTTGCCCAGAGAAGCTGTGGCTGCCCCA
>JAOXJM010000071.1:2657953-2672495 GCA_026413425.1 Tringa solitaria | reverse complement strand
CAACCTGGTCTGGTGGGAGGTGTCCCTGCCCAGGGCAGGGGGTGGCACTGGATAGTCTTTAAGGTCCCTTCTAACCCAACCCATTCTATGATTCTAGGATATTGCTTTTCCCAATGCAAAACTCTGAGGTGGGACTGGCAACTGCTCCAGCATCGGCTGCAGAGAGCCCTTGGTCGGAGAGACCAAGGCCTGGGGCACACCATCTCCTTTCCGGCCACCAAAGTGGTTCAGGGTCATGCTCATCCTTTTGTTGGCTGCACGTAGCCAGAGCTTGGTAAATTCCAAGAAGGAACACTCTTTGCATCAGGTCTTTCCCGGTTCATGCCCAACATGGGGCTGGTGCAGGGCCTCAGCATCGTCCCTGGGCCCTTGGCAGCTCCGTCCTTCCATGGTTGTGGTGGCAGCTCCTCCCTAGCTCTCTGATTAAGTGAGGTGTGGGGACAAGTTCAGAGCCTAATTTCTTCTTCATAATTAAAAATGTGTGCATCTTGTCACGCTGCTGGTGATTAGGTTGTATTTTCTTGTGGCCTAGGAGGAATATGGCAGTGAATCACTGCGCAAGCAGCTGTCCTCCAACAGCTGAGCTAGGTTCAATATTTGATTTAAGCTAATAAAAAGTCTGGGGTAGGGCTAATGTTTACAAACTGGATGTGATAAAGCGTTCAGATCATCTGTTTCACAGCCAGGCGAGAGCAGGCAGGGGGGACCCCGGGGAAGGTTTGGGCTCTGCCTGGGGCCCTCCTGCAGCCATGGGGACAGGCCAGAGGGTCCCGGCTCCGGGTGGGAATCACTTCGGACAGGAACAGCCAGGCTGGAAAAGCCTCCTTGTTTCCAGCTGTATCACAGTAACGGCTCTGAATGCATTAAATATGTCCCTTTTGCTCTTCTGTGAGGGTTTGTAGTCAAACCATACATTTAGAAATCTTTTAATCTTCATAAATCATTTCTTCCAGCAGTCTAGTAAGTTTAGTTGCTGTTCTCTGATTTCCCACTCGTCAGCTACTCCATCCCTTTGAGATGAACTGCCTGGAAATAAATGCAATGAAGAAAACTTACTTTGTGATTTAATTCTTATCTGATTGCTTCTCCAAATTGTATTGATCTGCCGTTATCACGCTGCGGTGTTGGACTTGCTGCCCAGGTTTGCCTCTAGGTCCCCGCTGCCATAGCGGCTTGAGAGGTTGGGATTTGGTTGTTTCCCCAAGACAGCTTATATATAAGGTAAATTATGGAATAATTCCTGCTTGTCTTTCTGATTTCTCCCGTCCCTTTGTATTGTTTCTCTCCTGTCTAAACATTTTTTTGCAGCTTTTTCCTGAAGTAAGATACGCCTTGTCTATCTTTTTTTTTCTTTTCTGAATTTTATCAAGGTCATATATGTCAAAATGCTTTTATACTATCTAGTGCAACAAGTTCCGTAAGTGCTGTTGTCTTGATACTATAAAGGAAAATATTTCCACTGTGAAGGTGGCCAAAGCTTGGCACGGGTTGCTCGGAGAGGTTGTGGAGTTCGCCTCCTTGGAGATTGTCAAGACCCAGCTGGCCAAGAGTTCTGAGCATCCTGATGTCGATGACACTGCTCTGAGCAGGGACTGAGCTGGCCTCTTCCAGTTGCAATTACTCCGTAAAACAAGTCTGTACTAACAGGAGGCTGAACAGGGAAACGACCCTTAAATTCAGGAGTGGTGGCTCCTGTAAGCAAAGATGTAATTCTTAATGGCTGTGTACATCTAGTTTAGTGTAGGCAAGAATTCCTTATCCAAACATCATATACATCTTCATATAGATGAAGGCTATTAAATATACAGAGAAGTTGGGGCGGGGATCAAAACTTTTCAGTCTTGGGAGGTTTTTCAAAGGCTTTGCTGGCATCTCTCATAAATAACATCTCTGAGGGGGATGTTTTCTAATTCTTCTCCGTGGGACTCTTTTCTGGCTCCAGCCTGCTGGTGTAATTCTACCTGATTCAATAGTAGTGGGGAAAAAAAGGCTTTCCCAGATGTCTGCAATTTATAGTTTCCTGATGCTTCAGCATCAAACTTGGTGATAATTTCATTTTTTCTTCTCACCTGCTTGTACATGCACTCCGGGTTTGGTGGGGACTGGCATCTCCCGCAGTGTTTAATGAACGTGTTTCATTTCCCTGTGCCAGGTCCCAGGTTCGTATTAAAACCCTTTTCATCTTATTTGAGTGTCTGTTCCTTAAATAATGTCACATCATCCCAGGCCCCACACAGCAAGAATCTGTAACTTTTTCGGTTTCCACTGAGCTCTGGGGCCGGGGAAGTCTCGAACTGTTTGGTTGTTTGTCTGCAAAATGGAACTTCTGCTGTGCTGAACCCTAAGACTGTAATTTCTTTGTTTGCATTTCAGTGCTGTTACCCTTCAAAGCTTAATGTTTTCCTTTTCATTGTAATAAACTGCTTGCTATTTGTCTCCGGGTTGGACGTAGTACTCAAAAGACCCAGTTCATGTGTGGCGAGAGATTGTTAGAGGGACTCCGGAGGGTTTTAATGAATATCGGTTTGAAATTACAGGAATTGGTTTGTAGGAAAGTTGAGGTTGTTTGGGTTTGGTTTTTTTAGTGCTTGTTTGTTTACATTGTTTAAATTAGCTTCTCTGTCATCAGTTGTGACTGTTTTTTGGGCTTTCTGCTAAGCAAGGAAAGGCTGATTGCAGGCTAGCAAAGCGTTGGGAAATAAAAGATGTGGGAAGTAATAGCACTCGAGTAGTGTGTGGCTTCTCTTATCTCCAAAATACCCATTTCATTTAACAGTTTTTTCATAAACAAAACTGTGAAAGATCCTCTGAGTCAGATTCCCATTTCTCCCCAAATTGCACAACGATAACAAGGTATTTCCACTTTGGCTTGAGATTCTTTAAATTTCAAATTTCCTCTTCAAAAAGAAAAAAACTTGCATTTGGGACCTTTTCTCACAGAAATTCAGTAGCGTAATGTTCCGGAGAGGATTTGCTCTGGATTCTACAACAGTTTTGAAGACTTCCAGAACTAACCCTGTACCCCAGAAGGTTTTCCATGAAGTTTTCTTGATCCCCAAACACACCTTTTTGGGAGCAGTGGAGCAAACCTCTTCTTCCTCTGGAAGAATTGGGTGGGTTTTAGACCCCTCCATATGCAACTTGCAAAGAAACTGAGAGTTCTCTGACTTTTCCATGGGACTGAAGTTTAGAATAGCAAATCCAGTGGATTTTCTTTCTGTGAGAAACCTGTCCTTTCTCGTGTGTGTGGGCTCTTTGGGACGGCGTTGTCTCCTGGAATGTGGTGCTCATAGGACATGGCAAAACCAAATGCTCCTAATTCCTTTGCAACGCCATGAAAATCATCTTGCCCTTGGTGGCTTTTTTGGTTGGGAGGGAGGGACATATTATTAAACCTCAAGACATACATCCTAGACTTCATTCTCTATTTTTTTTTTGTCTTGAAGGCTCAGCTGGCTCAAGTTCTGGAAGAAGTGGGAAATCATAAGCAAAGAGCAGAGATGGTAAGTGTTCAGCTTTTGGGTTTTTTTAATTGTTTTACGGAGCAGTAGCATATGCAAAGCTTAGTTCATTTAAACAGTGGATCAGTTCCAAATATTCAGAAACGAATAGCAAATAAGCACTGTAAAAGTTTGTATCGCTGCTGCTCGTCTTGGCACCCTCTGTCTCCGTACTCACCTGGAACAAGCGTTGGATGAGATCTCATGGTCTTTCTTCCCTTTTTTTTAATTTTTTTTGGCAATTTGCTTTCTCTTTGTTAGCAGTTCTAGATCAGAAGCAAGCATTTAATTTCATACTGAATTAACTCCTTTCTTTGGGGGCCTTTGATTCAGTCTCGAGTGTGCAAAGGACAAGCAGATGAGATGTGACAGAATTAACACAAACTAGTTTTTTATAATATCTGTTAATTTTCTGCTGGGTTTGTCTATTTTATTGGCAGTTCCCTCAAGAACCAAGAATAATAGAGGCCACAAAACCAGGCAGGAGGGAGGTTTATGTGCAGTTTATGACTATTGTATACAATTCTTCCTACTCGGGAATAAATGAGGTGTCAGCATTAAGCTGTTTTGTGAACTAGTGTCTTTGCTAATGGGTGAGTTGTGGGATTCCTGAAACCTTTTCTAGTCATGAGGAAAAATTGAGCAGCACCCAAGATGTCGGCACTCATTCTGTAGAGATGTTTTACACTGGATTAATTTTATTCCTAATGAAAAAGATGGGCACACGTCACAGGCTAGTAAGCAGGGGCGAAACAGACCTCTGTTCTGAAACCTAAACCACAAAACACGGTGCCAACACCGGTCGTCTTGGACTTCTGCTTCTTCAGGGCACAGAAGGGCAGAGCTGGCGAGCCCTTGTTCTACCATTACTAGGTTGCCACACATCTGCTAGTTTCTTTTTTCTTTTAAATTTGTGCTCCGTGCTGTTTCAGCAGCAGATTTTCTGTAATGAGAGTGTTAATTGATTCCAATTCTGGGGTGGTCTTAACATTGTGGGCAAACATTTTTGTATGCTCAGCTGCTTTCTCTGGTGACAGAGGCCAGAACTGATATTTCCAAAGAAAATGGAATTAATCCTATTTACCATCTGATCTTATTACACGCTGCCTTGTTATAGTTTTAAATTCTATACAATCAATTTTGCATTGTGCTCACTGGACGTATCAGAGGATAAATTTGCTGTTATGTTTTAAATGTTCTGATGCGTGGGGTTTTTAAACATTTCAAAGTTGTTCTTTTTGGCTCATTAAACCCGGGTTTTGAGTTATTTGTTTGCCTTCAGAAGTTTGCCGTGCTAAAACAGGGTAGCAAAGAGCTGGAGAAACTGGAACTTCCAGCGTTGAAGCATTAATTGGTGTTGTGCATCATCCATCAGCAGAGGATAAAGCAGCAGTCAGTGCTCAGTGCCTATTCCCAAGGGTTACTCGGTGGAAAACTGCAGGTCTTGTGATGTTCCAGTAAATCCTACATCAATCTCAGAGGAATAGGCTGTATCCTGGAGTGCTTCAGACGATGGATTGCAGATTGTGGGGTGTGGCTTTATTCAGCATTTTTAATTTTGTTCAGCAAATATAAGAAAATGGCTTGAAACAGAGGAGGGAGCTTGTTTTCCCTCAGTTTTGTTTGGAGAAGAAACTTGACAGTATAGTTCCTTTTTTTTCACTGGTGGTGGGTGGTTCTCCTGCATCCCCAGGTGAAATCTCCCTGGTAGGGAAAGATGCGTCACTTCTCTTTTCTAATGTTCGGGGTGGCAGCGGTCTCTCCCCTTTGGATGGGGCTCCCAAGGGCTCCAGCACTTGCACCATCAGCCCCACTCTCCTCCCTGCATCCAACGAAATCTTCTTTATGTGCTTTTTTTCTCCCCCCCTCCCCAGATCAGTGTCTCACTTGGATGGCCTTATTTTCAGACTACTTCAAAACTGGTGCTTTAGCAGTTGTTTGCTGGGTTGGATTCGTGGCATCTCACCTTCCTTTTCATCCCTCTACCTCTTTTTTCCCACCCGTGATCCAATGCTCGTTAGTGTGATGTTCAGGCTCCACAGCTGGGGATGCGGCAGAAGGACTCGTCCTGCTCCAGGCCCTGACAGATGTGGATATTGCTTTTCATCAGCCATTCTGCAAACTGGTTTATGGCCCTGAGTGAGATGGAATAAACACCTGCCAGGTGCTATCGTACCGTCTGATGGGTCTTTGGACTGCTTCTGGGATAAACCTCTGTAGAGGTGACATCTCTGCTGCCACCCTGAAGGGTGCTAATGGCTTTGTCACCCTCCCCAGAGCTCTGGGAATGAAGCCGTGTGCTCTGCAGCTGGTGAACTCGCCGATTGGATCTCACTGATGAGTGTGATGAGGTTTCTTACATGCGATGGGGAGCATCTTAGATGCCCTGGTAAATAATTCATTCTTTACAGAGCAGTATTTAAAAGTAAAATACTTGGGGGATAACTCTGATAGGATCGTGGCCTCAATAAGGCAGGATCTGCACGTTCTGTGTCCTTGAGAGGAGGACAATTCCCTTGGTTTGGGGAATTGTGCCCACGGGGACAAAAGGAGATGCAAGGTGGTGCTGGCTGTAGGGGACACGGTTCTGGGCCAGGGCACAAGGTCTTGCTGGAGGACCATGGGATGGACTTGGGGCACTAACTGCATTGAGTACCCCAGCGTGGCTTCATTGCTCGTCAGCTAAAGTGAGTTTACTACTGGAAGAACACAACAAAAAAATAGAAAAGAAATTTAAACATCTTCAGCTAATTGCAGTTGACAAGACAAAGGCAGTTTGACTTTCCAGTATTAATTAGCAAACCCATACTAATTAGCTTGTATAAGCACAATTCATGCTTCTCTACCTAAATGCAATTAATATTGCAACTGAAGACGTCTCTGGGCTGTGCCGCTGTATCATTAACATACTTTGCCCTAATTAGACACGGCCAGTAGTGGCTGGAGAAATGAGTTTGTGATTACAACCATAAAAAATCCTCTAATATTTTATATCCTTCAGGGAACTTGAACCTAGAATTTATTTTCTGATTTAAGAAAAATGACGCTTCTCACTGTGCTGTGTAATTATAACAATGAAACTTTGATTTTTCTCTCCCTCTAACCCTTCACTTATTTATTTTTCTTTATTCACCGTTTGATTGTGTTCCCGTTGTAAGGCACCAGGGCTTGCCCAGTCTTCTGAGAGTTGGTACACAACAGTCACCAACCTGATTTGGCTCTGATGACTTAATTGTCCCACAGATCTGCAGGTTTTGTGTTTCTTTCATTTGCTGAAGGCATGTTTTTTGATGTGATTTTTTTTTTTGGTGCCTAAGCACACTTCTTTCCTGCAATTTTTGTATTTGTATGTGTGTTTTTCTGACAATTTTATCAGTG
The DNA here is from genome assembly GCA_026413425.1 of Tringa solitaria. Lineage (NCBI taxonomy): Eukaryota > Metazoa > Chordata > Aves > Charadriiformes > Scolopacidae > Tringa > Tringa solitaria. Next base: position 2,665,617 of record JAOXJM010000071.1, on the reverse strand, counting down.
CTGGAAGTTTTCTTTATTGAGACTAGTGCTCAAATCTCTTTATCCCCAGGATGTGCTGCAAGATTGCTCAGAGAGTTCACACGTTTTTCCCTGTTTTGAGGTCCCAGCATCTTAGTTCTTATGGTTCCGTGCTCTACATAGAGCTCAGAGCTCGCTTTGCTCACGCCAAAATATTACTTGTAGCAAACACTTTCCTGTTTGTGATATTTTCTTTCTTTCTCTCCATGAGGGAGGGAAGCAGAAGATGTGGTAGTGTTTCTAATTTTCATTTGCCTTCTCCATCTCTCTTTGTAGACAGGAGGGAATTGTTTGACTCCAGCTCGCCATCTGACAGTGGCTGTGATCCCTGATCTTACAACTTTCTTTCAGTCCAGTTCTGTAGCAGGGGGCATTCGTGTCAAGGTTTTTTTTTTTTTTTTCTCCATCATTAATCCCTGGGGGAAGTCAGCTTGGTATTAAAAAAGCATCACCTGTATTTTCATTGCCCTGAGGTGCTCTGGGTATCTTTTGGCTTTCATCTTCAAAAGACAGCTTGGCCCATGTGGGCTCTGAAATCTATAGACTGCTCATTGGAACAAATTATATTTCAGCCTCCAGCAGATTAAAAAGGGCGGATATAAGAATCAGAAGAATCGCGTAGCAGGGTGGGAGGTAAAGAAGATTTGAAGTCCAAGAATGTAGCAGTCACAAAATGAATGGCATAAATTGAGTGTCCTTACAGAAGAAATAAAGTCACCTTAAAATGAAAATAATGAATTCCCTCTGCCTTGAGTAAAAGTGTTGGTTAACCCTCAGCAGAGAACAGGAGACCTTTATTTAAGGGCAGCAGGTCAGGAATAGTTAAGGAGCCAAATCATGTGTTCAGTCTGATGAAACCATAATGTTTAGGATTAACTTAAATGTCAGTGACTGCCTACACTGATGGTTGTCAGGAGAAGTGATGAAGACAGAAAGGAGAATACATGGAAGAAATCAGCACAGAGAACATAGTGCCTGATGTAGTTGGGAACAAGCTGTTAACTCGGAGGCGCCGTGGAAAAATCACAAAAAGTCTGGGCAAATTACAACAGACATCAATACTTAAACAACAAGAGACCCACAGAGTTCAGAAACCATTTGCATTAGTACTGACAGACTTTCCTTTCTAGTGGTTACATCAGACCTCCAGACTTTTAAGAACTATAACTTTTGATACTTAAGACAAATAGTTGGCAAGGATAAAAATTCTGTTACATTTCACTTTATAGCAATATGATAATATGAAAGATTTATATTTACTTTATACGTATGATATTATACATACATATTTATATTTACTTTATACATACGATAATATGAAAAAAGTGAACTTTAGTATAGAAGGATCTGACCTGGATAACTTGACAATATAGCTCATTTAATTCTTATTTAAGAATATTTAAACATAAGGCCAGGTTGGACAGGGCTTTGAGCAACCTGGTGTAGTAGGAGTTGTCCCTGCCCATGGCTGGGGGATGGAACTGGATGGTCTTTAAGGTCTCTTCCAGCCCTTACCATTCTGTAATAAAGCAAGGAAGACAATGGACCAGGCATAAGTGGTGTTCATTAGTGGAAATATAAATTCTCTGTACTATCTACAATGGGATGGCAATTAAGTGTGGGATTAGAGCACTGAAGCACGTAGTTATAAATAAAAATGAAGTTTTGCTGGAAGATATATAGAACCAAGAGGTTGGGAGGGGAATGGAGATGGAATGAAGACCAACTGGTGCAGGAAGTCTCCATCCATCAGAAGTGCGTTTTATCATTTCCGAGCTGATTTAGCAAGACGACAGCAAACCTCCTCACCACTTGACAGATTTTATCCTAACGCCTTATGTGAGACGAGCAAACCCAAGATGGATGAGGATGAGCAGCTCGACGTTCAGCTGAGCAGCAGCATGAACACAGCAGCAGTTTTAGTGAGGCAATTTTAGGGAAATATCCAGTTCTCAAATCAGATTGAAAAACATGAATCTGGTTATAAAAAGACAGCGAAAAAGCTGATCCAAAATGAAATGATGTAGTAACAGAAGACTGGAAGAGGGCTTTTAGATCATAAAGTCCAGTCCTTTGGTAACTGAGGCAATTGCAGCATATACCTTAGTTCATAAATTTATCAGCCTTGTCTTGAAACTGCTTGGGTTGTTTGTCCCATTACTGTCATTGAAAGACTGCTCTGAGAGCTGAAACCTTCCCTGATCCAACTGAAAATATATGTGCAGTTAATATCCATTTTTTCTTGTGCTAATGTTCTCCTTAAACTACAGTGACTGTTCTTCCTCCCTCATATTTATGCTGTGACATATTTATAGAGAACAATTGTTCTCTCCCAGTATTTCATTTGTCTAGGTTAAACAAATCAAGCTCTTTCAGTCTTCTCTTAAAACAGGCTCTTCGGTCTCCTCATGAATCCTGCAGCTTTCTTTAAATCTCTTCCTGTATTTCCCTGTCTCCTTTGAAGATGAGTGACCAGAGTGGTCAAATCGTTCCACCTGATGTTTCAGCAGTACCTTCTGCAGAAGTATCTCTACAGGCAGGTTCTCTCTGTCCTGAAAATGGCTCAGCTCTCCCATTTCAGCCTCACGTTCCCCATTTCCACTGAGCACAGCCCTGATGTTCATCCTGGGGTCGATTCATCCACCCAGTTCTTTGTCCTGCTCTCTAGATCCTGACTGATGGAGACTCCATGTGTAGCAGAGGTTCTAGCTGTTCGGTGTCTTGCAATATTTCATTGCAATTCTGCGGCTGTTCCGTCAGTTTCCAGCGAGCTTCTGTCTCATCTATTGATGCTCCTCTATGATAGAGCCTCCCTGCTTTGTGCTATCAGTAATTGTGTTTGTGTGTTTGTATTTTTTGACCCAGGATCTTCAGTGAATTTTGTTTATGCTTTGATGATCAATGTCTGAGACATCTTCTTTCTCCATCAGGTAGTTTTATTTCAGCAGAGCCTTTTCTTGCTTGTTTGTTCTGTGTATACTTCAGTGTTTGTATTATTCTTGACATTATCATGTTAATTTAGAAATGTGATTTGTTGGAACGAGGAGGATGAGTGTGCAGGAGTCACCGATGATGCCCTGCTTCAACTTTTCTCCCTGTATTTTTTCTGTAGAACTTTGGTTCCTCAGGCAGAGTAAACCCTGGAACAGAGGGATAGGAGTACTCAGAGCTCCTTTTCTCCTTTTCCTAGCAGAGAGCTCACTCTCAGTGCTTCTTGTAAACACATATATTAAAATTAGCCCTTGTTGTTCCCCACAATGTAGGAATAGAGTGAGCTCCAATGACCAGAGACAGAATTTTATTCTTTGGGTTTTGGTTTGTTTTTTTTTTTTCTCTCTCAGCATAGGGAATGATGAATGGCTTCAGCTGGTCGTGTTGCATCTGTTGCACGTTCCCCCTTGGAAAATTCATGTTCAACACACAAAACTGTGGTAACATCACAGGCACCTCTTGTGTGTGACCATGGGCAAAGCAGAGTGTGGTGGAAGCTCTGGGATCTTGGTAGATGAGTGGTGACAAACTGCCTGTAGACCAGAGAGGCGATCAGTCCATGACACTTCTGCACATTCATATCTCAGTGCTATTTTAATTGGGTTAGAAGAAGAGACTTAGTGAGTCAATTCTTGTGCTTTATCTCTGTTTTAAAAATCTAGCCAGGCACATGGGATCAAATAGTACATTCCCTTCAAATTAAAAAGAAATAAACGGTCTGTTTAAAAGTCCCATTACACAAATGAACCTGCTGTTGGATCCATTAACGTGGAAGTTTTATAGAACTCTGCAGCACCCTTTGGTTTCAGCAGGACTGGTTTCATTTTCTCATCGAAAGCACCAACAGTTGACATGGGGTTAGGACTCATGAAAAAAAGTGGTTATATATATATATATATATATATATATATATAAAGTGGCTGAAAGTGGAGAGCTGCCTTTGGGCTCCCTGTGGGACAGGTACTGCCAGATTGCAGGGGAAATCGTAAAATGGTTAGAGTTGGAAGGGACCTTAAAGATCATCTAGTTCCAACCCCCTGCCCTGGACACCTCCCACTAGACCAGGTTTTTCAAAGCCACATCCAATCTGGTCTTGACACTTCCAGGGATGGGGCCTGGAATAGTCTAGGGTTCAGTAATTTCTGCTCTTTTTTCTTGCCTTGCCTAAAAGGCAGCTTGGAGAATCTGTAGAAGGGACACGTGCTTCCAGAGAAGGAAAGGAAGACTTGGTTAGGAGTCATGTTAAGATGGTACAAAGTAATTGTTAATCTCCAACTTGCTTGTAACAAGGATGGAGACCAGTTTCCTCCTGGTTTCACAGTCCTGGGTAGTTTTACCTGCATCAGAAGAGGACCATTCTGGGAGATCTGATCCGAGAAATGCAATTCTGGAGGCACAGTTTATCCTGAGCATAAGGAAGGATGTGAAGAGGGATCTAGGGGGGCATTGAGGGCACGTTCAGTGGACGTGCTTGCAGATCAAAGGTTGCTGGATACTTTTCTTCTTGCCCAGGGCTGGATTTGTGTGTACAAATAGGGAGATAAAGGCTTAAAAAACATGCAGTTTCGAGACTGTCTTAGTCCTTGCACTGACAGCCTAATCAGCTTGCTACGTTATTTGTTTTGCTTTTGATCTTTTTGCGTCTCGGTGCCCTTAGAAGAGCTTGTTCCCAGTGTTTTTTTTGCCGTGGGCTGTTAGATGCTGGGGGTAGGCAGTAGTGGTGGCAGGCTGGGGTCTCCATGAGCCGCTCTGTCAGGGCAGCAGAGTCCTCCAGCAGGAGCTGTAAAACTGAATTTATCCACAGAGACAAGAAGATCATAGAGCAGAATTTTTCCTCTGACCTCTTCCTAAATAATGAATGGCAGCGCCCTGCCTCCTTGGAATCGCTTAATTGAGGCTGACAACTCTTTGTTGTATTACAGGATCTAGCTTGTCAGGAGAATTTTAACTTATTTATGAATATTTCATTAACCTCTAAAGACTGGCTGTAGAAAATCGAGCTCCTGCCAGGCCCTGTCCTGTCGATGCTCTATTCAGTGCTAATGTCACCCACTGCGCATTTCTTACACCTTCCCCCCCCTCCCAGCTGAACCGTGGACTTTATTGTTGGTGGCAGCAGGAACATGTTCACCAAAGGTTAAAATGCCAGGTTTCTGCTTTGGCGCCAGAACTGAACACGCGGTATTTGAGAGGGAATTGCTGTTTTTTCTGTGATTGTTTGCTGGCAGCCGGAGGGGACCGCAGGAATAAGCCCGAGAGGCTGCCATGGGCAGAGCAGCCTCGGCAGGGCCCGGTAACCTTTGCTTTTTGGCACAAAGAGAGAGATTTGCCACTTCTTACACATTGAAAGCCCACTGCTTGTTGTCACCGGAGGGCTTCAGGGTGGGTCATTTAGCTAGAAAACCCTCAATCTGCTCTTTTTACCCTGGTTTTTTGGGGAAGGGTTTGGGGAACAAGACTCTTTCAAGCATCTCCCACTCTCTTGAGGGCAGCTGAGGGGCTGTTGAGAGCTGCTGCTTTCCCCTAGCTGGTTCCCCTGCCCCATCCTCCCGTTTCCCATCTCTGGGAGCTGAGAAAGCACCTTGAGCACGAAGCTCTGCTGGCCCCCGCTCACCCTCCCTCCCTCCCTCTGCCGAGACGTGCCAGAAAACAGTGCTCCTGGCTGTAACGAACTGCAAAATTGGGCTGGAGATGCAGCGGGAGCGAGAGAGCTCTTCTTAAAAGCATGTTGAAGTACAGGCTGTGGGGTTGTTCCGTGTGAGTCGGAGCAAGAGGATTAAGTTCAATTTTCAAGTCGAGCACTCAGTGAAGGCTCCTTTGCTCTCTTACAGTATTAAGCAGAGATTGATTCCGCTGTATTTATGTTAGGAGACAAAGGAACAAAAATGGATGTTAGATTCCTCTTTCCTTTCCCCTTTGATCTTCTTCCTAGGTGGCTGGTAAAATGCATAGATTCTTCTCTGACTGTTTATTATCTGATGATTTTTTCCGCAAGGAGACTGATGGGGGTGCGAGAGGTGGGATTACGAGCTACCATTTAATGAGAATTTGTTGACTGAATGCTCCAGAAACTCCTGGAGGGTATATTTCCAGGAAACAAACCGTATTCAAACTTTGCACGGGGGAAGGTGTGACATCTTTGCAGATTTATTTGCTGCTTTGCCTCTGAATTACAGCTGCCAAAAGACTTGCTTCAAGCAAAAGTGCCTGCTCCTGCGGGAAAGAAGTGACCCGTGTGATGCTCTTCTTGAGAGCAGCCAACTCCATTGCGCCAGTGTCACAGCCACGCTGGCCTGGGTTGTGGCACATTCGCTCCGACACCTTGACAGGTCCCTAAAGAGAGTGTTGTTCTGTGTTTTGCTGTTCTAACCGAGAGGAGTGGGTAGGAGGTGTCAGCCATTTAAAGCTAATTACTCCGGAGTTTGCTTCTCTCGGTGGACACCAGCTGTTTTGCTCTCCCTGGTGGGAGGAGCTTTCGGTAGTAATTAAAGGCAACAGTCATCTACATGCTGGTGAAAGTGGTGGAGCGAGGTTGATAACAGCAGAGAGGCTCTGAGCTGAGTGAACATGGAAATTAGGTGATCCTTCTTCAGAACGAGCTGTTAGAGCAAAGGGAGGGGTTTTGGACGTGGAGCAATCCCTCATCTGCTCCTTCCTCTGGAAGTGAGAGTTGAAATATGTAATTATACTCTAATAAACTCATGGGTTTAAATTAACATTCCCAATTCCCTTGCTTGGTGGGTCTCTTGCAGAGAATATTTGTTTCTTTTCCCCTCAAACTTTCCAGTTTTGTTCATCTTGAGCTCCAAGCCAGCTTCCATCCTGCCGAAATGCCCAATAGTGCTTATTTCCAAACTGTCACATCTTTCACCCATCCCAGAGTACTGGCAGGAAATAAATCCAGCCTAAAGTGGGGAACAAAGCTCAAGAAGGTAAAACAGTCAAAACCCTCCTGAATTGGTACCCATGTGGTGACTGGCAGCATGTTACTTGCTGTTGACATGGGGTCTGTGCTGGTGACCAGGGTGGTTGCCTTCAGACCTGCTGGCAGATCAGCAGAGCGTGTCCTTCAAACAGAAGGATGGGCTTCTTCCAGAGCCCCTCTATGGTTTTGTACATACCACTTGTGGGTAAAAAGGGTGAAATGGGTCAGCTGGAGCATTCAGGCTGTTCAAAGCTGCACGGTTTTGCCCACCCTTCTGTACCCCAGTTGAGATACCAAGTCTTGGTCCTTGGTGCGTTGCTGCAGAATAGCAATATCAGAACTGTCACCTTATCCCCGGTTCAGGGAACAGCCCTATTTGCCGTAGATCAAAAAGCAAATGAAAAAAATAAATATTTTCCTGACTTTTTTTTTCTCTTAAGTATTCCAGACAGGAGTATTTGAAATGCATCTTCTGAATACAGGTTAAGCGCTTCCAATTAGACGGTATTGCTCATAAACACTAATCTGCCACTGTATGGAGCAAGGGGGGACAGGGTGCTGGGGCAGGACAGGGAGATGAGCAGAGGGAGGTGGGTGACAGGGAGGGTCAGAGTCTGGAAGCTTTGGGGGGGTGAGAAGAGCCTGGAGCGGGGGCCGGGGCAGAGGGGTAGGTGCCTGGAAAGCTGCCTGGAAGAAAGAGACCTGGGGGTTCTAATTGACAATCGGATGA
>JAOXJM010000071.1:2606841-2636922 GCA_026413425.1 Tringa solitaria | reverse complement strand
CTTGGAGCAACCTGGTCTGGTGGGAGGTGTCCCTGCCCAGGGCAGGGGGTGGCACAGGGTGGGCTTTGAGGTCCCTTCCCACCCAAACCATTCTGTGATTCTACGAAAGCAGATGCGCTGTTACCACGTGGCCTATGGTGGGCACATCTGCTGAGGTTTCAATGAAAGGTTTGGGTTCTTTAGTTACCTGAAACACTTTGGACCATCTTCCCGAGCTGCTGGTGGAGAAGTGCAGCTCAATGCCAGGAACAAAAGAGACTGATCAAATCAGTGCTTTTTAGATAAAGTGGGAGGAAAGACTCGTGAGGAGTGTTCAATTAGCATTTCTTACTGCTCGGAGCCTTGTGTTTGCAGGCAACCAAGCGGATGTGAAGTGTTCCTTATGCAAATACATCTCTCCTGCTTTTCCTGCTCTCCTCTACTCTTGGAGCTGAAGGAGAAGAGATTCTTCAAGTTTGGCTGCTTCAAGGAAGATTGATTAAAATCAGCTGCAGTTTGACTTAATTGGATCCATATGCTTGGAGGGGGAGCAGGACTAGTTAGAAGTCCTCATAATTAGTTCACAGCTGGTTGGTGAGGAAAAGTGAAACTGCAGTTAGAGCAGTGGATCTGTATGGATAAAAGGCAGGGAGATGTTTTTTACGCTGATGTGTAAAAATCACCTCTAGTCCCTTAGCCAAGGTAGCAGCTTAATCCTTTTGAGCATGTGCATTTATGAGCCTGAATGGAAGGAGTCTTTATGTTCTTGGTCATTTTTGAGTAAAAGGAATCACTTGTGGATGCTGGAAGCCAAGGGAACCTCAGCAGGCTCACAGGAAGCTGGGAGAGGATGTCAGGGACAAGGTGAGACCCTACAAGGGTAGTTTAACTCTTTGAAAAGTTCATGGTTTGGCACAAACTCTGAACTGATTAACTTTCAGTGCGATGCCCTTGGTCACAGTAATAACTAGTTGTGTTTAGCCTTTCTGCTGGTCAGTAATGTAACAGCAACACTCATAAAAATACAATATTATTTTTACATATTGAAATAATTTACTTTTTTCCATTATTTCAAGGAGCTTGGGAAGAGTTTACTACCTACATGGTATGGGGACAGTCATCAGAAGACTTTCCCCAGCCAGAAGCTGGTATTTATGCTAAATTTTGCTGTTGGAATAGAAGGGACTGAATTCTCTATTACGTTGTCCACGAAGGAGCTGCCTGAGAAAAACACACTAAACATCCTAACGCAGTCATGCTGATGTGGCTTTATTAATGTGTTTTGAGGTGTTCGTTAATGCACGTGCAGTCATTCCTTTCTAAATGTCTAACTTTGCTATCCTTATCAACTATTTGACGATTTAAGATATTAATCTGGTGAAATTAAATCTTGCTTTCCTCCACCTTTTAAATTGATTATTTTTGCACAAATTAAAGCGTAAACCACTTGTCTGCTTCAGTGGTAGTTGTGTTGTAGCTATAATGATTTGAAGATAAGAAATAAGAAAGTTATTGAAGCAGAAATATTATCATTTTTTTTTAGTAAGAGTAGCTGATATAATTGGTAAAGTTAGAGACAAATAGTGAGTGTCTGAAGATCTGTCCTTATTTGTCTACTTTAGCTCATTTTAATTAGCTTGCCTAAGCTGGCATGGACTTGTGGCTGGTCCCACCAAAGCAGGAGGCTCTGCAGGGAGGTTGGGTGGCTGCCTTCCGCTGTATTAAGTTCTCTAGGAGTCAAATGTCCATCTATGGTGGGTCCATCCACCACGATGAAGGTGCTGGGACATCCAGAGTGTGCTCATGGTTTTTTTTCCCAGTATCTCTGCAACCTTTGTGGTTGGACTGGTCTCCTTCTTATTCTAACACTATGTTTTGAGGGACTAACAAAAGATCTGGGAGCTCTACCCCAGGTGCAGATTCCTGTGAGTGGTTGACCTGGAGTGTTTCTCCTCTTTAAGAATTGGTGACTCATTTTGTAGTTAGGACTTTGGCAGCCAGGCAGTAACTGGCTTGGAGTTAAGAGCTCAAGGCAAAGTTGAGGTCATTTAACCGTCTAACTGTTCATTATGTGACCAGTGAAGAATGATGAATGAATCATTTACAGTTATAAAACTTAAAGGGATGTTGTCAACCTTTCAAGGTTCCCTAATTGACCTCTCAAATGCTTATGAGTTGTCTTCCTGGATCTTCTGGATGCTTTCCCTTTCACAAACCTCCTGTTCTTTTCCTCTCATCTCTGCATGATGTGGTCCACATTAGTACAGCTGGTCCTTGATAAAAACTCCAGGTGGTCAAGTTCAGCCTTTTTTTTCCTTTTTTTTTTTTTAACAAGAAAAGTCTTCTTTAAATGGGTTTGGGCAAACCACTTGGCATCTCTTCAGTCAGGTACAGCTTTTGGCAAGGTGTAGGAGCAGATCTGTGTGCTTCAGAGGGATTTAATGGCGAGATAGAATAACTGAGAACAGGAGACCCAGTAAAACAAAGATGAACTAAGCAGAGAAGTGCAGGTCCAGGTCTGCAGAAGGTCATATCGTATCATGCTGTCCCGCTCATCCAGTAGGTTGAATTTCCACAGACTCCTGGATTTTATCAACGATAAGCTAATTTTTTAGAGGCCAAGATTTTTTTCTAGATTTCACAGGCTGCAGCAAGTCTTCCCTGACGTAAGGAAGCATGTATCTGCTCACGTGTGTTGGCAGAGACCACTCTGGGGGTCACTCCATAGTTTTGCTCAAAGCACCAATGAAAAACATAACGTGGTAAAAATCTGTGTTGCCTTGGTTAAATTCATACCATTTCTATTAATTATTGACCCAGTAGTTCAAGTGTAGCACAGGCTTTTCACTCGGGGTTGGCATTCCTACTTCTTAGCCTCATTGCAAAGGTATTTTTGGGTGTTTACAGCAACCTTTGCACTTCCAGGAGTCTCCTCACGACCAAAATAACTCTACTGCTCCCTGTAAGCATATATTAGAATTTATTAGAATTTACAGGAATTAGAAACATTCTGTTGGAGCAGAGGGGAGAAGTACAAGCATGTCATCCAGTTGTAGATCTGTCACTGGGTGGTGGAAGGAGAAGCTGTTTCTTGGCCTCGGTGGCCCTGATAAATGTGGTGTGCAAAGTGGAAGTCGAACAAAACAAGGACATGCACGGTACAGACTTGTTAATGTTTGTTAACATCAGGGACCAGGAGTGCGTAGATTCACATTTGTGCAGGGAAATTTTACCAACATGCCCTTTAATTTTTTTTTTTTCTAAGGAATTTGCACGTTGAATATTAAAACACCTGAAGGTCTGTAAATTTTACTGCCGGAGCGAACGCTGTATTGTTTATTTCATGCAGCACCTTTCACGAAGTTCTGCAGAAGCTGATTAACATTTGCATAATACATTTAACACAAAAAAAATCCATAATAAATTCATTAATGTGCTTCTGCCACTATCCCTGAAAATATCAGCAGTGGGTTGACATCACGCAGCTCATTAGATGAGCAGAAGGGGAAGAGGGGTGAGCTCGGCTTTCCCTGAACGGCTCTGAACCAGGGAAAGGTCACCGCGCCGAGCATCGGTACCTGCGCGGCGGCACGGAGAGAGCTGGGGCAGGGGAAGTGTCCCCTGGAAAAGGTCGCTGTACCAGTAAACACGAAGCACAAACTTTTAAGAGGTGCCGTTAGAGTAGAAAAACCGGTGATGAGCACAAAATGCCGATGAGGATGCTCCTGCGCCGAGGAGGAGTTTGCTTCTGGAGTTCATGTGTTCTTCTGCTGAAGTCCTGCAGTGGTACAAGATGGCTTGAAACACACCTTTCTTTTCCAAACAGGTGTTACAGAACAAATGGTGAGGTTTTAAAAGTCGTGCAAGACTTGGTTGTGTGGCAGGACATCACTAAATCGGGGATGTTTTGTGTGTGTGTTTGTACAGAGCCTTGGCAGAGGCTGCCCAGGGAGGTGGTGGAGTCTCCTTCTCTGGAGACATTCAAACCCCACCTGGACACGTTCCTGTGCGACCTGCTCTGGGCGGACCTGCTTTGGCAGGGGGTTTGGATTAGATGGTCTCCAGGGGTCTCTTCCCACCCCATATCGTTCTGTGACTCTGTACCGCTTTCGTGAATGGAAAGTATGGTGACAGACACCCCCCATCAGTGTTCTTGTATGGGAAAAAGAGCAACGACGTAAGAAAATGAGTTTTTTCCTCTATAATTACACGCTTGGACACATAGTTGTGTTCATAAAATGTCCCCCCCCAACATAGAACGCATGCTGACAAAGTAGTCCTCAGTAACAACTGCAGAAGGCTCTGCACAAGAAGAGGGTTTCACCGATTCCCCACAATGATCCTGCAGGTGAAAGCCGAGGCTGAGGAGACAGACACAACCGTTTTAAAAAGAGACTTCACTTTTAAACTCCTCTAATCTTATTTATCACACAGCAAAGGAAAAACAAAGTTTCAGGAAAACGATAAGACTGACTGTCCCTTTATAGTTTTCTTTGTCTCTGTAGTCATTTGATGGCACGAATTAGTTTTCAATTGTTCTTCCTACGTTTTCTGTTCTGCTGCTTTGAATTCTGCTACGATGTCACAGCAAGAAAACAAATACGTCGTTTAGACCCGTATAGGGAAAATAGTGCCTGGCAAGGTCTGTTTACCAAAGCTTTGTACTTTTTCTCAGATTGCTCTGAATATCACATCCATAAGTTACAGCTCTCTCCATGTTAGGCTTTTAGCTTTTCATTACTCGTTACCGTTTCAGCCTTTGATGACCCAATTAGTTTTGAATTTTTGATTAAAACAAAGTAATAGGTCACAGTTTCATGCTGCCCGTGTCTTTGCCAGTTCTATTGCGGTCTGGCTTTTTGCCACTGGTCTAAACATTTTCAGTAATATTCTTCAGCAGTTTTATCCTTCTGATAAGGAGGCTGGTTATGGTGCAGGGTTTTTCTTCTACTACTTGGTATGCGGATGACTCGACACCGTCTCTAAGAGACAGAAGACCAGGATGTGTTACCCAGATTATGGAAAAGAAATGAAGTCAGAGTTTAGCCATTTTTTTTGTCTGTATGCATGATGGGGAGAAGAGGAAAATCTGCCTGTTTCAGGTCACAGAGAAGAGTGGGCAGCAGTCCTAATGATGTTAAATACACATGAGAAGACGGGGAGATAGTCTGAGCTGAGCCATTGATGGAGATGATAGCGTGCTCCAGAGAAACACGTTTTTTTTTATGGCATCTCGTCAGGGGGATTCAAGCGTGTGAGATGTTGGTGTGTTATCTTACATATCCCAGAACCCTTCCCTTTGATCAGACCGGCCTACCACCTATTTCATGCGCGGAGGCAGAGATCTACATAAAGAAAATGGGTTTTCCCTAAAGAATTTCATCATACAGTTGAAGGGAAACTTGCTGTGCCTCTGTCGCTCAAACACTTGCCATCGAGCACTTCGATCTGTGGTCCAGGCTCGCTGGAGATCAGAGCTCGTGGTGTCCCTGGGGAGAAGTGACACCCCGATCTCAGAGCATCTCTGCCAGTGCACCCTAAATGCAGTTGCATCACGATACGATCTCTTCCCAGTCTAAGTTTCCAAGTTTGCCTCCATTCCCATTTGCTGTTGTTTGATAAGACTCAAGAGAGATGTAGATCCAGATGAGTCAGGAAAAAAGTAATTGTTTTTGACAGCTTTCCTACCTAGATATGAAAGACGGGTAACGGTAGCAAGGAAGGCGATGCCTAATCGAGGTAGAAGGGCTGTTCTCTTTAAATGAGGATAAACAGTCAGGGTGTCAGGGTGAGTGAAACGCTGTGGGAAGAACATCTTCTTTGTATCTTATTTTAAAAATCAGTAGTGCCACATGAGGCGGTGCAGTGTCTACAAAGGAGCCGTGGTGTCTGTGAAGCCCAGTTGTCTTAAATACCGATGGAAAGGTTCCTGGGAGATCCATCACGTGTGTATTTAGCCAAGGATGGGGTCCGGCTCATCAGGAATGCTGCTGCTTCCCCCAGTCGATGTTTAATCCCCATATATCTTAAATAATACAGAAGCTGTGCCGGTTCTTTGCATTTTTGGCAGGACATTTAGAATGAAATAAAAAGTCCCTGAAAACTATTGTGCGTGTTGGACACGACGTAAGATGTTCAGTTGAGATTGTGACCTTTCAGAACAAAGACGCTGCTTTTGAAAAGGGGGTTCATTGTGCTCCTGGCTCTAGTAAGATGAAAAACTTGAAAAACCGGTAACATGAAGGCTTCGCAGCAAAGATGAGCTCCACAGAGATCCTCTGGTGTATTTTTGGTTGTCTTCCAGTGGATACATCCTTTTTCTCTGTGCAATACTACCACAGTTGCAATCAGCAGTAATTACAGAAATTTTCTCATTTTTTCTGAGTAGGGGGATGTGAAAAGCTGTTGGCAGAGCAATCTCTGCACGGGAGCTCAGCTGCCGAGCTGCTTTCCCTCTAGATCCATCACAGCTAGAGCTGCTGACCTTAAGGTTATTTCCCTGGGATTCAGGGATTGCTCATAGGTTGCTCTGTTCAGTGTGGAAGGAAAAGCATGATACAATACGTGTGAGCTATTGTCATTAATATTATTATGGCGAAGAAGCCTGAACATTTAAATACAACACCAGTGAATTTAATTTCATATATATATGTATATGTTTGCAGGCAATTATTAGAATGCATGCAGTTGTATTTACACGTAGATGTGACTTGATATATTTGGGTATAAAATAGGAAATGTCACCCAGACTGTTTCAGCAGAACCCGACTGGAGTGTGGTCAAGGGGACAGTGGCCCCATGGAGAGGGAAATACCTGCTCGGGAGGGAGAACAGATGGAGGGTGGTGTGGGCTGGAAGTGCTGCCCTGGACATGCTGCAGCCGTGGTACCTGTCAGACTGTTCACTTCAGGTTCACAGAAGTTGAGATGAAGAAGGTGACAATATCGTAGACGTTCATTAGGGTCCTCTTCAGGTGGATGGTGGGAAGGAGCAGTAAGTGTATAACATGAACCAGTTTCCCTGGTGCTGTGGTGGTACCTGAACACTAACTTCTAGCTCCCGGTAATTTGGAGATTGAATGTACAATATCTTTTGGCTTTTCTGCTTTCCCAGGGTCTCTGATACCTTCTGAGTAGGGCGCTGCTGTTGACACTACCCACTTAGAAGATACATCTACACTGGGAGGTTTTTGTGTGGTCCGTTCTCTCAAGCATCCTAGAGAAAAAAATCCTGGCCGTACTGCAAAACAGCCCTGTCGGTCAACTCACCAGTGAATTCCTCCTGGGCCTTCCCTTTCATCCCCCCACCTCTGCTCCTTGGCTCTTCTATACCCTTAATGCTTTTTACTGCTGTTGCATGATTCCAGGGGATCAAAAAGATAGTCTGAGTCCTTTAGAAATGCGTGAACCTTAGAGATGATGCCCTTGTACCAGTTTACTCAATGATAGCTGGAAAACTTGTTACTGGGCAAGGCTGCTTCTGAAGTATTTATTTCTTTAGGCAGTTAGATCAAGATAATGTTCGCTGCTTGGAGCAGTTAACTCAAAGCCCTTCAGAATCCAGTAGGCTGCCCCATAGCCATTCCTCTTATTGTTTCAGTTTATCCATAAATCTCTCTTATTCTTGTAAATTCGAAATGTAGAGATGACTCTCCCCATCTGAAAAGATTTCGTTGCTGCTTGAAGTCTCCTTGTCCTGGCAGAAAAAAACACGATTGAGCTTTGAGCTTGAACTGAGAGACAGATAAGATCACCAGGAGATTTCCACAGCAAATGCAGAATATATTCTTCTCTAATGCATTCTTCGTGCTGTCTGGCAAGTAATGAATTGCTTGGGTAGGAAGAGGGGACTGGGTTGCTTTTTCTGTTGGGTTTCTTTTATGCTCCCAAATTCTGTGAGGGTCTGAAGTGAAAGGTGGTGTCTCTTCGTGACCCAGGATGTCTGTCAGACAAAGGGGAAGCTAATTAAAATGTCACTGTATGTACCAGAGGGTGATGAGGCAGAACAGACTGATCACATCCTTGGTTCAAGGGACACGTCTGTGTCTTTTGCTTCTGTCTCCTCCCTGGGAAATCTGCAAGTAATTCACGTTCGGGGGGGTAGGACTGAGGCCTCTGGGTAAATCTGGCTTCTTTCTCTCTCTGGAGTAAAGCAGAAAATAAATTAAATCCATTCTTGCTCTGCTGCAATTACTGAGGCGGTCTCACCCCAGCTGGGTGATAGCGAGGATACTGTTTCCTGCTGTCCCATCGGAGTCAGCGCTGCTCCGCTCCGTGTCACCGGACCAGATCTGGGAGAGGGTGGCACTGGGGCATCGGAGAGGTTTCCACAGCGTGTGAAAGCACAGGAGCAAAGCAGCGTCCTCCTCTTTCCCATCCCTTTGTTTAAAAGTACGGAGCGTGTCCTGGTAAGCCAAGGGAACGACAGAGAGAGATAATAACCCACCCTTTGGTAGAGTCTTTGGAAAGACTCGGGTGGCGAGGAGGTGGTCCAAGCCACACAGCCTGCATCATTGAAAAACACTGAACAGCAAAAGGAAAAAAAAAAAAAAGGATGATCATCAGGGAAATTGCTATAATGGTAAGATAATTAGAACGCAGAATGATTAACATTAGTGCGCTGCATTGGCAAGGACTATGCAAGTTGACATAATAGGCCTCTTCCATATCAAACGTGTGAGTTTTCAGCGTTCGGTTTAACACTTTCATGTGACTTTAATCGAGTTCACAGCTGAAACAGGCACTTAGCTCTTACGAAACGTTGCATGATACTTTTCCTCTCCTATGGCTGCTAGAAGGACCTTCTTGCTTTCCATTTTTGTGGCTACTGAAGGATAAAAGTCACTCTCACTGTGCAGTCGTCCTGAGTTGTTTGAACGGTAGCCAGGCATGATCTCCCACGGCGTGCTCTTTCTGGTGTCCCCTAAACAAACCGCCATCTCAGGTCTTTCATAAAATGGTTGTCGTCTTCTCAAGGAGAAAAGATGAGGATTCGGGAGACCTGATACTGAAATTGCCTTCTAAAAATGACATCAAAGGTCCCTGCCTGCTTGTCATCCTTACCCTGATGCTTGGAGAGCCCCCTGCCAGCCCTCTGGTGTGGACCTCTAGTAAGTCCCTTTAATTTGCTAAGACTAAACTGGTGCAAGAAGGTAGATTTAGCACCGCATTTAATCACTGGTTTTGTAGCCTGATTGAGTTTGGAGCAAAATTTCGAATGCAGAATGACTTCAGTGAAACCCTCATGGTTCCCCGTCTCTTCCAGCTGTTGCAGACCCATGAACGTTTGTTCTCCGTGATAGCAGCAACCCCACATGCTCAGGGACCAGGTCATTTAACATTTTGTCTCCCCCCATTTTCACTGGTTGCTTCTGACTAGGCTGGTGATGTTTCTCCAGCATCTGCGGTGGCTTTCCCTTGCTTTGCTGGGACACTGGCTGTTGGGGGTGCTCACAATGGCCCAAGCTGGGCTTTTCCCCAGAGATCAGGCTGTTTCCTTACAGCTGATAAAACCTGATGGTGCTTTGTGGTGGAAAATCCACTGACTTCAGTAGTGCTTTTTTAAATAAAAAACATTTTCTCCTTAGAGTGGTAGAGCTCACAGCCCAAATTCCCTCTCTGCCCCGAGCCCTCCTGTTGCTGTAAGAAAGGGCCATCGGAAGGGAATTGCGGTCACGCAGCCGTGCGTTGAGTATGGAAAGAGTGTTTTGTGTGGTTTCGATGTTGTAGATTGTTTTCTGTCTCCTCCTGACCCCCCTCGGATGAAATTCCTGCCTTCCATCCCTGGCTCTTGGTAAGGAGGCGATGGGCTGGCGCTCAAAGCAGTGGCGTTGGGACGGGGGGAGCCAGGACTGATGGGGATGGAGGCTGATAACAGAAGACAGAGAAATATGGCAGAATAAGATTCATTAGGGATCAGATTCAATAACTCTAAAACGATGAGAAGTTTATGATCAAAGGCTGACTTCAAGCATTTTAATGACACAGTCGTTTAATCCGTTTAAAGCAGATAGATAAGGAGTTAAGTGAAATCTACAGCAGTTGTCTCTCTGAGCTGTTTAGGAACCTGTTGGAGGCTGCAGATCGCTGTGAGAGGCACGGGATGGATGCCTGCTCTGCTAATTGGGTAGTGTATAATGGGCTACTGGTCTTTACAGGCTGATTTACTTGTGAGGTCGGTAAAACGTAATGCAAAGGTTTGTGGTTTGTCTTAGAGGCATGTGCAATTCCTCAGCTATTTTGAACATGTGTGTTACTACCAAGAGTCCTGACGGAAGGAAAGGGCAGGATTTTTAAAAAATTTTTCTGTGCCAGGATATGTAATTCCCAGTGGGTGTCTCTCCTCTGGAAGTAGCAGCAGGACAGGCTGTGGTAGTGACAGATTCAGATGGGCTCTGACACTCGGACCACTGTGTCATCTACCATGGGAATAAAAAAATACAATAATAATAAAAAAAAAATCTGAAAAAAAACCTGGTGGGGTCAAGGGGGCACAGAAGTTGTTCCTCATCTTTTCCTTCTACCATTGGACTTGTGCAACCCTCCGTCCCTCTCTTGGTGACTCTCCTTGGTGAGTTAACTTCCTTCCCAGCTTTTCTCACCAAACACTTTAGAACCCTGTTTGGACAGTTGGAGACCGTGTTGGGGACACTCTCAGTCCCTCCTCCTCTCCAGCTTTTAGCCACCTGGCCACTATGAATTGCTTGAAGCCAGTTACAGCTGGAGTGCTGTGTGTGTTGTCAGACTGCACCTTTCTCTGTTTTCTCAAATAGTTTCTCTCCACTTCACAACTCCTCTCCCGACACATCCCCAGGTCTATAAGGCAGCAAACGTCTCCTACGTCCCACACAGCCCTTTGCGAAGGAGCATTTTGATTAAACCCCCCCGTTTCTGTGCACACACTTCCCACAGCCACCGAGGAGCAAGCAGAGGGGGCTCTCTCTCCACTCAGGGCTCCAGCCTTATTGAGCTGCTGGAAGCAAAGTCCTTGCCAACCCTGCATCGTTGAAGGCCGTGTTACAGCCCCTGCGAGATGCAGGCACAGCAGCAGAGCTGGTATCAAGCTGGTCGGGAACAGGGAGAATTTCCAAGGGCTCCAGGCCATCTTGTTTTCTACTTGCACAGAGTGTTGCTGTCCTGCAGTGGTATTGATTAGTTTTAAAATAGGGAAGTGATAAATGGAGATTTCAGGTGGTTCTGGTAGATGTGACTGCAATGGATGGAGGTGTTTAAATCGAGCATGGAATATCTTCCTCGACCTCATGCTGCTGTTCTTGTCCATCCCAGGAGGGATGTGCTGATGTCTAGCAACGGCGTGGTCCAACGGAGGGGCTCTCTCAGCTCTCTTCGCTTGTGCTTTGCACAGGAACAATCTCCATCCTCTTATTCCAGCCTCTCTCCCCTGTGGAACAGTTAGAGTTGGAAGGGACCTTGAAGATGATCCCTTCCTGTGGCAGTATTTGGGGTGCTCGAAGGGTCGGGCACGGTTGAGAGCCACCAGCTGAGGCTGGGCATGGCAAATCCCGCGCAGTGTGTCAGGGCTCTAGACCAGACTTTAAGCAGCCTTGGGCTGTCTGTCTGTCTGCACATTCCTGTTTCCCAAGGGAGAATTGGAAAATATTTCTCTTGTTTGGAAATAAGTAACATTGGTCTTTAAAATTTTAGCACTAGCAGCCGTATCTCTCATTACTCTGCTTCCCTGTGGTTCTTCACTCTTCCTTTGTCTCTTCAGCTACAGTTCTTTCCCAAGAGCTTCAAGACTGAGCACTTGAGAGCTCACTTGCAGGGGGTAATATATAAAAAGCTGGATTTTAATCCACCTTCTGCCTCTGGGTACCTTGTTCTTTGAGGGTGCCCGTTGCACACTATTTTCACCTGACTATTTGAGAGATGAGGGTGATCTGGACGAGCAGCAGCTGCCCGGATGGGGGCTGGCAGTGCAGCACAGCAACCTGTGCGTGATGAGAGTGGTTTCCCCCTTCCAGCCCTGTGTCATGGACACAGGAACAAGTCGGTGACCTCCAGAAAACCAAGCTTGGCTGGTTGCTGAGATGCTCGCTACGCTGTGGTGGCACCCCAGCAACCCCCATCCCTGGCAGAAGCACAGATCACCAATAAGGTTGCCATAAGCCAAAAAAAAAAAACCCCAGGGCTCAGGCACTTTTGTTCACTTATTTATAAACATTTGGTCAAGTAAGCTTAGTTATGAAAAAGTGAAACCACCCACGTAAATGTTCATGGGGTGTAGAGGCAGGAAAGGCAGCTCAGCAGCAGAGAGAGGAAGATGGGGCTGGTAACAAAAGGAGCTGGGGATGGGGCAGGTTTTATGGACAGTGTGTGGGTCTGGCAGGCAATGAGGAAGGAGATGATACAAATCCCAGCTCTGTTGTGGGTATGACAGGGCATGAGAAAGTGGCTTCTGTGGAATTTGTGGATAATTGCACTGAAGCCTGGTCCCTTTTGCCACAAAGAGGATGCTCAGGGAGGTAGCAGCCCCTGTGGTTTGGAGAACACAGTGGGAGGGAAACAGTTCGATTTTGAAAGAAAATGGTTTTGCAGTAACAATTTTCCTTTGATCGCCACCTGTCTACAATCCATCCGATTTAGTACGTTGTCAGATTGGCTGAGCCTGAGCAGCTTTGGCCCTTCTTGGGCAGAGCTGATGGATCTTCACAGCAGGGGAGGCATCTTCCCACGGCTATGGCATGGACTGCCTGACTGGAGAACCCATCATAGAATGGTTAGAGTTGGAAGGGACCTTAAAGATCATTGAGTTCCAACCCCCCTGCCATGGTCATCTGCTGACCATCTCCCCCAGCAGAGCAGGACTCCCATCCTTCTCTTGGTACCTCTTCATTTTGAATAGGAGACTATCTCGTTTAACAGCTTTTGAGAGAGGCAAACACATTTGTGTGTGGTTTAACTTAATATAGAGGCTGCAGAGCTGAAGGGAAGGCACTGATCAGCTCCCACAGTCGAGATAGCATTCAGAAAACAAATTAGAGTTTGCGGTTGGTAAGGATCCAGGCAGAATTCATAAAATCAAACAGTATTCTCAAGTTCAACTTGGATGAGCTCATTACTGATCCAGAGAAAGCAGGTGTGTGTTGAGGAATTGGGGATGTTTGGGATTTTTTTCTTTTTTTTTTTTCTTTTTATCGAGAGGCAGACATGTTATGGTCTCCTGCAGGGCTTTTTTTTAATGTGGGTTAGAATTACCAGCACTGGTTGGGAGGTAGTTGTGGGGAATCACATTTAAGATTGGTGGGCTGTGTTTATCTATTACAAAATATTTGTAGTAGCAGGCAGCTACAAACGCAATCTGAAGCTGGCTCTCTCAGTTTGCCAGCACATGATGTTCCAGGTGTTTCCTGAGGGCAGAACCATAACTATTTATCCATCTGGACCTCTGCATGATGGACCTGAAGACCCACGATGTTGTTACTTTAACACGTGCATGCTAGGACCGAAATAATCAGAGATGACAGGGGTAAATTGTGCTTGTTCAAGCTGTTTGCTTCCCCACTCCTCTTCCACCCGTCAGTCCTTCCTTCAGATCCTCCTTGTTTCCAAAGGTGCTCAAAACCAGGGACAGATGCTGCCTTCAGAGGGCAGCTTTGGGAGATGGATGGAGGACTGGCAGCAGGATGTTAGATGGGAACATGAGAAATAGTTTGCTAAAGCTCTGGCTTTAATGAAGGTGAACATGTGTGCGGAATGATTATTTGGTTATTTTACAAAGAACGTGTATACATGTGTCGAGAGGGATGTGTGTAGAGACGTGTTCGTGTTCTGTGACTTCTTTTCTTGAGCTCAATCAATCTTCGTTTCTCTCTTCACCATCACCCAGAACAGTAGAAGTCTCCTTAAATTAACTTTACTCCCTTTCAATCAGGATGGAGACTCCCTGACTTAAAGCCCAGTGACTAGGGAAGATGGCAGGTGACAAACCTGTTTCCATTCTCTGATTTTTTTGCACTCGAATCACCAAATAACCCTTGTAGTTTTCCAATGAGCTGGATTCCATCTGTATGGATCAGCATGCGCGTGTTCAAGTTGTCGTTATGACTGTGAAAAAGACATTTCCTTTAGGGGGGAAAAAAAAAATGCACAATCTCAGTGGCTGTATCTTAAGTGTCATTCTGCTTTTCCATCACCTGAGGATTTGAGCAGCTCTGCCACTCTGAAATATTAAAATGAACATAGATTTGAAAGTATTTTTATATTTAGAGGCATTGATTCTAATATAATTTCTCTACAAATTAAAACTCTCCTTGAAAAAGATTAAACTGTCAGTGATAACATCTAGGTTCTTGTTATGTCTAAGAGGAATAAATGCTGAAGTTACAGAATTGTCTGGAGGCTTAGAAAGTAAGAGGGGGAATTAACGATATGAGAGAGAATGGATGAAAGTATTGGATAACACTTTTTTTGAATTGGAGGAAGCGGAATGAGTTGAATTAAGAGGTTTATGGCGCAAAAGAATACCCACTTAGTCTGATCCGCTATATAATAAAAATAGTTTTACTCAGAGAAATCTCTACCTAGTCACTTGTGGTCGCTCGACAGCCTCTTTTTAATAAGATATCAAATATTGATTTAAAGATACTAAGAAATAGACAATGTATTGGTTTCCCTGGTCAGCCCTCCCTATTAAAAATATATATTATTTCCAGCTCGCTGACTTCACCAGGAGCTCTTGGGTTCTCTCTGTGCTTTTGTTTGCTGGATTAAAGAACCCTCTAGTGTCAGATTTCCACCGAAGACCCCAATCAAATTGCTCCAGCCTCCTCCACAGTAAATGAAATCGTTTGATTTCCATTCA
Source organism: Tringa solitaria (assembly GCA_026413425.1). Lineage (NCBI taxonomy): Eukaryota > Metazoa > Chordata > Aves > Charadriiformes > Scolopacidae > Tringa > Tringa solitaria. Next base: position 2,622,120 of record JAOXJM010000071.1, on the reverse strand, counting down.
TTTCTTATTGTGAGACGTGTTTTTTTTTCAGACCATGAATCATTCATGGAAATCTTCTCACAACTTTCCTTAATTTTCAACCACCCTCTTACGCCTTCCCCCTCACCTGGGTGCATTATCACTGCGGTGGTCTCATCACTGCTGCATTCAGGGACAATATTGTTTTCTCTAGTCCTCCTCGTAGCTATGTAAAGATTCTTGCTGTTCCCTCTTTTTTTTTTTTTCTTTCCCTTTTTCTCCCCGCAGCATTAAATTGGAGGTAACCCTTGGTTATTAACCGTGGCCAAAAGCCCTCTTCACAGACATCGTCTTCCAGAACGTACCTGCTGTGTTGTATTCCTACGACTAGATTCCGCGCTTCGGGATGCATTTGAATTCAGGAGGAATGATTGTGCCCAGCACAATCAGATTTCTAAGCTATCTTTGTGGGCTTTGTTGTTGGCTATGATTCTGCCTTTGTGTTATCTGCATATTTTAGTAAGGATTTATTATTTTCTTATGTCTCTTAGAGAACGTCTGCTGCATACGATTGGCCACAGAAGCAACTCTTATTGGAAGTAACAGGGAAATGTCACTATTAGTTCATCAGCTTTTAGGTCATTTAAAAATTGCCACAGTCTGATTTTGCATAATGCTAGTTTTAAAAGAAAATATGGTTTTGATCAAATATTTTGGGCAATATTTTGCAGGGGCAAATACTTTACAGAATTCCTCTTCTGTTATGTCAACACAGTTATCTTAATTAACTAGACTTGAAATCTCCTCAAGTCTGTTTGACAAGACCTGTTTACTATGAAATTGTGTTACTTGCTTTTTTCTCATCTTTTTTTCTTCTAATGGAGTTATGTATCAGTTCTGGAAGCTTCAGGAAAAGTGAACAAGGCAGGAGATAACTCGACCTGTAGGAAGGTACCTACTTAATCTCATTTTTCGGTCTTCACAGTCTATTCAGCAGCCGGCGCTGTCTCATCCCCGCTGCAGTAAATGCAAAATGTGCAGATCAATACTGCCGATGGGTGATTAGTATTTTGCAAACTGCAGTAAGTGAATTCATCCGATTCAAGGTTTTAAGTTGGAGAAGAAAGTGTAGAAGGAGTGATTGAGTGGGCTGAAATAACGGAAACGGATATTTCCTCTCAAGTGAAATGTAAGCATTGTTGAGCTCTGTTAAGCAAGATGTTGGCAGAGATCTCTGCTCATTTCTCAGTGATTACAGAAAATAATATATTTTTTTTTCTGAAATCACTAACATCAAATGTGCTTCTCCCTTATCACCTCTCTTGATCTTTTTTTTTTTCTCCCCACTGTTGACCTGCTGGAGGATAAAAATGTATAAATTCATGCCAGTAAGATTTTTATCGATATTCTCGGGGCCACTTTTTGCTGGTGCAGGCAGATGAATCCTGAGGTGCTCGTCTACTGCTCACTATCAGTTTCAGGCAGAAACTCCCTGGTCTCTGTCAGTACATCCCAGGTGCATCAAAGGGTATTTGGGAGTTCTGCCTGTGAAAGCAGCTCGGAATAAATGCCTTTAGCTCCCTGGGAGAACCCGAAGCTGGCAGCTGAAGGAGCGGTTATTTTAAGGTATTAAAACTGTATTCAAAACAAAACAAATGTGAAAAATGACCAGGTAATTGCTGCAAAAGCCTAACGAAGGAAAATTGCGTTCCTCTGTAGCAAATGTGATCGGAGCCGTGATTGTGTGGCTAAAGATGCCATCTGAAAATCCGTAGTTAGCGAAGATTGGGTTTGCTCAAAAGAAGTTGAAAAAATGCCTCTCAGGTGCAGCTACTCGGTGTTTCTGAGTTATGCATGTGCTGTCTAATTAAAACTTAATGGCAAAGAAGCAACTACCTCAATGCAAGAGCGTGGTGTGGTAGCTGTTGTGGAAGGCTGAGCTGACCTTTCCTCAGTGGTTTGTTGTACAGAGGCTGGAGAACTGATTTCCCACTGAGAAACCCTAGAAAACTAGAATTTCTCCTCATTCACGATTTTCTTTCATAAAAATGTCGTGGTTTGTGTTGAGAATGAGGAAAGCGACGATAAAAATCAAAGCCTGAATTTTATACAGCAGGAAGTACCAGGTTTGGAACGAGGGTTTGTAGGGTCTTAAGAGTTTATAGGTTGACCTGGCAGTCATAATTCTGGGAAAACTTGGCAGTAAAATTTGAAATCATTGCCTCTTCACGTCTCCGTGCAGAATGTGCCTGTCACTCTCCAGTCCATTAGCATGGTGAAGTAAAACTGGGGAAATAAAATCCAACGGGAGACGGGACAGCTGTATTTCAGACCATTAAGTTGTGCACTCATGTCCAGACAGGTCTGTGTCTTCCAAATATATTTCAAGATAGATTCAAATCAGTTTTGGCTCAACTTTGTAGCGGTCTAAGCTTGAATAAAGAGGAGATGATTTGATATAAGATGGGTTTAGCATGTTGACAGAGGCATTTTGCTAACGGGCTGGTGGTTCCAGTGTGATGTTCCTAAGCATTTTCCCATATTTTTGCTTCAAATTGTATTTAAGAGAAATTTATGAATTGTAGTTCAAACTTTGCAGGCAACCAAGAACTATTTTCTCCCAGTGGAAACCAAGAAAGCGTACGTAAGCTGATGGTTGTGTTGATACACGTGGCCCATGGAGACAAGCTCACACAGCACATGTGGGGGATGTAGCTTATGTCACCTACAGAGGGGCAGAATAAATCAAATAACCTGCCCTCGTGCCTGGAATGTTTTTCCCTTTGTCATGGGAGTAGAAGGGTTTAAAATTAAACATTTCCCCATAGACAAGTCTCAGGTGGATCCCTTGTGCCATCCCCACAGCATGGATGGCTGCTCCTCCTCTGGCCCTGCTGTGTTACAGCTTGAAATTCCCCTTCTCAGCCCAGGGATTTATTCCCCTGTGGAGATTTCCTGGGTTTCATCACTACAACGGGCACAGCAAACCCAAGTTACCAGCTCTGGCTTCCTCAGGCCCTACGTAACTAGTGAGGGGTATTGATTTCGTTTTGATGTGATGTAGTTTATAAATATGCATGAGGATTTAGGGTTATTTAACTGTGGTTTTTAATTCTCCTTGCATTGCTGACTCTTCCAGTCGAGGGTTTCTTTGTATGCACGGCAAGCGTCTCTGTGACAGCCCTGTTCTCCCTGCCTGGGACCTCTCTAATGTTTGTTAATCCCAAATCTGTAGAAACTTCTAATGCTCAAAGAATGAGAGGACACAAAGCGATGCCCTTCTGCACGGGGACCAAGGGAGCAGAGTCAGGTCCCAGGTGAGGAAACCTGGGACCAAAAGGCAACCACTGAGCAGGGAGGATGAAGGAGATGGAGGAGACCTTTTCCATGCTCCTGGAAAAGGGGAAAAAGAGCTCTTTTCATCAGGGATCCTACAACTTGCTTAAATAAAGTAAGTGACCTGATCAAATGGTGAAAAGGGAGGGAAAAATCAAACATTTGCCTATTTGCCCTGAGGAGCTGGAAGCGAATGTACCCTCTGAATCGATATTTGGATGTTTTAGATACTCAGGTCTCTCACTTGAAAAAGAGCAGAGCAAACAAAAGAGGGTTTTGCATATTCAACACATCCAAGTGAAGCTACAGTGACTCTTTCTGGTGAATAATGTAGGTAGCCACGTGGATAATTAAGAAGGGTATGTACATGGATATACGTTTTTCTGAGATGTTGGATGCTCCTTACTTGCTCTCTCAAGTTGCTTGCTCTTCTCCCTCTACCCAATTATCCTTTACTGGAGAAATTTCCTCCTGGTGCTGGTTGGATGTTGAGGTGGTATTGGGGCACCACGGCCAAGCTGTGTCAAGACAAGCACCACATCGCTGAGATGTGACTGCAGCAAAAGAAAAATAAAAATTGGCAATTTTACTCTAGCTTTTCTTCCCCTCGGAGTGTTGCAGGAACGTGTTTTGCTTTGTCATTTGTCTCTTCTTCTGCTTGGCCAACACAGAAGGTGCGTGGGAGGGTATAACCTCTCCCAGCGAGAGGCTGCAGCAGAGCTCATTTAACCTGGAGCACGTTTGCTGTAAAAGCCCCTCAGACACTGCCCGGCTGCTGGAGGGGGCTGTCAGAAACAAGTCCTCCAAACCATTTGCGTCTGTCACAGCTTCTAGATGATGTGAAAGGGAACTTGCCTTGGTCTTTAAGGGAACGGCTTCCAGCTGGAGGCAGGGAACCTGCTAATGATGGTGGGGTAGCTCTGTGGTGTGGCCAGCACCGAGGGTGCATGTTCATTGAGTGAAAGCCAACGGAGCTGTTCAGGATTCGCTTTGGACCATGCCAGGTCAGACTTACACCTGCAAGGACATATAATAGTACTTCTAAATGCATTAAATTACACATCAAAACATCCTGCTGTATTTGAGGCTGTTGGGAAGTCTCGGCGTTGCTGGTGATGCTCTGGTGGTTGACCTCAGCCACCAGCCTATGGATGTCTTTGCTGTGTGAATCCTTGCCCCGACTGACAGCTCTTCCTGTCACTCGCTTTTCAGGCTTGGATGTGCTCAGCTGAATTTTGATGCATCCTGCAACCACATCAGATTGTGAAGGCAGTGGCTTTTTACATAATTTCTAATTATTCATGTTTCTTTTTATATAAGATACTATCTAAAAAAAAATACCCCGAGAGGTTTTGCTCTTTACTAATTAGATATATTAACTGGAAAATCTTACTACTTTGCAGTTTTGCTTTCCTTTATGAAAAGCGTTGGAAGAAGGACCTTTGGTGTTGTACTTGGCTCTGACTCTTCCCATCCTGAGTACAGAGGGGCCCAGCCCAGCCCTGCTGCTTTTCTCTCTGGGATCTCCCCTTGAAATCCCATCTCAATTCATTCCAGAGTAAAGCTTTACATGAAAACACAGAATTACAGAGATATGAAAGCAAGATTTATAGAGCTTTGTTGGGAGGGAAAGTTTTGAGTGGTTGAATATCTGGATTGCAGTAAATACTACAAAAAAACTCACTTCAGGTATCTTCTGTCTTGCTGGTCTCTTTGTACAGAATCTGTATGTCCATGTTGCATCCAGAATAAGAGAAAAGAGCAGCAAAGTAGTAGTTAATTTATTTTTTTTTTTAAAAAACTACGTGTACTTCTCTTGAAAAGCTGGGTTTAGTCTGACACTACTCAACAGTGTTCTTAACCAAAGGTGACTTCATTTCTATGGGAAAGTTGATAAAATGTTTTTTGAAATTCAGATCTGTGAGAGCCAGCATTTCTCACCATGGAGTTAAGTCTTATCTCTGAAAAAGAATGTCTATAACTCCAACTCTAAGCTCTTTGGAACTGTTTTCAGAACTTATGTGCTTTTTATTTTCAGTGTCTTTATCAGAGGTTTTTGAACCATAACAGGTCTCCTCTGCACGCTACCAGAGTGTAAATAATAACAACTTTTTTTGGACTTTGTTCTTTGGGAAGGGGAATACTTGACTTGAAAAACCTAGTGTAGAAACCCTGGAATTCAAATCGCCGGGTGGCAACAAACCATCCTAGAGCAGACTGTGATTTTCTTCCATTTCAGTAAAAGGAAGAGCAGCAATTGAAAAGGACAGTGAGGGTTTGAATGCCTTTTTTTTTTTCTTCTAGATTATCCCAACTCCATGCCATTTCTTGTCTTGCTGTCCTGACTCTTAACCTTCTTGTCACATTTGTTTGCATCCCAAGCCTCATCTGAATGCCTGGCTCGATGCAAATTACAGCCTTGCATCCTCCAGGGGATAATGCATTTGAAAATGGGGATGGAGAAAAGATCTCCCTTTTAAAACTGTACCTGAAGGGCTTCAGCCCTGCTGGTGAGAGAGTTTATTTTATGACTCGGATTGCAGCAGGGCCCAAAATGTGTTACATGTTGTACCAGAAGTGATGGGCTGGTGTTGGAGCAGTGTGATTGGGGTGATTAGGGCTTTCTGTCTGCGATACATCCAAACGCCAACTGCCTCTCTGTCTCCTTGCTAATTTGCTGTGGATGCTGCCGTAAAAGAGGGCCATAAGGAGGAATATCAATGAGGACACGTGGTGTGTGCATCAGCTCAGGGAGGCAAAGAAGAAGCCCTATAGAAGTTCATGTGGGAGGAGCAGCTGGTCCAGGTGTTGGAGGTGATGTTACTGCCGGAGTGGGGAAGGTAACGAGGGATTACTCGTGTCACCGCGTGTGAGGGTGAGGATCTGAACTGGAGAGGAGTTACTGGGGTGAAGAGGCATAACTCAGACTAACACAGGTTATCTTCACCTCTGCTGTTGTAGAAATGGCAAACATGGGTGTTCAGGAAGCCGGAGAAGAAGGGTTGCCTGAATCAAGGTGTGTGGACCAGAGGTCACATCCCTGGGGCAAGGAGAAAGATCTTCCTGTTTGGGGAAAGAAGTAGCAGGAGTTGGACCAAGAACTGGCTAAGACAAGGATGAAAAGATTGTCCCAGTGAATTTCTGCTGCTGGTTTTTGGGTTGTGCACCCTGCAGATGTACACACAGAGAGAGAGAAAGAAAGCAGGGAACCAGCATGAGACGTGGTGGGAACAACTGAGTCCTTGCCCAACATCCAGCACCTTCTGGGTGGTTTTTTTTTCCCCAACTGTGTCTGATTTTGAGTGTGCTCATACTGGCAGATCTATGAGGAGCAGATGCTGGTAGTTGCTTATTTGCTAGCTTGCTTTGCTTCATCTTTGCAATCCATTTTGATTAATAGAGCTCCTGTTCCAAGGACTTTAAAGATCCCTGGGTGTAGTTATCGTCTGCGACAGGGAGCCGGGGCCGGTCAGCGTGTGGCGCTTGGTGCGCTGGGTACAGAGGGAATTCTCGGGGATGCAGTTTACTTTGGGTTTTACTCTAATCACTTTAACAAGCCTGAGCAAAGAAACAAAAAGAACAAAAAAAAAAATAAGAAACAGAATTTCCATTAAAATGGCATTTTCTGAGGTAATATTAAGCTTTCTGAGATTGCCTGGGTAGAGAAATGCCTCCTATATGCTTTTGTAGGAGAGAGTTGAGTAACCAAAATGATTAAACAAAAAAAGCCCAAACAGCCGTTAAAGTAAAAATAAAATAAGGGTAGACCAGGAGAAGCTGCTCACCTGTCCAGCCAGGCTGACTCTAGTAAATAAGCGACTGCAACAAGAGCTATAGATGGGGACTTTGCATTCACCTTTTGGGTGATAAATTCCAATTTTGCCTTCCTACTAGTTTTTTTGTTCTCTGTCTTTGAGTAAAATTTCCAAGGGGTATTGATGCAGGACTAACAGCAGGCAATTCTGGACGTAAATGCTATAGCATTAACTGTAAGCAGAAGATAAATACATTCGAAGACGACTCCTAATGATTTGTCACTTCTCTGCTTTCATAATTCAGTGAAAGCAACAGGGTATTTATTAGCTGTGTGCGAAGCCTGTGTGCGTGTGTGGCTGTGTTTGCCCACAAATACCACATGCTTTTGGAAAAGCAAAACAGTAATTCCAGAAACCTGAAGCCTTGGGAAAGCATTTCTCTTGCAGCTTGAACTGTGTAGAGGATCGGTGATCTGGAAGTGGCACAGAATCCAAAAAATAAGCTTGCAGGTCCCAAAAAGCATTGTCAGCCCTTTGAAGTGTCAGAAACGTGGATTTTTGCAAGAATTCAGAGGCTGGACCCTGACACAAAACATAAACAGGAGACAGTCATGGCTGGGGCAGAGTAAGCAGCAGCCCATGGTAGATCTGGACACTGGGGTTTATTTTAGAACCAGTAAAATCAGGCTTTTTACCCCATTTGGTTTTTTCTCAGGTTGTTTGTTCACTCCCCACCTCGGCGTTGCCTTCTCTGGGGCCTGACATCCCTTCCCGCAGGGAGAGCGCTGCTGGGAGGGGAAGGTTGGGCAGAAAGTCCTGTCTGCTCGTGGCCACCGGTCACAGGAGTTACCATCCTGGGTCCCTGGGCATCCCCTGCCTTCATCCCCATGCATCTCTCTGATCTCCAGGGTCTTCCTCCACTTTCAGCATCTCTCCTTCAGCCAGGATCATCACCTTCATCTTTGCAGGCCCTCTTCTTTCTGAGTCCACTTTCTCCTTGTGAGAATCCCTCTTTTTGGCACCACCTTTCTTTCTGGAGCCCCAAGCCCCTGGTTTTCCCCATCTAAACAGTCTAAATTGTTGAGCGTCTTCTGATCGGCCTCCTAAGCAGTGATTGTGCCTCACATCTCTCTATCTTTGGAGGATTTTTGTTTCGTTCCAGGTCTTACCAAAATTTGCAGCCAGACTGTGTTTGCAGTCAGCAAGTAGCATCTTCTGCTCAAGAGTTCAAAAATTCAATTTCAGACATTCACCACATGCAGACACCCAATTATCTGCCCTGTGTTAGTGTGCACAATTTAAGTTACTTTCTGCCTAGAAGAGGTAGCAAATGGAAGCAAGAGCATTCCCTGGCCACTTGGATGCTTTTCAAACGCTCCCGCCACCCTCCAACTGACGCTTTATGGTTTATATCTGTATTTAAGAAACTTTCCCATCTGTCTCCCACAGATAGATGCAGGCGTTATTTCAGATGTTCTTCCAAGGTAACTACTGACCCATTATTTCTTTAAAGCTGATACTATCTACTAAGCTCCTTAGATTGTTTCTATTTAAGTTCCCTGCTATCGAATAATGCCTCCCAGTCTGGAAACCTTGGAGATTTTTCTCTTTAAGAAGTCAGGACGGAAACAAACTCCCCAGCTCAGCAAGCAGCAGTGTGCATTGCTTGTATTTGGGTGGCTCTCACTGTGTGCGAGAGTTGTGCAAAGAAGAAATGGTCCTTTCCTTGAAGAGCTTCCAATTGTCAGCCTTTTCTCAGCAGGGGCAAGCACAAGCTGTCGCGTCGCAAGCGAGGAGCGATTCAACTCCGCTGTCCATATGCTCTGCCAGAACTTATCGCGCTGCTCAAAAATCACAATCTTTTAAGGTTGATAGACATCGAGACTCTGCAAAAAAACAAGGCACTTCAGTGTGTGGATCAGCCTCATCTTCGGGTTTGGGTTTCTTTGCTTTCCAATGCGTTAAAGCAGGAGGAGCCTACGAGGATGGGAAGTCGGTTGAAAATACTTGACAGTGCTTGGTGACATTGTATCCTGACAGTCATTGCCTCCTTGGGACGTATGAACTTCTTTAATTTCATTAGCGATGTTAGATAAACGTTATTTGCCAGAGTTCAGTCTGTTCCCTTTGCTACCGGTTCTACCTTCTGATTAGAAATATCTGCAGTAGATGAATAGATCTTAAATGGAGTTGTTAAGCGCTGAACGTTTCATCGAATGGAAGGCAGTCCACATGGTTTTAAGTACTTTATTCTCACCTGTGGGCCCGTGAAAGTGAGTCGAGGAGAGAGAAAAGCTTTTATAGCTCTTGGAGAAAGACATCCCTGAATTGGGACTGTGCGGTTTTCAAAGAACCAGGAGGAGAGATGCCAGAATAAGTTCAGCCCTTTTCAAGATGCTGTCACTGGCAGCTTTCATTGTTCTTCTAAACAACTCCTCTTCTAAAGGAAAAGTTTCTGTTTTTCAGAGATTAAAGCAGTCCTGTCTTCATTCATTGCTTCGTCACTTGACTGATTCTTCCCTAATGGGGAGATTACTTAGGAAGTTTTTGAGCTGTAATTTCAGCATGTAGACCGACAGACTGACTGTTTGCCGATAACATAGTTTTAAAAAATGACATGTAGTATCAGCACAATTATCTCCTCGGGGTGGGTTTGTTTTTTTTTTTCAAGCTGGGAGATGGAAGCGGGAAGGAAGGCGGCAGCGTCTGTCTCGAGCCTGTACCTCTGTTCTAGATGGCAAATCGCAAATTCTCTTTTCCATAGTCTTTTGTCAGAAAGTTTATTGATAGCCAGAGTCTTGCTAAATAGTTCTGCCGTGTCCCAGTGCGTGCTTGGAACATATTGCATTAAGGCAATATTTGTGTGTCGCATCTGGGGTGGCTGTCACATAATGGCTGCGCCGTCGGGAGAGGGATGGTGGGGTGGTTCTTCTCGGTGGTCGATGAGAGAGTTTCCCCTGTGCATACCCTGGGGCCTGCGGCTGAGGGTGATGCATCAAAACAACATTATTTCACAAATCGTAGAACGTATTAATATATGGAGTCAACAAATCATCTCCAGAAAATGTCCGGTGCCCTTCTGAGAGCACAAAAATGGTTTTGCTGCCTTAAGCAGCAAATCAGGTAGTTAGCATCTTGCTTTCCAGGAATGAATAATTCACTGTACTACTAAGTGTCAAGCAGACTTGGTTGCAATCAATCAAGGTATTTATTGCTTCCTCCTAAATTGAAGCTCCGTGTACATTTTTCTGACAAATCTGAATTACTGGCTCAATGTTATTCCTTGAGAGAAGAATCAATGAACGCCAGCAGTTCTCTCTACTTCAAGTTATTTACTCTTCAGCATCTCTACAATTTCAAGTTTTTAAAGTCTTGGGAAAAATAGAGGTAAAGAGGGGGTGCTGCTGGCAAACTAGCAGTAATGCATCATCTTCGCTCTCCGAGACACTGGCCACAATGTGCTGATGAGAACGATCTACCAAGTTACCTACTGAAAGAACCAGGGACAATGTGGCTTCCCAAGAAAGGGTCTGTCTATAGGTCATATGTCGATTGCATCCCCCCAAAGTCTCATATTTCTGTATAAAGGCGCCACGAGCTTAAGTGGATTTGGTCGATTCTCACATTCAGGCCAAGTTTCCAAACCTGACGCACACTTTTCATGCTTCTTGGAGAAACCAGGGATGCATTAACAGTTGCCTCAAGATGCTTTTTAACTCTGTTAAGCAGTATCTCCTTGTTGGTTCAGCATCTGGAGCTGCTCCTGGGCACTTCTTCTGGGAGTCCCAGCTCCTGTGTTGCCCTCTCTTCTGTACCACGACGTTCAAATGCTGCTGTTTGGTCTTCCTCATCAGTGGCCTGAGATTAGAAATTATTTTCTAAATGGACAAAATAAATGGTATGTGGATGGAGTGCTTTCAATAAAAGATGTTTGGGAATGGAATCTTCTGGCGTCTCTTACCTGCAATGACCAGCAATTCGGAATGAGGTTGCTCAGTCTCCGCTCTGGTTTGCATGAAAAAAAACCCCACATAAAGTTCTAGCATGTCTTTAATGAAAATGAAATGATAAAATTGGGATAATACCTACCTCATGCTGCTCTTGAGGGTTAATTAATGTTTACAGAATCACATCAGGTCCTGAGATTTAATTGAAGAAAAAATATTACCATATAAAATGCCTTTTTATGCAGGCACTGCTATAGGGTTTCAGCTGGGCAGAGTGCCGTGGAAGCCAGCATTAGCACATGCTTTACAGCTTTTATGGTCGTGAGGCTTCCTGTAGTTTATATGAAAATTGTCTCTCTGAAATCACAAATGTAACATCAGTGTTTTCCTCTCGCTTTGAAAGAATATTAATTTGCTATCTTAAGACTTGTCTGACTATTTAAACTGCTATAAATACAACTCACCTCTGAGAAAAAAGTATAAAATGAAATATCTGTTCTTTTGCTTGGGACGAGCTGGTACAACTTGCTGATGACTCCACGACTGGAGTCGTAGGGATGTTGGTGGCTCATAGGGGTAATAAATTAGGAGAGTATTGGGTGTCCTGCTGTAGTTTAAGGGTGTATCTGTGTGTTCGTTATAATCTCACGCTATCAAGAGATTTAAAATACAGCTATAAAACTTCATTTCTGGAGTTAAATTTAACTGTGGAGGTGTCAGCCAGGGAGCAAGCTCTGTTAAGGGTTTTTTTTTGGTTGGGTTTTTTTTTTTTTTGAAAGGGAGAGTAGCAAGAGAAGGAGAAGCAACACTGGGCTTGGCTGACTTCATCTGCAGGAATAAAACGTTATGACTGCATTAATGTCCCTTCTCCTGCTGTAACACTTTCTCTCTTCACACAGAGAGTGATATGGGTTGGGTGGACTTGGAGGTTGGCTGAGATGCTCAATCTGCTCCTGTTGTTTCTGCCACGCAGGATGACTATGACCCCAGCAGGACCAAAGTCCTTCACTTCAGCGTGAACCCGGTGAGCTTGGCCAAGCAGCAGCGCAAGGAGGAGCAGCAGCAGCTCCAGGAGGAGTGCGAGAGGCTGAGGGAGCTGGTGAGGGTGCTCGAAGGAGGCGGCTCCATCCCGGAGAACCTGGAAGGAGTCGGGAGTTTTCAGTCGCAAGAAGTTGCAGGTAGGCTGCTGGCTCCTCGTCACGAGGACGCGCTTATTCATCCCCACTGCCAGAGGAACCGACTGCCGAAGCAGATGGAGACGTTGCAGACAGTGTGCTGGGTGGAACAGGGACAAGGAAAATCAAAAAAGCTGGGTTGATGCAGGAGAGAGCGAATGTGTGGTAGCAATCCTGTGGCAGTTTGGTACAGAGGGTAGGTGGTAAGGATAAATAATTATAATCCATATCATTTGCTCGTGATAAATGAAATACCAATACAGCAGCCTCCATAGGCCTCTGCTGCCGATGGAATGAAAGGAAATATTTCCTTCCTTTCAGGGCTGGTTTAGCCCTTGAGGTAGTACAGACAGCGGGAAATAACTTTCATAGCTGCAGGGAAGCGAGTGGTTGAAATCTTTTCAGACCTGGCTTAAAACAAATTAATATTGTTTATCAGCGTATATGTGCCCCATTAATCACAGCTACATTCAATACTCCATGAAAATAGAGTACATCTTTCACCGAGCTAAATACGTTTCACAGAATCCATGGCTCTCCTCCAGTACACTCTGTCTTTATCCACACACCTGAACGAGACTCTTTAGTGCAGTAACCCCGAAGTCAGCACCTCCAGACACGCTCTCGGGCTCTGTAAATCAAGGTAAGGACATCAATAAAACGTGACCCATCACCTGCAGCACCGCGAGGGGGCCAGGCAGGGCCGAGTCGTGCTGCAGAGCCCAAGAGATCCTACCGCTCTAACTCTCGTGTGTACCTTGCCCTCAAAACATTTTTGTTAGAGAAGAGAAAAAAATAAAAATAAAAGAGAGCTGAAGGTCGGTGTGGAGAATAGCCTCTTGTGTCCAGCAGCACGTACGTGGTCCGTGTCTGGAGGTCAGGATCCTCCTCAGGTGAGGCTGAGAGAGCAGAGCTTTCCTCGAAGGCACCGTGTGCTAGAGGCTTGAGACCCACAAAATGGCAGAGCCCTGCTTTAAAGAAAATAGACAGAAGGAAATATCTTTCACTGTTATGACACCAAAATTCTCTGAAAGTAGCTTGCTTGTTTTCCCATTACTGAAACAATAGTACTTTATTACTGCTAAGAACGCGTTTGTTCCGGCATCTCGTAGCGGATTATGGTACTATATAGCCTTAAAAATCTGACGGTGAGCCGTGTAGATGGGGTGGTTTATAAAATGAAGGGCTGGCTGGGTGTGCGAGGTACAGTGCCAGTTTGTCACTGCTGTTAGCAGATGCTCTAACAAATGCAGAAGCACTAAACGCCTCCTGAGCGTTTCGGGGAGGCCGCCTTTGCCGGGGGAGCTTCCAGCCTCCGACCCCGCCGAGGCTCCAGCGGGTCCCGGGGACAGCTCTTCAATTGCATCGCAATTTGGATTTGAAACACCCCAGCAGATGCTGCTGCCCCGGTGCCCTTGTCTCTCGTTATGTCCCCGAGCAGCCTGGGGACACGTCTCACGCTGCAGATCTGCGCGGCCACCGGTCGCCCCCAAACCCGGGGGGAGCGTGGGGCTCGGGGGCAGAGGGGACAGAGAGGTGAGGTCAGCTCCGCCGTCTCTGCCGCTGATGAACGAGCCTCCGGGGTATCATCTCCAGTAATTAGACCATTTCTTCTGGGGGACCGCGTTCCTCACGTATGCCTCCTGTGATTTGTTATTCCTAATTATTATTCTGCTGCCTTTCACGCCGTTGCTTTTAGCTGTTCGTGAGGCGCTTCTGTGCTGGGATGTCACCAGGTTTGTCTTCAGCTTATAAGGGATGCATTTTTAAAGCTGTTTTCTCCTCTGCCTTTGATTCCGACAGGGAAACAAACCGCTCACCGGGTTTCAGGGTGTTTCCAGCCTCTCCTATATGTGATGCTTTTTTTTTTTTTTTCCTTTTGCCCCAGTCCTGTGCTGCATCATTCTGACTTCTGGTCACCAGCTCGAATGGGAGAGAGCACCAGCATTTCCCACCCCACAGAGCCTAGCGGGGTGGGAAATCCTTCAGTGTCATTTATCGTGGTCCCAGGAGGAACCTTTGTGTTTTCAGAGAGCCTGGAAGTGCATATGGGAGTGGTTCATGTAAACAAAATGGGAAAAAGAGCTGTAAGTGAAGGATGGAGGAGTCCTGTGGATGATGGTCTTTGAGACCAGGGCATGTCCATAGTAAGTTGGGTTATATGGAAAGATCTTGGCTTTATTCTTGTATTTTATGGACTTGTGTACAAGGAACGTTGCCAGATACAGTCCTTAGCCCTCCCTTCTGCTGCGGGAGCGTTCAGCAGTCTGGTCTGAGGATGAAGCCCATGTATCTTAGGACGTCTGAGAGATGCCAAGGATGTTCCGGCACTGACTGCAGGGTTAAGCAGCTGGGGCTGGGCTGGCTTTAAATGAGCCAGGTGAATGCCTTTTGGCTGGGGCAAGGCAGAGCTCCTGGTGGGCCAGGGGACATCTCACCAAGCACACGGTGCAGGCTGCATCCCGTTTTCCATGGAGCCCGTCCTGCTCCGCTCAGGCAGCATCCGCAGGGTGGGTGCAGCGGCTGCTCCGGGAGCAGTTTAACAACACGGATTCACGTGGCCAGAAATCTTACACCGTCTCTCTCCGGATAAGAAAGGGACTATCCAACTTCTACTGTTTTCTTAGGATCTCCACATTTTCCTGTATTTTCAAGGTGTGAAACGGGGAGTGTGTGGTGGGAGCTCCCTCTGCTCCGCTTGTCACTGTACAATGGGCTGCCTCGGGGAGGGCAATTTGTTGTGCACAACAAGGGAGCAGGTTTCAGTCAGGTTTGTGGGACTGTTTCTATACCAAAATAACGAGAATTGGAATTTTTCTCGCAGCCCTCTCTGCCAGCTGCAGGACCCACACGTCTGTTTATCCATCTCACTCCCGTGACCCACACAAAAGTGTTCAGTTCTCTGAGCTTTTGAGGTCCCTCGTGTCAGAGTTGAATGGGATGGAGATCAAGGGCAGATCTGCCAACGACAGGACAAGAGGAAATGGGCATAAACTTGAACATAGGAAGTTCTACCTAAACATGAGGAGGAACTTCTTTCCTCTGTGGGTGGGAGAGCCCTGGAAGAGGCTGCCCAGAGAAGTGGTGGAGTCTCCTTCTCTGGAGACA
>JAOXJM010000071.1:2558545-2579539 GCA_026413425.1 Tringa solitaria | reverse complement strand
AAAAAGCCCCAAGTCCCTCAGCCTTTCCTCGTAAGAGAGATGCTCCAGGCCCCTCCTCATCTTTGTAGCCCTTTGTAGTCGAAAATGGGACCTCACGTGAGTGCTAGATACAGGGATTCTGGTGTTCAAATGCTGCCCTTCAATGATCCAATTAAACCTAAATCTCCAAATGTTGTGAAGGATCTTAAAGGATCAAAATGCTCATCATCCTGCAGGTGGTAGATAAAACGGGTGGAAGCAGCAACACTGTCATCAGAGACCTGCTCCGTTAATGCTCCTCAACCTGTCCTGAAAGGATCTCCCTCTGCTCAGTGCCCTCCATGGCAGGGCCTTGAGCACTGCTCTGAAACACACTGAATTGCCCTCTCTGCAAGGGATGACTTTTAAATCAATTTTTTCCTGATGGTGCTAGAAATTTGGCGGGAATTAACGGTATTAGGTGAGGCTTAAGAATTAGTACTGTCAGTTCTTTGAATTGAGATGCAGAGGAAACAATGAGCTGCCTCTTAGCTTAACATCTTCACTTTTTTTTTGGGGGGGGGGGAGAATATTAGAAAGATTAATTACTGTCCCCAAGCCAGTGCTCGTGCTGCTCCCTGGGTGCAGGACCCTGTGGTGCCAGGGCCGTGCATGGGCAGAGCTGTGGTGCAGAGATGCTACGTAGTGTCCTCTCCCTAAATGTGGGTATCTCATGACATTTTAGACACCCCAAAGTCTCGGAGACGTTGGCCTGGGGTTGGCTGGTATGACATGGAACCTGTAGGAAACCTCTCTCTTGCAGAAGCGTGGTGGGAAGCTGTGAAGGATGCCATAGGGTCTCTCAGATGGCTTTGTTTCAGAAGTGGGACCCCATCCTACGTTTCTCCAGCCTCAGGTTACCTCTCTACTGAGTTACCCTTCCATGAGTCCTCCTCACAAGGCGGTTCCTTGGTTGTGTTGGCAGAGTCCTCAAGGTACAGCAGGGGAGTGGGCACGGTCCTGATCACTGTCCTGAGGAATAGCCCCAACCTGAATTGTTTCCACGGGATAAATAAATACCGCAGGAGGTGGGCATCAGCAGTTGCTGTGGCTGAAGTACTGAGAACTGCAATTTAATAGGGTGTAAAGGAAGAGCGATCCCTGTTTTACAGTCAGGGTTCAACAGACCTTTTGCTGGGGGCAGTTGCAAACTTAATTCCTATCACGTCCCTGTACCTGCTTGTGGTTTTTCTTTCCTGCCCTGTCCCCAGGCTGTGCCAGTAAAGAGATGCTGTTGGGGTGTTGCTACTGGAGCCAGGGAGGGGATGACAAGGCTTTATCCTGCCCCTGGCTGCTGCTGGCACCTTCAGCTGCATCTCTATGAGCAGTTACTGAGTTCAGTGCCTGGCACAAGGAACCACTAATGGGGAGATAAATGTTTTTTTAAAGCAGGTGAGTTCCTTTAGCCGGGAGGGCTGGTGCAGTAACACACCAAAACTGCTGCAGGCACTGGAAAAAGGGCCAGGAGGCAGCAAGGGCACACTGTCGGGAGCGAAGGCTTGCTAGTCCTTCAGTTAAACTGAAAAAACTCAGGATTTCTCGCATAGAAGATGATTATAGTCAGATATTTATTTTTTTTTTCCCTTTTTCACCCCGAGGAAAGCGTGGCCGTCGCTTAGTTGCTGTTGGGGATGCACAAGGGTGCAGTCGAAGGAGCTGTTGGGTGGGTGATGAGGCTGCAGCCCGAGGGGAGCCCTCGCCACGGCCCTTAGAGGCACCAGCTCGGAGAGAGAAAACAGCAGAAAAGGCGCTAACTCTTCGTGAATAACGAAAGCTGCTGGAGGAGTTCATGAATTAGGGTGCCAGCCACCTCCAAGGTTATAAAAGTCAGGAAAGGCAGCCTCCACGCCGCGGTAGGAAAAGGCAGATTTACTTTTCCAAGGCTAGGCTGCATTTGTTAGGGAAAAAAATATGGCTGTTGGACATGTGCGATATATTAAAGGCAGGGCTGTCTCTGACAGCGGCGAAATGTTATTTACCGCTGCAATGTGGTCACTGAATTTTTACTTTCATATATAGGATTTTGTCCTTAACAGTTGCGTAGCTGAATGAAGACTGTGAGAATATTGAGGTCAGAGCTACCAATTAACTTCCTGATTTCAGAGGCTGATTACTTAATTAATCAGAGGCCCGGACCCAGCTGGGATGATGGGGAAGAGGTTGTCACAATCCAAGGAAGGGTTGAGTTAATTGGGCGGTGATGAGTTTGGTAGGAATGGGAAGGTGGGTGGTCAGGAGGGACACCACGGCCTTTCCAAGCTCATGGGAGGGGCAGTGTGTAACCCACCACCCTTTGGGCTTGTAAGCGGGGTTTGG
Organism: Tringa solitaria; assembly: GCA_026413425.1. NCBI lineage: Eukaryota > Metazoa > Chordata > Aves > Charadriiformes > Scolopacidae > Tringa > Tringa solitaria. Next base: position 2,577,205 of record JAOXJM010000071.1, on the reverse strand, counting down.
ATGCTCTTTTTACCTTACATCCCCCAGCAGTTGGGGGTTTCTCTGTATAGCGGTGTTTTAATGAACAAACCAGTATGTGATGTTCCCCAAGACTGGCTTGTTCCCCTTGATAGAGCAAGGTAGAGCTGGGGGAAGACTTGGAGTAAAGGAAATACTTTGCTCATACACCATTTCCACAAGCTGCTCAGGAAGGTGGAACTGAATTAACTGAAGGTAAGGAGTTGGCCAGCGTTAACTGTCCCTGCGTGGATGCTCTCACTCGGAAGCAAAGGGACGCGTAGTTCTCTTTGACCATTAAAGAGTTCCTGTCCTTGCCTGGGGATTAAGCTGAACTGGATTAAGGCCAAAGTACTTCTGAGCAGGGGCATCCTCTGTGGCATTTAAGGCACTTTAACTTAACCCGTTGAATTATCCCTTTGTCCCACCCCGAGCGCCAAACCAAAGCAGCACAGGAGATAAGAGGAGACTCGTGTTCTCCTGGTGCTGGCAGCTGCTCAGAGGTGAATCACAGGCGAGTCCTTGGCCTCGCAGCTACCGTCCTGCGTGCTTCCCACGCCACGCTTGGGAGGTCGATGGAAACACTTTTTGGCAAATACTTGAGCAAAAACTTTTCCAGCTCGCTTGGAAAACAACAATACTTCAGCGTGGGCTGATAAGCCCGGCCAAAATCCTTCCTTCCTACTCAAGCAGTCACCTTGCACCAAAGTTTATGCTATCCTCGTGCCGGACCTGGGACTAGCTAAAATAAAGATATATGGCCTACATGTGTTGCAATTATGTCTCTGATCACAGCGCAGACGAAGCCTTAAAGCTCAGAATGACAAGGAGTTGTCTGAGCGAGCGAGTCTATTTGTTTGCTGTTAGAAAGAGTCAGGGTTTTTTTTCCCAGCCCCGGACTGCAGTGTTGATAAAACAGGCTGACTTGGGAGACATCTCTAGTGTATATTAAAGTAAAGCCAATCTCTGTAATTAATGGGGGGATAAATCGAGGTTTAATTACTCGGAAGGCACCTTGGGTGAAAGATTCATGGTAATTGTTGTGTATCCTCTTGAAGGATTCACAGCGCTGGCAGCTCCCTCTGTAGCAATAAAACACAGGGTGAGTGGCGGGCGGTCTCCCAGGACTGCTCTTCCAGGGACTGGTCCAGTGAAGGTGGCAAATGCTGAGAGGCATTTTCTCACAAGAAAAGCCCCTTCCCGAATCTGAAGGGATTCCAAAGCAGTGTCAATGTGAGATCAAAGCACTTACTGTCAAATCAAGAGTACGTTGGAGCAGATCTCCCTTATAGGCAGCTTCCCCCGACGCGACCATACAGAGGCATATTTCTCACTGTTTTTCCACTTTCTTGCTTCCTGTAGCGTAACACCCTTATCTTGGCTTCCATGGAGAAAATAAGACAGGGGCAGGGAGGAAAGGATGCTCTAGCTTTGAATTTTTGTAGCACGTTGTTAAAAGGCTGGCCGAGTGAAAGAAAAACCCATCCCAGCAAGACACGCCTGTTTTCTTATTCCCCAGTTTATTATCTTTTGGTCTGCTGGGACCAGGAGGAGAGGGATCTAGCTTCCCTGTGTCTTTACTCTGCCTGCTTAATTCCCTTTTAAAAAATTTAATTAACCTTTCCAATTCACTTAGTTTGGCTAGCACTGTAAATGCAGCACAGGTTTTTTCGTGGTTGATGTATAATGAAGTACCCGTTTTCTTCCCCTGCACAGAGCTGAAGAAGCAAGTGGAAAGTGCAGAACTGAAAAACCAGCGTCTGAAAGAAGTTTTCCAGACCAAGATCCAGGAGTTCCGCAAGGTGTGCTACACGCTGACAGGGTACCAGATTGACATCACGACCGAGAACCAGTATCGACTCACCTCCATTTACGCCGAGCACCAAGGGGACTGCCTGCTCTTTAAGGTAGGTCGGCGCGTTCCTCGCTGCACCTGCTTCTTTGGGGTCGGGGTTTTCAGCGTGTCGGAATATATTTGCTTTTTCTCAGTGCTTCGACTGGAAAATCACTGTCCTCCTGCCATGTGGCAGGGTGTTCCTTATGAGGGAAGTAAAGATCCTTTCTTCCTTTAAAAAATTACCTTGGAAGGTTTGGCGTTTGGTCTCCCGCTTATATATCAAATTCAGGAGTAAAGAGAAGAGACTATCAATGTGCAGTACCTAAGGCAGCTGGCCTTGCACTTCACCTTTTTATATCATCGGTTATATATGGTGTGGCAATAAAACCTTCTGTAACCATCAAGGTTTCATCCTTACTTCACTGAGATACATGTCCTTACTGTCTTTGCGATCCTCTGGCTTGTCTGCATGTCATCATCTTGTCTTTATGTAAATTGGAATCCCTTTTGAGCAGCAACTCATCCTTGTGCGTGTGAAGTGCCATTTATGTGAACAGCAGAGACGAGAAGCAATAACAGTCTGTCTTCTCTCAGTCTGATACCTTTATTGGTCTTGCTGGGTGGTCTCAGGTTGGGTTCTGGCTTGATAGGTGCTGTTTTTCTTCCACGTTACCTTCCAACTGGCACAGTTGGGGTGATACAATAGAGAGCTGAGGTGTGACATTGGAGTCACCGAGCTGTTAAGTTCCATCTTTATGTCGGTTCAAGTGTCAACAGCCCAAATTTGCAGGTCACTGGGAGAACTTTGTTCTTCCTGGTGGCAAACGCAACTGGCACTTAAAATCAGACCAGCCTCCCACTGGTCTCCCTGGGGTGGGTCTCATTTATGAGAAGGATGAGGGGTTTGGAGGCCTTCAGTACAGGAAGGGACTCTACAACAGGATCTGGAGAAGTTCTTGTTTCTGCAGACCTCCTGCTGTGTGCCACGTGTGGGTTCCTGCAGTATCATTTCTTCACATAACATTTTCCTGTTCTGTGACTTCAGAACCTGAGGGAAAAACTCCACTAAATAAACAAGTGAGGGTAAATATAAGACAGCACCTAAGATCCTGAGTAAAACTAGAAAAATAGCCCCCAAACAGTTGTATTTCTTTGCCTTATGAAGTCTCTGGACTAACTGGGAGAAATGGGAGCGGGAAAAGAGAGCTCGGTGTCCAGGGAGGAGGAGAACTCCATTGGTTTTAAGGTACTGTCCTTGAATCCTAAAAACATTTCTCTGTTAAGGTGGTGCAATGCTCTAAGATGTCCAAAAGCCTGTGCTTGCACCTGTAGCATTGAATTGAATGTTTAGTGATTGAAACTTCAGCAGACTCCTGGAGGTGTCTGTTGGATGCCCTGTCCAGGCAGTAAAACTGGTAGCTGTAGCAGAGATGATGTGCTTGGAGAAAGTTAGGAAAACATGAGAAAATTGCGTGCTGACCACGTGAACAAGAGCTGGCTGGTGTCTCAGTAGCTTGTCTCCAGTAGGATCAAATCCTCCTTCATGTCAGAGCAATAGAAATCATTTAAATGCAAGAGAATGAGCAATCAAATATGGATTCCTCTCCCTAAATGCTTTTCTTGCTGTCTCTTCACTCAAGTCTTTATTCCCAAGCATGTCTGGAGGATGGAGATGAGTGTCGCCAGGTAGAGCGGCAGCATTCCAAGATCTTGCATTTCCCAAAGCCAAGGCTGGATTTCTTAGATATTGATGGAATTCCTCAGCCTCTCTTACCTCAAACACCTCTTTGGATGAGAAGAGAAGCAAGTTTGCTAATTAGAGCCTGAACAACAAAATCTCAGTGTCTTTCTCCCTGTTGGGTAAATCGTGGACAATTCCCACCGTCTGCAGCTTAGAACAGCAGTGGAATATAAACATCAAATTATTTCCTTGCAGGGTCCAGGCAGCTGGTTCTCGTGTACATACCAAGGCTTGAATCCTGACTACGGCTTCCAGCGAGGTTCTGTGTTTGTGCTGTGGAATTTCTGAGCTGTAACACGCTGTGGGTGTTTGTGTGCATTTCATTAACCCAAAGAGGTCACAAAGCAGGGAATGCTATTTGTATTTATTCCATTCAAGCAATTTATAGAACAGGGTCTATATAATTAAACCAGAGAAGTCCCCTGGCACTTTACAAGCTTCTGTAGTTTGCCTGTAAACTTCAGAGCATATTTCTTTAGCTCTGCTGGTGGCATTTAATTTTCAGCAAGGCTTCAATAGCAGGGATGCAATAGGAGCTACTGTAATGTAACCCCTTCAAAGCTAAATGAAGATGAAAGATGTGCTTGGTTTTCCTGACCAAGGTATGTTGTTATTGTAGCAGAGCTTATTATCTGCATGTTGTATGTGTCCAGCCAATTTGCATTAATTGGAATTACTGCTTCAATGAAAGGGTTAATCACAGTGCCACCCTGTGAATATAAATGACTGCATCCCTAAATGAGCAGTGAATTTCAATGAAGCCGTATCGGTATTTATTGGCGATTCCTATCGATGCAACAGATGAGCCCATCAACTTGAAGGATGTTCCAGTGATTTCTCAGCCCCTCCGTGTGCGAGTGCGTAGGCAGCAAGGAGCATCTCAGGCTTCACAGCTCGCTCTTGCTTGTTAGCTCTTTTTTTTATTCTATTAATTAAATGCTGTGGAAAGTGGTGGTGTGGATTCCTCACCAGGAGTTTAGCTTCTGATGATGTTTTAGTGGGATGCAATGCATTATAGCTATTGGGGCACTTGACAGTGTGACATTTTGTAAGTGTTGCTGGTACCCGGGATGTTGTAGGCCAGACCACCCATGAGATATCCAAGAACTGCATTGACTCCCCCCCGTGACGATTCATTAAAGATATCTGTTAAAACAAACAAACTTTTGCTGGGGAGCCTCAAAATCAGCTTTGCCAACTTGGAATTAAGCGTGGGAAATCAGGATGTCATTGCTTGACCACGCGGTCATCACGATGTTTACCCTTGTCTGTGGGTAGATCCTGGGTAAAAGTCAGGAAATGAGGTCTTTAGAAAGGCAATGACAGTGGTTTCAGACAAAGAAAGTCTTTTGGTAAACAGAAAGACTGGTCAAATTTGAAGAGGAGATGATTTGGAGACACTTGTGCAAATGAACAAACAGTGGAGAGAAATTAAATTATGGACTTTTTCTTTTTTTTTTGTGCCCAAAGAGACAGCTCTGGCTGAGGCATTTGAAGCCAATCAATTTAAAATGAAAAGAGTGGAAATCTTTGTATTTTTTAGATCCTATGGCTTCAAGGTGCTGCCGAGAGCAGGAGCTCAGTAGGTTTTCTGAAGTGTTAAGAAATCTTTGTGGACACGTAATAATACCTAGTTTACATTAAATATTTACATTTAACTTAAGTAGGGACGTGGAGAGCTCTCTGAGGTGTAAGGCAATCTCTTACTACAGAGGTTAGGAGGAAAATCCCCATGGGTGCTGCTTATCTTCTGGGTCGTGTCTACATACAGTTTTGATTCTTCTGTACCTGGCAACATTCAACTCCATCCCTGGAAATGCTTGGGAATGAAGACTGAAGAATAGTGCTCAGGAAGAGGAATTTGTGCTTGATTATTCCCTGTGCATCAGATAAACTGTTTCTACCATCATGGCGTGAACGTGGCGCTGGTCGTTATCCTTTATAGGATCCTGGACTGAGAAGGCAATTGATGTGGTCCTGTGTAACAGCTACATCAAATCTGGGGATGTCTGAGATTTTTCTGGTTTCAGGTTCCTCTACTTTCTCAGAAAGGCGTGCTCTGATTCCTTAGTAATTTGTGTATAAGTTATTTGGGTCTGAGTTGGTTGGTGAGGAAGTTAAACCAGCCAAACTCTTTCCAGTGTTACAATGGTGTTATGTTTCTGAACTCATAAATATTCTTGACCAAAAGACTGCCTTTAGACAGATATTTTCTATATCCTCAGAGCCCTCTGCTTTCTGCAGAGTGCAGAAAGCTGTCTCCTTCCAGGTCTTGCCTGTGTTACTATTTTCTGTCAGAATTGTAAAATGGAAACCCAAATACCCACAGTAGCTCATGGAAGAGCATCCCCAAGGTGGTAGGTTTGATGCTTTGAAAGAGAATACCCAGGATATCAGACAGCAAACAACACCAGAAGCATCCTGACATAGCTTGCACTCCATGCTGCAAAATAAAACTTTTATTGGTGTCCTCTTGAATCGGTGATAGGGTAATAAAATCAGCAGCTTTTCTGCAACCTGGTAAATTAACAGCCAGCGTGCAGACATTGTGTTTGATGCACACCTCTTTAAGGAGTCACATCAAGAGCTGCTTTGCAGATCTCTCAAACTTCAAGGCAATATGAAAACTTCATGGTGGGGTTCCCCCTGGGTGCAGAGGCAGAACGTGGGGATGGTGGAAGGGCTAGAGGCTTTGTACATGGAAGAAGGGTGCAGTGGAAGGACAGACACCACCTTTACATTCCTGGTCTTCCTTTGCTTCAATTTCCCGTGTTCCCCCACCATCCTGCTGCTTCTATCTTGACAAGGTGTGTAAACTGGGATAGGGCACCTCCGCGGACAAGAGGTAATAGTTTTAATTCTCTTAGGGAGGGAAATGAGGCTGGACTGAATAAGAAAGACCTCGGAGGCTGTTTTTCAAACACAAAGTGATGCTGGCAAACTGCTGGCTGAAAGGGAGAGACAGAACTTGTGTGGTTAAACGTGCAGAGAGAGCCCAGTCTGAGTTTCCAGCACAGCCTTAGTGTCGGTTTGGCCGGGGCACACGGATGGACGATGTACATTTCAGTATAAGCAGAGCAGTTAGTCCAGGGATTACTTTTACTCACCTGAGTGCTCTTCTTTCATCTCGAAGCTGACAGCACTGCTGGGAGCTCTGGATCCGAGTCTCCATGCTCGGCGTACCTGCAGTTCCAGTTATTTCTTCCTTGAACCCAGCAGAGTATCTCGGAGAAGCATGTTCTAGCTGTTTGTTTCTTTTTGCATCTCTATCTTCTCCCCTCTCCTCCTCCTCACCCTTGATGAGCCTCGAGAGGAGAAAGAAATCACCATTTTGATGGAGTGCTATTCTTCCAGCGGCCGTCTCGCGCTCCTGCACACACAATCAAAGTTAACAATGGGCCTCATCGGTGGAGCGGGCCAGGCAGCAAGAGATTGATTAGAGATTGTAGGCCTCTGTTAACTCCTCGTTTTTGTTAATTACAAGTTATTTTATTTTTTATATTTTGTTTTCCATTTGCCCATGTGGTTGCTGGAGACTTGATTTCTGCTCGGGTCCGGGAGCACCCGCTCGCCCTGCCAGCGCGGTGCTTTTTCCTGCCGGATGATTGTGCTGGGGTTCCTGGGAGGGTCAGCAAGGACCCATCTTGGGTTGCACTAATCAGCAACTCTAAAACAGAAGCTGTTGAGCAATCTGTGGTGTTACAGCATCAAATTCTGTGTTTAAACATCCTATGCATTTGTTTTCTTTCAGATGTTGTAGCAGCCTGTTCCATGTTAGGACCTAACTTTAATTCTTGCTGCTGTCTTCATCTTGTTCTGCTCTTTCTCATGCCTTTTTTTTCCTCCCAACATAGTGTCTGTCTTGCTGCATGAGCTTCCTTAAATAACTGCCTATCCCCTAGGGCAGGGTAGGGTTGGGGGTTTTTTCCCAAATTAAACCCATCGCCTCAAGAATAGTTGAATTGGGGGAGACCTAACAGAAGGTTTTCTTTTAATGCAGTGTTTCTGAGCAAAAAGATGCTGCTCCAAGTCTTCAGGAGGTTGGGCTGAAGCCTTGTTCCAAGTGAGCAAAGTTTATGCTCTTTCTCTGCCTCCGTTTCCCATCTGTACGAGGGGGAGGATGCTCCTGCCAGTGTCACTAGACTGTTGTGAGGATAAAGAGACCGTGCTGATGGGGACAGCAGAGCAGCTTTGGGCTGGGGACCACGCTCCCCTGGTACCCCTCAGTCTGGCACGATACCCGTTTCCAGCCTGTTGGCACCACTCGTTCCCCTTCCCTGCCCTGCCTGTGAGTCTGCTGGGGTAGATAGACCCAGCCATGCTTTAATTAATGCAGATGATGCCGGAGAATTATTCCGGTGACCGAGTCTTTCCTGACAAGGGGCAGGATGAAACACGTGAAGCCCTGTGAAAGCTCAGAGATTTGTCTTGCTGATGGGTGCAGCGGGTACCAGGGATGAGTTCAGGCTTCCCTCTCTGCTGAGTGACTGACGGGTTACACCGTGGGGCACACGCACAGCCCCTCGCTTCAAAAAACAAGGCCTGTTTTGGGGCAGAAAACGTGAGGTTGGCTCACAGATGCCATCTGAGATTCAGGCTGTTCCTTTGCTTTTCCTTGTTTGCTTTGTAATCATGGGCTCCCGGCCACCAAGTTGCTTTTGCGTTTCCCTTCCCCGTGCTCCATCGCACCCCAAGGACACGGTGGTGCTGGGGCTGTAACCCCCCGATTTCCCTCTTGCAGGTGGTGCCCTGAGCTCTCCCTCTCCCTCTGCACTCCCCTTCTCTTGGCAAAGGAGATGGGCGCTTGAAAAAGTCAGTTTTCAAGTTATTTCCACAAATTCTGCGTGTGATTTCAGCCACCGTCACTGATGGTACTGTTTGTGGCCTCATCCAGGCAACAGGACTCAGTAGCCATCCCAGCTGAAGGACCTCAACATGTTTCCACAGCTTCTGCAATAACAATAAGTAACCAAATTACTGGAATACACCTCTTTTTTTTCAATTAGTTTGCGATTCACCTCACTCCAAATCCTTTTTTCCTTCATTAAAATATCTCTTCCTTAATGAAATGGCAGAGACAGCCTGTGCTTTCCAGGGAGAGTCAAGTGCACCAACACGGAGCAGGGGTCACCGATGAGAATTTAATTAACCCAGAACACCCAGGCTGGTGTAGCACGATGTGTGGCCCTGGAGGGATGTGTGGTGTAGGACCTCATGCCACATGGCATTGCCAGGTGACCCGGCACCCAGCACAGAGGCTGCCACTGGGTCCCAGGAGGCAGAGCAGACCCTGGCTGACTTACCTACTGCAATAAAAACCTCTTTGCATTTTTTAACTTCTCCCTGTGCTCCCAGTACCCGCCTGATTGCAGTTTGCTGAAGAAGAGTTGTTCTTGTCGCTGGCCATGCCTGCTCTCCCCACGGGGGGGTCTCAGGAGTGAAGGAGGTTGGTGTCTGCCCGCTGCTCTGTTTGAACAGCTTACAAAGGGCTGTGTGGGCTGAGGGGACTGTGTTTATGCACCATGAGATGAAAATGCCATCAAATAACAGATAAAGCAGAGGGGACGTAAGCAAACCCCTCCTGGATTCTTATTCCCGACTCTGCTGCTCAATGGCCACAGGGCTTTGCTCCAGGTCACTCGACCTTTCAAATTTCTCAGTCCCTCTCACCCGGGTGCGGGATATTGCCATCCATGGGGGGTTTGAGAAGCTTTTCAGAACGTTCTGCCGTGAGGAAGCTGTGTGTGAGCAGGTTGGAGATATGAGCAGAGCTTTTGTTCTCGGAGAACAGATGCGGCACGTTGTCCCTCAGACACACGGTGCAGCCGGCGTGGGGTGGCACAGCCACTCCTGTCCTCTTCTGTGGGTACCCGCAATCTATAACTGGTATTAAATCTCTCCATTTTATTTTATTTATTCATTTCAGTCTCTGGTCGTTTCAAAAGATGTTCTACTGGGAGCCTGTGTGATTGGGTCCCTTGAAGGAAAAGGCCACGCCTTCAAGTCCAGGCAATGGGGGAGTACAAAGGTTTTGCTGCTGCACACATGAAATAGGTGTCAAAAAGCTACTTTGACCACTTGTGATCCCTCATGGACATCCCTGAAGGCTCCTTGTAGCTGGCTGTGAGGACTGAGAGATGGTGCAGAGGCCATGCAGTCAGAGCATCACTGAGGGAGTTGGAGATGGCTTTTCTACCACCCCTTCACCTTTTCCCTGTTTGCTTCAGGAAGAGGTTTGTGCATAGACCTCTAGGAAAAGCAGTCAGCTCCAGGAGATGACTCCAAGGTGAGGTACAGCTGGTGACATCCACCAAAGCACCCACCAGCATGGGAGAGCCCCAGGTCCCAGCAGCACTGCTCAGCCTGCGCAAAGCCACCAGCCAGAGCCAGTGGCAGCCGCTGCCTCTCTCCTTTCTGGAGTAAGCAGCACGTTGTTTAAGTACAAATATAATTAGGACTTATCTCTTGCTTCGGGAGTTATAGCTACAACCCATGCTTGACTGGGGCAAGAGATGATCTGATCTCAAGGGAGGAAATATAATTAGTGAGGGGAGAGAGGGGGGTGTTTGTGTATATAAAACCCTCTTCACAAATATGGAAACAGAGCAAAAGAGTCCCATGGTGGGAATGGTCTTGAGACATCTGTTGTCCTCATCTGAAGAGTGGATCTGAGCTCACGTAAAAGTCTTCTTCTTTGTTTGTTGTGAATGTAAATGCTTGTGTTGCGCCCTCAGCCAGGATTCCAGAGTTAAGAGGTTCCAGCCTAAAATAATTTTGGATAACGAGGTGGTTGGTCCTTTCCCACAGGACTTGGATGATGAGTGGGGGAACAGTGAGGAGCAGAGAATCGGTGTCGTGGCCAAAAGGCCACCATCGGGGTGAGGTGGGAGCCAGGATCTCATAGCCATGAATTCCTCTGTCATCCTTGTGTTGCTTCCACGCTTCCAAGTCTAAATGCTCAATTACTACATGGTTCTCAACCATGAAGTTGCATAAATCGGTTAATAGGCTTTTTCTCAAACTGGCTTGCCAGTTAAAGATAAGACCCCGCATTTCAAAGCAGCTCTTCTTCATGGGATCCCATCTCTGCTGCGTTTGGGTGTTCCCTGAGACCTTTACCTAAACAGAGGTCTCTTGCAGCAGCTTCTTGAGCAACCACTTGTAGGAAAGCACAAAATAACAATGGCTGTGAGTGTTCTGCTTTGCTCCAAGGCATCCCACCTCTGTTTGGAGGCAGCTGGAGAGGGTTGGAAGCGCATCAAGCATTCAGTCATAGCATTTCTTGATATTTGATGCACTTCACAGCATCGGGGAGCCTTGAGCACGAGGTGCCACGTGGGTTCCCCGCATCACCACAGCTCCTGTCAGTGTTGCAGGATGAATCTGTTATTCCTGGTGTTCTTGTCACCATGTTGGGTCTGTGGAGCGGTGACAGAAAGCAGCAATGAACTGCAAATCCCTCTGGAGAGCTTTGTTATGGGCAACGGTGCAGTGATTCCGGTGGAGTCCTACCCCGTGCTATAGTTTTCGCAGCTCTGCTCTTTACATCCTGTAAACTTAAGGAATTAATCTCTAACATGGATATAGATTAATGTTAGGGTTTAATAATGTATTAACTATCTTTATTTCTATACATGGAAATGGCAAAAAACCTACCCTGTCTCGCATTTGCTTCAAACAAACCAATACATGAATCATCCCAACTCCATGTGAATGTTCATGGTAAAAGCAGGTGACTTAGTAACTATGTCAGGACTTTGGATTTAATGTATTTTCTCTTTTGCCAATAGCATGAGAACACCCTTTGAGGAAGAAGTGCAGAATGGTATCTTATGTCAAATCTATCGTGGAAGGCTTCAGAGCTAAATCACGTATTGCTGCTTTCTCCTCTCTGGAGGAAGTGTAGAATTTGAGAGCTGAGGATGACCTCCAGCTTTGGTAACTCCCAAGATTGTCTTTTGATGGCATCATTAGCTCCTGGAAGAAGACAAGCCTGTCTGCCCAGATCTTGGAAGGGATATATCACACTGAAGCTTAAAAAAAAATTAATTTGTCCATAATCTGTATTCAATTTCAGCCAGAGCAGGTGGCTGGTAACGGTGGATCTATCTCAGCCGCGTTCTGGGGAGCTGACATAAATTTCAACCTTAAACTGAAGGGTTTGTCTGCCCTAATGGAAAGCTCTGGAGAGCGTTGCATGTACTGGCTCTCACAGAAGGGACTGTTTGTAGGTGATTTTTATATGAAGCAGGAGTGGAAGAGGTGCACGTGGCATGAGATGGAGGTTTATAACCACGTTGGTGCCTTCAGTGATGAGTTCTTGCACCATAGCTGTAATGAATCTTAGCACTCAGATGTTGGTTTGCTGATCCCTGTGAAAACTCCTGTGTTTCTGGGTGTTGAAAGGGCCCAGCTGACAGTCACAGGGGGGCCCAGAGGTTTCGGACGTGTGTGTAGACAGCTGTCCATCACCATATCTCCCAGGAGGTGCTCGGACATCTGTGCACGTCTCTGTCGGCAAGAATCTCACCGCGTTGTCCTGGGAAAGCACAGGAGATGTCCTTGGTTTTTTGGCAGAGTCTCTGCAGCCCAAAGTTGTTTTTCTTCATATAATTCCATTAGAGTGATGACAGTTTCAAGTTGGAACAGTAAAAGACCTGATGAAAGGCCCACTCTGTAAGTGGGGAAGATGGACAGAGTGGAAGCAGTAACTAGCAAGGTAATAGACGGTGATGGATCTATAATCTCCGAGGCTGCTGTAAGCAGTAAATTCCTAAATAGTGTCCTTTCAGCCTTAACCTATTTATTTGCAAAGTGCTAAATTTAATTTTCCTTAGTCTGCAGGAAAGCAGCATCCCAGGAATAAACCTTTAGCCCAGCCAAGAAGCTGTGCCAAAGTGCTTGTTCCAGCACTTCCATTTCCTCTCCGCACGGAGCGTCGGGGCCGTGCGTCCCAGCACGTCACCTCTGGGCTCCGTTGGTGTCACGAGGCAGGAGCCAACGCTGCCGTGAGGTGGGATGTATTCTGCCCTGAAACTCTTTTTGGAAGGGGAGATTTAATAGCCGCAGGCTCAGTAAAACCTAATTTGCTAATGTTGCAGGTACTGATGGTCTGTCTGTCCTGCAGATATAGGGCCATGGTGCTGAAGGCTCCCAGCTCAGAGTAACCTCAGGAGCTGAACAGCACATAAAAGCCTGTATATTCTGAAACTTCCACAGAGTCACATCTTCAGGAAGAAAAGCAGCGAGTTTTCCAAGCAACCCACATTTTGCACGTTTGCCCTACGAAGTTTCAGTCAATGTGGTAAAAAGTAGGTTTCCATGTGTTGGTTTCTGTTCCTGGTTGCGCTGTGATGGTGATATATGCAGTGTGGGTCCTTCTAGGATTTTCTCCCAGATTAATGATATAGTAGAGTTTTTAGAAATGTTGCTCTGGTAAAATATTTCAGGAGCAGACACCCAGTGTCTGAGTCCAGGCATTGCCTCTGAGTGAGCTTTCGGAGCTCCTGTAGTTGTCATGACCCCAACAGTGTGCCACGTGGGCTGGCACTAACCCTGGTGCTTCGGAAGAAAGTCGGTTCTCAGTTTCAGAGCTTTGCTATTTTTCTGTCTGCAGAGGAGTTTCAGCAGAGTTCCTCCCAGCGCTTCCCCTTCCTCTTCATCCCTTCCTCATCCCCATGGCAGCAGCACCAGCAGCGCTGCGTTGGCAGATGGAGAGGGTCCTGCCAACGCTGCGCTGGGTTCCCACCACGTTCTGAGCCTGGTGCCGATATGTGAATGGGAAGATGCTGCTTCCCAGGGATGGAGGAGTTTGCCATCTTTATTCTGCTTCAAGGCTTAGTTGGGTTTTTAATTGGTAAAGTGCCATGGAGAAGGCAGTCTTAATTGTGTGTGTTTGTTCTATTTTGCCATTTTTTAGCAGCTTAGGAATGATGCCGGTATCTGTAGGTTTATATCCAGCTCTTCCTCCTATCTAAATCTGGAGAAGGGTTCTGAGCTCCTCAGCTCCGTGTGCTGCTCAGAGCTCTGACTTCTCTCATGTTTGTTTTTAAAATAAACAAAACTAAGAGTGCCAGGAATTGAGGGTGGAGAATTACACAGGCTTTTTGCCTGCTTCTTCCTTGGATGCGGAGCTGATGGGAAGGGTAGCTCTGCTGCAGCTGGGAAAAGACCTTCCTGAGCTGGTACAGAATTTGCAGTGGGGGTCTCTTCCCCTCTGGAATGGGGAGAAATTGCCCCCCAAGGGGTGGGTGCTGTGTGATCTGGCACCCTTTCCTTTCTAGTTCGCAGGTTCCTTGGCTCTTGCTCTTTCCACTACTAGATGTGGGTGCAGATGAGAAAATAAACCTTGTTTGGGAGTCAAGAAGGTGCCTGTCTTCGAGGGCCTTCCTCTGCCGTTCTTTCATTTTAAAGCACATTGTCATAGAAAATTTATTAGCCATGCTGGAAGTCTCTCAGCCTACAGTCAGCTTGCCAACGAGTAATAGACCTACAGAGTTGATTAATATTTAGATTTGGAGATTTTTTATTACCCAGGGAATTGTGTAGAAAGCCGTGAGTACTTGAGCCTTGGAATAACCTGGGGTTTGGTCCAGACTGAATCGAGTGTTGATGAAGTATTATAGAATCATAGAATGCTTTGGGTTGGAAGGGAAGACCTTAAAGACCATCCAGTTCCAACTCCCTGCCATGGGCAGGGACACCTCCCACCAGACCAGGTTGCTCAGCTGAAATGGCTTCTCCACAGAAGCAGGACTTGATCAACCTAAAACTACATTTTCCTACCAGATACGTCCCCCTTGAGCTGGATCTACAGGGAGGCTTCTCATGCAGGGGGTGAGTGGGCAGCGTACCAAAGGCCTTCAAACTGCAGAGGGGCATCTCCAGCTTGCCTGAGCTGCTTCCATCACTCAGGGACTGAAATTTTAATCATTGAATTAATTTTTCAGAAACCAAAGTGCAAATCTGTACCCCCAGTGGCGTTAATAATGAATGCAGGGAAGAAAGACGTTAGAAGGAGAAAGAAGGGCTAGGAAATTTTAGGGTTGAGGAATTAAATTATTATTATTATTTATTTTGAAGAGACAATGGATGGGTTGGATCTCCTTGTCCCTGGGCCTTTCTGCTTGTCTTGTCCATGCTTTGTCCAACAGAGTCTGCTTCATTTCTATCCGAGGCATCTTTCGAATACCTTTCCCTCTCTGCTTATCTTCGCCTGGGTTTTCTTTTCTGGGGTAAAAAGCCAGATGTGGTGCTGCTCCTTGTCTCCAGGGTGGGGAAGGATTGGGGGGGTTTGGGTCGCACCGTGGGGAGGGGAGCAGGAGGCTGCGGGGTTCACCTCCAGATTTATAGAGGACGAGGCCTGAACTGCAGCCAAGATGCCCGAGGTTCCTGCCTCGCTTTTGGCTCCTTCCTTCCTCTCTCAAAGAGCGTGCGGATTTATTTTTTTCCCCCCTAATTAAAAGTATTATATACCAGAAGATTAATTAGAAACGAAAGTGGTTTGTTTTTTTTTTTTTTTCCCCTCCATTTGTGTCAGTGGAATCAGCCTGTGCCAGGCGACTGCCAGAGGGAGCTGGGATTTCTCCCTTTAATGGATTCCAGGCAATTTGCCTCTGGACAGCTATCTTCTAAATAATGAATTCTTCACAGATTTTCCCAATTCTCAGGCAGCGCAGGTGGTCTTCAGTTCAACCATCCCAAACAAATCTGGACACAGCAGGGCGTTCCCACCCTCGGTCACCGCATGAAAGGGGCAATTCCTCACCTTCCCCCTCCCCTCCTCGTTGCGTGCATCACGAAGGCCACCTACAGCTTAGGTTTGTACCTCTATTTATTTGAAATCCCATTGAGCAAACACAACCATGCTCTGCCATTCCCCCTCCCTGCCGCACGGTGCTGCCACCAAAGCCACCGCAGTGAATGGGCACCTTTGCAGAAGGTCTTCTGGTCAGATGGGCTGATGTTCTCCAGAGCATGTAGGGTTGTTGCGGGCAGCCAAGGCTGAAGCCCGGGTGCACGTGTGTGTGATTTCAGGACACTTCTAAGGCCTTTGTGCTCCTCTCCAAGGCTCACAGTAAGAGGATGATTCTTTGAATTGTTACATTAATCATCAAAAATGAGGATTTGGTTCAACGGGTGCTCCGCAGAGACCAGCCTGGAGGAGAAATCCTCTCCCAGAAGGAAAGCTATTCTTGAGTTAAAAGCACCCGAGAGTGATTTATGCAGCGCAGGGAATTTAAAGTGGCCCTGATGCCAGGATGAGTGTCAGCCCACAGGAGGATGATGTAGCCTGAGGGCTTCTCTTCATGTCGTGCCACTTGCCCCGTTTATTTCCTTTCTGTTCAAATTGAAGTGGCGACTGCAGGAAGATGAAGGTGAAGGTCCCCAGCTGCAGAGAGCTCCCGTGGTCATCAGCCACCTGGTTCAGAGACGGGCTGGGGATTGCTCCAAGAACCTTTTCTGTGGCTCTAAATACAGCAGCTAATGACACCTTCCTCTCAGCGGGAAGAAAACAGAATTACTAAACTTGCAATTTGGCACAGTGGGAGTGTGAGTTTGTCCTGCCAGTTTCTTGTTGCTATATATTTCCAAGATATTTTTTTTGGATGCTTTTTTTTTTCTCCCAAGCAGGTGGAATCCAGATCAGGGGGGTTCATTTTAAGGACTCAAATTATGCGTCTGGAAGGCACAGCCCCAAAAGGAAAAGACTGATTGCCTCTTGCAAGTCACCCGGCATAAAACGGAGAACGTGCGGGTTCTCTGGGAAATGCCACCTGTCTTGGCCTTATGACTAATGTGTGGTGATGTCCCATTAGGGGCCAGGTTCCCAGGACCATGTTGAAGGAGATGTATATATTTCCATATAATTTTAATCATTTTGACTTAGGGTTTAACTTTGTGCTCGGCAGGCTGCGCAGGGGTTCCAGGAGAATACTGGTTTAGATGGCTTTGAGGGCAAAAGAAAGAAGACGACTGAAGGCAAGGTTAGAAATAGCTGAACGTTTCCAGTTGAGCAAGTTTTACGGTCATGTGCTGTGATAATTGAAGGTTTGCTGTTAAATGCTTGGAGTCTGTGCTGGAGAAGAAAACACGTCCCCGGTTAGAGATCTCTGCGGTGTTTTGCTGCCAGTGCGTGGAGGGAGGATGTTCAGAGGGCAAGAGGTGCTGTTTGAAAAGAAATGCAAGGAGCAATAATGTGACAGCTTTCGGGGTAGGGTGCGTTTTGTAGAGGAGCCATTCATCTCCAGGGGCTTTGAAGGCTCATCTTGAAGACGTGTTAAAAATTCAGATTAATTTTTCCAGCGATGCCTGTAGTGGACCTGTTGAGTTGCTCTTGCCCTGGGAGTTCTAGAGGTGTGGGGGGTAAAACAAGTGGGTACTGAGAGGTAAAACCATCTGCCTTTCTAGTTTCCCTTCTACGTCTGCGTATGCTGTTGCCCCAAATCTCTGTCATAGTGCTGGGGACAGAGGACTGTCACCAACTCTGACTCATGAGATGTGCTCGAAAAGCTGATTTCTGCAGCCAGAGCGCTTAGGGCAAGCGACCGCCTGATTTCTGGAGCAGTGACTTGCTTTAATGTTCTTATCAGCTGTTTTCCAGTCTTTGTTAAAAGAGGTCAAAGCTCATCCCCCTGGCTGGAGACTTCTTGAGCATGGTACTTTTTATTAGGGCAGTTCCATATCTTGTAATTAGGGATGTAATTCCCATCTCTGTAGAGAGCCAGCCTATAGCCTGGGTACCATTTAAAGAGTTTCATGAGATAAATTAAGAGAGGATGGATTGAGCAATACAATGAATTTCAATGGAGATCACTTGCCTGAAGTCCTGCAGGTGTTTCAGATGAGATATGAAAAATAAATACATTCCCTCGTCTTCTTTCTCTTTCTTTTCCAGAGTAGGCAAGCTCAATCGCATCGTTCTGGGTGCCATGCAGTAGCCGTGGGCTGATGACTTGAGGCCCAGTGTTTTGAGAGGTCACCTCATCCCCAGGTCCCTGCTACAGCAGCTGGGAAAATCTGTGTTTCTTTTCCTCTCTGACATGGAAGTATAAAGATTTTTGCCTGTGAAGGTACCTGTGTCTTAGCGAGTTGCCGTTGCAGTACATCTGAAGAGTCAGATTTTGGCAAGCTTCAAAGTATGATGTAAGAGATTTTTACTTAATTTAGCACTTCGTTAACTTCACTATTTTTCCTCCCCCCTTACCTACCCGAGGGCAGCAGTGCTTACGGTGTTCTGCAGGGAGTTCTACAGTTTATATGCTTTGTATAAAATCATTTATGTGAGTGCAGAATAAATCAATCAAACTTGAAGGAAAAAAAAAAAAAAAGAGGGCAAGCAATCAACTTTGGGCTTGAATAAAGGAATAGGTGAAATACCGAAAGAAAAGAAGGACAAATATGATGAATTGAGGAGAAAACTAGAAGCCAAACTGCCACACAAAAAAGGAAGGAGAAAAGAGGGAAAGAATAGTGGTAAGACAGAAAAATCAAGGGAAGGCCGGACATAAAAGTTAATGCAATGTATTTTCCTCTGTAATTGCATTCATTTGAGATAGATTTGTGCCAGGCACTTTTTAACGCCAGGCATTAATGAGAAAAAGGAAGCAAGAGTTGATATCCATAGTGGTCGAGAAGATAGAACTGGAAGCAAATTGCTGCCGTTCTCGGTGGGCATGGATATATTTAGCATCACAGTGTATGGTATAGAATACATGCCGTTACAGGCTTACACAAAGTCTTTTGAGTGAAGATCTCAAAGCTCATTGTGTTAGTTCCAACACAGTATCTCCCAAATTCTTACACAGTCTCTGGTGTTGGGAGCCGGAGTTGGCAGTTCCTTCTGTCTTCGTGTTTTTATACAGCACATGTCAACATGGAAGCTGGGTTAGATGTGCACTCAGGAGACCCGTCCTGCCATCTTCATGTACTTCTGGTCCCCACAGCCTTCTTTGGAAAGGGGTTTTGCTGCCACCTGGGTTATCTTCAGGTGTGGAGCTCTGCACAGTCTGTCTTGGAGGAAGGAAGCGCTAATTCACAGAATCACAGAATCACAGAATTGTGGTGGTTGGAAGGGACCTCTGAG
>JAOXJM010000071.1:2545740-2558445 GCA_026413425.1 Tringa solitaria | reverse complement strand
GAAGCCATTGCCCCTTGTCCTGTCATCTGTAACTTGGGAGAAGAGACCGACCCAATTCACCGCACAAACAGAGCGTGTTTCCTCTGCAAATTTGCATTTGCCTTCCTTGCTTTCAAAAAATCATCCTCCAACCAGCTGATAGTCGCGTTGCCCCCATAGTCCTGTTAATAACCTCACTCTCATGATGCCCAATGTACTGCGTGTGGGATGTCTCAGCAGGGCAGCTTGCACCCCCTCATCCTGAAAAACCACTGTATAGATTTTACTGGGAAAAGGGGAAAGGAAAAGGATCTTCGCGGGGATTACTGACGATTTACCTTCCTGCATGTATGGCTGAAAAAGGTGGAAAGCTGGTGCGTGCATAGACTGCTGCATCACCGACAGGTAGGAAAAATGCCCTGAAATTATTCACACTGGCTCCTGGCAGGAGCTCGGAGTCTGGTGGATTATCCACCGAGGCAGAGAGGAGGTGAACAATAGGGGTTTAATTTCAGGAATGTTTTCCCTGCCTCCAGCACGTCT
Organism: Tringa solitaria; assembly: GCA_026413425.1. NCBI lineage: Eukaryota > Metazoa > Chordata > Aves > Charadriiformes > Scolopacidae > Tringa > Tringa solitaria. Next base: position 2,557,923 of record JAOXJM010000071.1, on the reverse strand, counting down.
CTCCAGCTCACGTTGCCCGTTCCCTGATTGCCCTGTAATCTCGCTCGTTACTCCCTGGCCGTAACCTCCTCTCCCCCTTTTGGCAGCGGAGAACCAGCAGCCAATTTGTGTCCAGAATTAAGGTTGTGACCCTCTCCACTTCCCTCCGCACTCGGCGGCTGCTGAAGGAGGTACGCAAAGACTCTCTCTACTAATTGTTAGAGATGAAAAATTTCCGACCCTAAACTACTTGCTGAGATATTCTGGAGTTTATTTTCCTCTGTGCAGCAACAGTTTTCAGCAAGGGCGGAGGAATGATTGCTCCTGGAGTTTATTGGAAGTGCTTGGTTTTAAAAGAGCCTGAAATATGATGGGTGTCAGACAGGAGATGGCTGGTCGCTCTCCCGATGAGGAGATGTGGTTGTCCTCGATGCGTTTCATCTGCATTTTGGGAAGTGACAGTGGTACCCAGGAGCTGCGGCTGACACTACATTTGCTCTTACCTGTTTAACTGCTGATGCTTCAGGAGAACTGCTTGTTAGGGAAGGCAAAATTTCTTTTCGGAGAGAAGGATGGGGATTATTCTCCCAGCTGAATAGAACTGCGAGTTTTGGGCACAATTGACCCATTTGTACTCGCAAACGTACAACAGCTTTGTAGTTGGTAATGACTTCTGTCAAATTCTTTTATTTTATTTGTCACTGAACTGTCGGCTTATAGAGGAGCCACAAAGGCTCCTTGTTGGTAGAAAGATGGCTTTAAGTTGCTGAATCATTACAAGCATCTTAATGCAGAAGGAACTAATCTTTTTATCCCAGGCTGGCTTTGGGCTCTGCTTTCCCCCAGGACCTGGATGTTGTAGAGGAACAAGAAAATTAGCCCTCAAAAGAATACTTTGCAGTGTGTGAAGCAATCCTCCGTGCTCCCCACATTTCCAAAGGCTGCTGCTTGCGGGGCTGAGATGTTGCAGTGTGGAAAATATAGGTGAGAGCTGGAGGAACACCCAAGATGTCCACAAGGACACAGAGGGCACTTCCCATTGTTTTATGTTTACAAGAATATGTTGTATGTGGTGTTCAAAACTGTGGATAATTATATTTTGCAATGAAATCTGTGAACATCTGTTCCTCTTCCTTTCTGTGCCAAGTCCCAACCTCAGGAGTCCATGTTGTCTCCACAACAGTCAGATAGCACATTTGCCCCCTAAACTAAGTAGAGGTTGCAAAGCAGGAGAAGAAGCCTCCCAGGAAAAGGATTTTTCTTTTTTAAAACTTTGAGGAGCATCTGTGCAGGGAAGAAGACAGGGAAGAGAAGAGGAATGCAGGGCATGGTTGGCAAGCTCAGAGAAGGTATGGTCCACCACAGTGCCCTCACTGAGTGATGTCCAGTTCTGCTGTGCCCCATTGAGCTGGGAACAAGCTTCATGGCACCACTGAGATGCCCCAGCTGAACTGCCACTGAGTGATGAACAATATTCATGGATTAACAACTTGATTGGAGTTGGGTGTGTGCTTGGCAATGGGGTTTATAACTGCTATGCCTCAAAAAAAAAATATATCATGTTTTTAATGCCTCTTGCTTTAGCAGAAGTTTGAAGGTCTGGTGGAATCCTGCGCTATAAATATTTATCTTCTGGCTCCCTTTTTTTTCCCCCCATTGGGAAAGCTCTTGGGTGATGGCAGAGATCCCATAGCAACTGCAGCTTTTCTTCTCTTCGCAATCAGAGAGAAAGGGTAACGATGGCTAGCGTGTTGCAGGGAAGAAGAATGTACTCCATCTAGGCTAGACTTGCAAAGAGTAAATTGGAGTGAAAATAGATTAAATCTTTCCATAGTTCAATGGCAAAAGAAAATCACCCATCATTTGCCTTCTATCTCCTAGGTGCATTAAAATGTGGGAAATGCTCAATCTCCAAAACCCTTCATTTCTTGACAGGCTTTATTCACTCTCTTTTCTCTGCTGTTTTTATTAATTTATTCTTTAAGGCAGTTCCTGCTGTGCCAGCTCCTTTTACTGCGTGGTGTAGAGAGATGTTGTTCATGGCTCTCGCACAAGGAATGCGGGATCCTGAACTCGGGGCTTGATGGATACTCTCCGGCTCGTCCATGTTTCTTTTCTGCCTTTTGCTTTAGGCTTTTGCAACATCCTTTGAAAAGAGAACAGCGGAAACAAAAAATCAAGGGTCGGAGGAGTTACCGATCTTTTCTGTGCCTTTTGTCGCGCGTTACAGAAGCCCCAACTAGCGAAGATGAAAAAGGAAATATCTCTGAACCTGGTCGTGCTGTGAAAGGCTTGGAGTGCTGATGATTAGTGATACGGCAGGATGTTCGGAACGGGGGAAGCCCTGACCTCTTTGAGGATGCTCCCAGCTTGAACCTTAGGGTTAAGTGATTTTTAAAGACACCTTCCTTGAAGGCTGTGACCTTGTCCTTCTCCTTCCATTTTCAGGCTTCAGGTTTATTGCTCTCCCAAGGAACTCCGAACGGTTGATTAACTTGTAACTCACTAGTTCTTGACACATTAAGCAGCAAATTTGACTCTAATTAACAGCTTTTATTAACCTGGGTTCCCCCTTCCCTCCTCCTCTTTCACTCTAGGGACTCCTCAAGCCTTTACAGGTTTTAAAGTTAAATTCATTTCTAAATTTATTTTTTTTTAAGTCATAAAAGCAAATGTGTGCAGACATTGGAACTCAGTGGGAGGACGTGTGTCTGGGAGAAGAGCATTTGGAAAGCAGACGTGGTCACCTGGAGAGAAGTGAGGGGTGGGATTATGGAGACAACTGGTGGCTGGCCACAGGGTTGGCTTGACACAGAAGAGGCAACCATGAAGGTCAGGTTTTCCTGGGCTACCCGTGTACTGGTTTGAACAGTTGCTTCAGAGCTGACAGGCTCAACCTCAAAGCACCACCTTTGTGTGCAACCTGGCGTGAAAAGCGCAAAGGGGCATGGCTGGAGCTCTTGGCCAAGTTGGATGACAGCTCTTCTGCTCAACCTGAGCCTGCTAGCCCTCTGCTGCCTGCAAATACCTGCAGGGAATCGAGTGAGCTGATAGAATTGGGTTTTGGAAAGTTACCCTGTACATTGTGTTTGTAGTTACCCTGCGCACATTCCAAAGGTGCTTCCAGGGAAGGCTGCTGGAGCGTGCAGCTCCCTGGGGAGCCCCCCACCGCAGTGCAAAGCTGGATGTTGGCCATGGATGGGGTGGTGAGGGACCGAGGATGCGCCTCCTCTTCACCAGAGAGATTTGCTCTGCTGCTCTGCTGGTTTCTCGGTGGTCAGCAGATAGCGCAGCTTGTTGGCAACCACACAGCCAGAAATTCCAGGAATCCCCCGACTGTGTCACTCAGTGACATTCCCCATCTGTGAAATGGGAGCAGTAATGACTCTGCTAGTTCCTCAGGGTGCTCCAGTTCTGGCGAGCAAGTTGCTGTTGAAGTGCTAATTTTTATTGGCAAGTTAGAGGAGGGGCTCAGGCTTGTTCAAACATAGAAAGATAGGTTCTTTTCAGTTTCCAAAACACGTTGTGGTGTAACCCTGCCTAAGAAACTACCACGGTATCTTTATAAAAGATGTTTTTCATAAGCTTTGGTAAATGTGTTTCACCACTGGCTTGCTGTGAATGTATCTAATCCAGTTTTGGACTTTTCTGAACTCTGGATCTGAGAGGCAGCCTGTGACAGTGAGCTCCAGAGGTCAGTTCAGGGCTTGAGAAAAGGGTTTTTCACATCTATTTAAAATTGCCATTCAGTTCCTCTGGGTACCATTTCCCCTCACGTCTGGCAAGAAAAGAGTAAATATCTTCATTATTCTGTGCTTTCTCTTAGGGTTTCTCCTTAACTGCTAAACAGCTGGTTTTATATTTTTGGTACCTAAAGCAAGTGAACCTCTCCCGTGATCGCTCCGCGCTGAAGACGAAGCGTTTTAGTGCTCCTGAGAGGCAAAGCAGCCAAGGTCAGCTCAGCGTCCCCCAGACCGAGCACGCCATATGCAGTCTCACCGCATCCCAGCTCACTCTCCCATGCAAATAGCTGAAGAATAAGTTAGAGAAAACCGGTCCTCGGGGGACGCCAGTGTAATCTTTTGCTACGTTGAATATTGATCATGTGTTGGACCTCCCTTTTTTTTTAGTTGCAGCCAGTTAATGTCTAGATTTGTAATAGCGCTCCGTCCCTTGCTCCGCTGCTCAGGCAGTTTTCTGGTAGCCTTTTTGACTTACTTTGTCATAGAGGCTTTGAAAATCCAAATAATTAAGCCTAATCCTCAAGGATTCTTTTTTTTTTTTTTTCCTTAAGAATTGTAGGGGATTCTACTAGTTTAAGAGAGGAATGGTTTTCTGTATTGGTATTTTTTTTTTCACCTGGGGGTTTATTGTTTCTTGTTTAGTTTTATTGGTACACTTTATTGGAAATAAGTTTTAGGGGCCTCGTATTCTCTGGATCACTCCTGAAAACCTTCTGGAGTCAGGCTACTATATTGCTCGTTCCGTGCCTGCTGGAACACACATCCAATTTTAAAGCTGATTTCTTTTTTAACAACTTCAGTACTTTCGGGTCCTCAAATATTATCCTGCCTTGGTGATTCATGATCCTCTAAGGATAAGAGGTGTGGTGTGAGGGAGCTTTCAGATGGTTTTACGAGGAGGGTGAAGTTGCCCAGTCACGGGGAGAGCAGTGCGGGGAACTGGCACCAGGATGGGGTGGTTCCATCACGGGGACCAGTGGAATCTGTCTCCTCTCCGGGGGGAAGGCTGAACTCCCTTCAACACGTCCCTTTGCTGACTTCAAAAAGGAGGATGGAACTAGGCTTCGTTTTCATGTTTCTGTTTATGGTGTTGGCAAGACTTGGCTTGAGCAGAGCCAGAGCAGAGGCCTTGTTATTGGAGCTGCGTAGAGAATAAATCAGGTGTGATCCTTGCACCGTGGCTGTGGGAAGTTCCTGAAGAGCAGTGATGGATAGTTGTCTTTGTCACATCCTCTCTGCTAACAAGAATAAGAGAAATAACGTTTCTCTTCCCTTTTCCAATTCTAACAACTCCAAGTCTATGTATTAGTCAAAAGGCATTACAAGGAAGCAAGTTACCTTGAGGGGTTCCCTCCAGACCTAAGATACCAGGTAGGAGGAAACTCATTAGAGATGCTTTGGTGAGTGGGCGTCGTGAGCACACATCTTCCAGGATGTGTTTTTAAAGGCTCTGTCTGAGGTTAATACCGCACTAGATCTCCTCTTTTGTGCTAAATTAGGCTAATATTTGAACAGCCTTCTTATTAATTTCTTTGTTAATTCCAGTGTTTATCGTCTACCGGTAACGTGTCTAAATCCCTGTGTGTGTTTTACTCTTGGAGTTTCTCTGGTGCAGGGGCTGGAAGTGGCCCTGCACCACCACGTGTCTCAGCGTAACCCCGGTCCATATTCTTCAGTATTAGAGATGAAGGTAAGCATTGATCCATACGGATGTCGAGGAGAACAGCCAACCCTCTGTTCTTATCCTCAGTCCCTTTTTCAAGCCTCTTGCGGTGGGATTGCCTTCTCCTGCTGAGAGTTTGGGTGATTTCGCTTCGGTTGGATTGCTGTCTGGTTTTATACACTCTCTCATTTTGTCATCTTCTCCTTATTTCCAATCTCTTCAGGACCTTTTTTGCTTTTCCGTCTCCCTTTCCTCAAGGCCACAGCTCCGTGCAGGTTAGAAGCAGCTGAGTTATTCCAGCTTCTGAAGGGTGTTTTAAATGAAACTGCGCTTAACGGTGATGCTGCCGGTACTCACTTTGATCCCTGCATCCAGGGACATTTTGTTATTTTTATGGTGTTCTCATCATGACATAAATTTAAAATAAGCATTTGTAGGGCAGTAGCGGATGCCTTGCTCCACTGTTCTGCTTGGGGTAGAAGATATGTCCATGAAGTGGGAGTGTGCAGGACTACACTGCTTTATTCTCTTAAGGTACCATGTTAGCTTCCAAAGTCAGGTAATTTCTCAGGGCTTGTAATATTTTTTTATGAAGAGCTTTAAATAGAAGTCATTAGACACTGTTGTTCAAACTTAATTAACTGTTCTGCTTACTGAATTACAGCGCAGTGAAGAGGGACGGTGCTGTGGGAAGGAGAAACATCTTACTAGATTTAGAAAAAAAAACATAAATAACTAGATTTAACACTTAATTAAAACACAGGACCTTTGGCAGCCCGGGTATCGGGTGGCCTTCTGGGAACTGAGGCTTTGGGGAGTGATGTCTCACTTCCCAGATCGCTGCAGACGTGGTGGGAATTCACAGGGGTGGGCTGTTGCTCCCAGGTGTGTCCCCCCAGCAAGGGCAAAATGTGGTTCTAACATATTCAGTCAGATTTTTGCACGTTTAGTCTAGCAGGAACCTGTAGCAGTATCAAATAAAAAGCAGTGGTCAGAGTTACAGCCCTGTTGGCAACCGTAGCTCGTGCTGCGGTCGCTGGAGAGCCCATGGTGTGCTGTCATCATCCTGTCCCATCGCTGTCACCAGTAAAGGAGGGCAGCTCAGGAGGGAGATGTCTTTCCTGTGGCTGAGCAGAGGATTGCAGTCCTGTCTGTGCAAGGAGGGAGTACAAAATTGTGTGGTTTTTAACAGGAGAGGCGGGAAATGTTGATGTCCTTCTGGAATGTAGTTATCTTGAAGGGAAACAGAGTTACAGCAACGTTATAATTTGAAGGTCTTGGAGAAAATAACATAATCAGAAAATGGATTTAGCGGGTGTTGACGTACATGGTTACCCAGAATTGGGTTTTAGGCAAAATGAAGTTGCCTGGAAGCCTCTGCAGGATTAAATCAGGCATATTCTGTATTTTGCTTTGATATTTAGAACAAAAGTTCTGGAAACAGCTAAGCCTTCCCATCACATTCAAAAGACCGGTGGTGTTTTGACACCTACTGCCTTGTAGTACCATGTCAGGTCTCACTGAAGTGTGGAGGAGCAACCTGGGGAGACCGTCTGACCAGGTCCCACTGGGAGAAGGCTTTCTTTTTAAAAAGTTTACAAAGACGTCTGTTGTGTATCCATCCTCTGGGAATGGGCGGGAGCACACCGGAGGCTGAAGGAGACGTCAGCGTCTCTGCAGAAAACAGGATTCATGGAGCTGTCTGAAAGTAACCCCTGTCTGTAGTGCCAGCAAACACTCGCCTCTGCCGTATGATCCACCTCTCCTTCTTCCCATGCCTTTGTCTGACCATCGCAAAACAATTTGGTTCTTTAACTTGGCTTTGGAGCCAGAGCAAGAGCTTACTACAGCTCTTTGGAGGCATTTTTACCTCCATTCCAGCCAACTAGATTAGTCTGCAGAGTGAATAAGAGCCTCAGCTCCGAGGGAGCTGGAACGTAATTACAGTAGATGAAGGGTACTCTCTGCAGCTCCTCCAAGAGTGCTGAGATTAGACTGTAATCATTGTTTGTAAGCAGACAGGAACGAGGGGTAATCAGCCAGGCAGCCCTGACGCCTTATTCCAGGAATTAATATTAGCTTCCTGAAGTAGCTCATCAATTCACACTTAGAGGAAACCACAGAAATCAACAGGTCCCCTCTTCCCACCGTGGGAATGGGCTGGAAGGATGCTGGTGAGGTCCCCTCTTCCCACCATGGGAACGGGCTGGAGGGATGCTGGTGAGGTCCCCTCTTCCCACCGTGGGAATGGGCTGGGAGGACACCGGTGGGCCACCAGTTTGGGGACCTCTGCGTTGAGCTGGCGCATGTGGAGCAGGAGAGAATCGGTCTCAGCTCCGCAGTCCCTGGTGGTCTACAAAGAGACTGGTTGATGCCACACCAGGAGGGAGCTTGGAAGCCTGGACCCGCAGCCCTGGCTGGTGGGTCGCTGCCCGCGGAGAGCGTGGGTTGGCTGCGCCGGGGAGGGAAAAGCGATGGCTTTTTTTCCTTTACCCTCATCTTTTCACCCCGCAGAGCTGCAGGGGGAGGGAGGGCCCGTGCTGGGAAGGAGCAGGGAAAGTTTCCTTTTGGTTTTGAAGAAAATCTCTGCAAGAGGCGCTTGGTGCTGCTTGAATCCTGGCCCTAATTATAAAGCCGGCAGGTCCCAGTGAGCCCAGCGAGAACATCGTGTACAGACAAAGCTAACACTAGGCAGCAAAAGTCTTGATGTTCCTCTGATGTGAAACGAGAAGAGAAGGAATAAAAGAGCTTGCAAATCCGGGCAGAAATCATTAGGGGAATGAGTGAGGGTGCTCATAAAAGCACTGGTCTTGGTAAAAAGCTGGAGGAGGAATCGGGGATGACAGAGGAGAAGCCCTGGTGCAGGTGATGGGGTGAGAATTGGACAGCAGTGTCCTAGTGAAAGCCCACAGCCCACGGGGGGCGTTTGGGTTTCAATAATCACATTTATTGCTTTCACCAGAACTTGTGGACCAGGTGGTAGGACCATCAGGGTACGAGAGCATTAGCCGGGTTGGATTCCCTGCTTTCAGCAGTTCTCACCACCGAGCCCTTTGCTTCCATCTGGTTTGGAATAAATCACCGACCAACCTATTGATTGTATCTCTCGCGGTGTTTTACATACATTAGTTATGAGCTTCTGCTTTTTAATGATGCTCCTGCTCTGACAACTCACTATATATGACACAGCTTTCTGGGTGGCATCGCTAATACTTCAGCAGCCAAAGGTTAGCGCTGTTATTAACCGCGTTAGGACTGGCTCTTGTGTGAAAAAATAAGTGGAGATCGATGCTTTATCCGTAAAGCTCCCAGTCTGAAAGCAAAACCTACAGGAGTATCGAAGGAAGCAGCAGCAGATGAGCAAACGGACGAGAGGTGGTGGTTGGCAGAGTGTCATGAGCTTACGCTCGTGGTTGTTGGTTCGTTTGGGTTGTTAATTGGCAGCAGGGGTAGGTGGAAGGGCGCAGTGGGGAAGCTGGCACGGGGAAGGGGACGGAGCCGGCTCGTCACCTGCCCGCCTTGATCTGCTGCCAGGGGTTTGTGGCTGTCTCTGCAGGTTTGAAATGAAGGATGTGCTAATGTCTGCGTGGATCGCTCCCAAAAGTCTCCTCTGGGCTGGAAGGAAGAGTGTGGGAGGGCACGGAGGAGGCTGCAGACCTTCCTTGGGTGGCTGGGGCTTCAGAGGGGGATCAGAGCTGAGGAAGGGTCATGTTGTGGAAAGCCTTGATGGTAAAGGGAAATGAGTGAGTTTTTGGACACCTAGAAAAGTGGGTGAAGAGGGAGAGGAGCAGCTGGTAAGAGGATTTTGAAGTTGGTGGGTAGAATGAGTTATGCTGGGGATGCGCAGCCACGAATTCACATGGACATAATTATTATAGTCAAGATCAGAGAGGAGGAGCTGCCTAAACTCATTTCTTTTTGCTGCATTTCTCATTTAGATACATTTTTTTATCTAATGGATCTCTGCACAGTCAGGCTTGGGAATGAGAATAGTCCTGTTTGCTGCGGTGGGAGCGAAGAGGTGGGGTTTGCTGATGAATATCAGCTCCTGGAACAGAATTGTTTTTCTTGCTCCTCCTGCTGCTTTGCGAAGGGACCGGGGCGTAGGTCTCATGTGAGAAATCTCACTGTGTGACTGTGACATTTCTTAGAAAGGACAGTAGGGAGAATAAATCCGTGGGATGAAAGGGAGAACGTGTCTGTGGGTGACTCTGTCTCATCTGGCCGTGCGTTCCGCTGGTGCTCCTCACCATCCACCTCTCCCAGGGATGTTCTGCCTCGAGTACCTGCAGACATCGGTGTCACTGGCTCTTCTGATGGACTATTAAACCTTCCCAAAGCCCTAGTAGCCTATCGAATAAAAGTAATAAGTGTCTTGGTGCCTCGCTGCATGACTGGAAGATTTATTGCTACAAGCAGCAGAAAAACAAATGGGGAAGTCGAGATGTTGCTTAAAGAAATCCTAATATTACAGGTCCCAACATTTCAGCACATCCTTACCCAAGGAGTTATCAAATTAGAAGGTCTGGTGGGAACAGAGAGATGATGTTATCAGTGCTGTTATAGTGAAGGCTGTGCCAGCACTTTTCATAAAAACCCTTCTGTTTTCGAATGACTATAAATAGTTGGTTAAATGCACATAAATAGATCCTACCTGGGGGTAAATACTTGACTTTGGAGAGAGCAGGCAGCTGCTTCTCACTTTTAACCTACATAAACCCAGGGACAGCAGTGTTGCCAAATATGAGCGTGGAAAATTGTAAACGCAATGTAAAAATAACAATATGCTTTGAGATAATTTTATTTGCCATCTGGTTTTGAGCTGTCGGTTATACTTGCATCATGTTTTCTCTGCGACTGTGAAGTTTCTTTATTTTGAAACAAAAACAAAGATTGCCATCTCGTACCTTGACTTCAGGATATGGAAACGTAAGAAAAGGTTTTAATCAAATCAAGCCTTGCAAAGCTTGTCAGAAAGGGAGGGATGCTGGCAATGGGGGGGCACTTCAGAGAAGTTTATGAATCTATTTTAGTTTTATGTAAAAGCAGATTAGCCAAACAGACTTAATGAATGCATAAGATGTCTCCATGCGTTCCCAATGAACTTTTGCAGGTAGGCACATCGAAATTAGAAAGTGTTAAGTTAGAGCACATATTTTCCCTCGTCGGTTGTACCCTAGGGAATTAACATTCTACACCCTAAGAGACATTTGCTACATGTAGGCTTAAATAATCTGTGGGTTTGCGATGAAAGCTTTTTTTTAATACTTATTTTCCTTGGGGTTTTAATATTTAATATTCTTGTCACCGTCTTGTTTTTTGGGGGGGGGAGACAAGCTGACATGTACAAGACTTAAGCCATTGTGAATTGGCAGAAAGACTCTTTGTGGTTTGTCTTTGCCTCAGCTTGTGAGCAGGCAGTTGGAGGGGAAGGAGGGTTGTCCGATTTTCGGAGGGCTGAAGCAGGTTGTAATGCGTTGTATGAACCATTTAAAGATGGGGGGGAAAAGTGGTTTCCTTGCTGTATAAAAATGCACAAAGCCATTTCCCAGCTAGGTGGCCAAAGTGGGGTCCCACCACAAAAGGAGGAGAGATGTTTCGAGCCATACCTCTTTGGGAATTGTTTCCCAAATGAGAAAGGAGTTGGTGGTGGTGAGTGACCACAGGGCATCACTGCACAGAATGAAAGGAGATGGGGGAAAAAAATTTGCCATTTTTCATTGGACTTGAATGATCCTGCTCCTCTGGTTTGCATTTGAAATAAACTCGGTCAAGAAGTATTTTGGGGAGAGTTGGTGGTACTTTGTCCCTGGCAAAGGGACAGCATCCGCCTCCCCACCCTTGCCTGGTGTAGCTTCCAGCTCGCTCAGGGGTGGCAGGGATTTAGGAGGGACTTGCAGACCGTGGGGGCTTAGTTCTGTTGTGCAAGGTGGCTGCAGACCTTGGCTGTGACCAAGACGTGGGCTTGGCAGGCTGCAGACCTGAAATGGAGGTCTTTTTTTCCCAATTCTCCCCTTTCCCTGTCTTTGCCAGGCAGCCGATCTGTGCCCACGCAGAGACTGCTTTGGGTTATTCATCTACCGTAACAGGCTCTGCTGCCTCCTCCCACCCCAAGCTAATCACTCTGCAGAGCTTCCAAGGTACACCAACTTTGTGTGGCAGCTAACAAGCTTAGCTGATGAGTTCTGCCATCATCCTTCTCCAGAGCTAATCAGCTTACCCTTGCTCCAGAGCTAATGGGGCTGTGGGTCACAGCAGCGCCGTGAGCTGCTTGCACACGAGTTTGCCACATCCATCTTTAATTGCGTGGCTAGTGCTTTAATGGAGTGTCCTCCTGCATATGCTTCGCTTATTTTTCCAATGGTTATCGCTCGTTATTTTGCAGCCAATTCTTTTTTTTTTTTTTGCCTCAGACACACAGTTCATTAAAGACTATTTTCATGCTATGGCTGAGATTTCAAATATCAGCTGCTTCCCAGTCATCCCACCCAGACTGGGTGGTGGCCAAAATGTATTTACAAAGGGAAAATCACACTTGGGATAGCACATCTCATGAGCGCTCTCTGCTTTTTACCAGTGCATCCCTGAAATCTGTCAGTTCCAGCAGAGAGAAGGATTGAGCAATGTTGGCTCTGAAAAGTCAGGATTTCATGAAGTTGAAGAGTGGAGGGAGTCGTAGGGCTGTGGAGGTTCTGCAGCCCAAGAGTGATTCTGGCACCGTGTACCCATGTCATAGAATCATGGAATGGTTTGGGTTGGAAGGGACCTTAAAGCCCCCCCAGTGCCACCCCCTGCCCT